>CM070686.1:22861879-23191799 GCA_036346265.1 Melocanna baccifera
CGTCTGTGATAGTAACATCACAGATGGTTTGTAAGAAACAACCGTCTGTGATATTGATATATCACGAGCGGTTTGTAACTACAAACCGCTGCGTGATCTTGATATATCACGAGCGGTTTATAACTACAAACCGTCGTGATCTCGATATATCACGAGCGGTTTGTGGTTACAAACCGTGCGTGATATTTATAAATCCTGACGGTTGTTTCTTACAAGCATGCGCGATGCTAGATATCACAGAGCGGTTTGTAGTTACAAACCGTGCGTGATATATACTCCACGAGCGGTTTGAAAACCGTGCGTGATAACCTTCGATTATCAACGACCCATAAAGTCGAGCGGTTGAAAAACCGCCTCGTGATGGCGTTACGAACCGTGCGTGATAATGGTTTCTGTAGTAGTGACTACACTAGTTGCACAGTGGTTATGTTTGTCTTTGGACAACAACAAAAATTCCAAAATGTAAAGTGTCTAACGTTTGAATGCTGTCTGGAAAATATATACCGTCGGGGATATTACCTGTTATCTGGTTTGGGCTAGGCCTATTTCCATGGTTTTTTTCCTTCAGAATAAACTGTCGTGGATATATATATCTTGTTGGTTCGTTTCATCAGAAAATAATGATTTCCAAACATACTTCACAACCATGTATTTCCACCAGTAAACCAACAGCTGAACAGGGTGATTGGAAGAGATCAATCAATCAAGACGTACCCACCTCCACCTTCGAGCTGCTACTACTACGAATTAGTTTCCATGAGCACGTGTGCCTCCAGTGCTTTCGGGGGTGATCGTTTCGGCTTTTTTCGGCTTCAACTTCTAGTTTTAGCTTTTTTTTCACTATTCACTACACTATCCACTAACTCAGCTACAGTGTTTTTTCAGCTATCTACAGTGTTTTTTCAGCCAAAAGCCAAAAGCCATCGCTATTCCGATCACCCCCGAAATATGAGCCTGCCAACAAGAGCCATTCAATTTTTTTTATCTATGGCCCTCCGCGCACAAGCGATATAAAATGTAGAGGTTTCGTGTTCATCTGATCTGGTGCAAGTCAATAAAATATACCCTATTTGTTATACATATGTGCACTGCACTATCAAACAATTAATATCAATTTTTTGACGAGTTCATATATCTTGCTGATAGAAAAAAAATTATTTGCAAGTACAAAAGCACATCTATGTAGATATATATGCTGTTGCATATACTCTGAGAGTAAATTTAATTAGGTTTCTGTGAGATACGATAAAAACATTAATTATTCGCAATGGAAAATTATTCGATCTGCGCTTGTGATTCTTACTCTCTAAATAATGTGCATGATCGACATCCACTACACTAATTGTGCAATGGTTATAAATATAAACATTTGGACATCAACAATGATTCCTTCTACTACTCTCATTTCAATTTATAAATATAAACATTTTACTCTTCCTTCATGATATTCTTTAACCACTATAGTATAGTAATTATGTTCAAGCAATTTAACTTTCCATGGTTTCTTCTTAATTTTCTGTATTAGATATGTGAGTATAATACGGCTGATCAAAGGTTGATACATGTTAGCCATTAATTTTATACGTTAATACTTAGTAGAAAAATAAAATGGGCAAGCGGAATAAGGTATTTTTTAGTAATTACAAATAAGAAAAGTTATTAAATATGTGGAACAATAAAAAGATGAAAACATATAATTAGTTGGAAACATTTTGTCAAAACATCCAGATTATGGACATATTGTACTTTGAGAGGAGGAGAGTTAAGTCCCACTTTATAGTTGCCTTTACTTTGTTGTTATTTTTTAGGTGCTCGTTGATGACGACATGCATGGGTGCGATATAACACAAGTTGTTTTTGCACTTTATAGTTCTTTCTTTTACTTAGTAAACACTTATTCATTGATAGAAATAATAATGATTCCCTTTAGCAGTTAATGATTTTATATTGTCACTACTTGTCAATTACCTTTGTTAAATTTATTATTGGTTCATATAATTATTAATTGGTTCATCTTAATGGTAATTACTGATTTCTATATTGCTAAAATTACTGTGTTCATGGCCATGTTGAGAAATTATATTTGAAGCCTAGCTATTGGTAATGTGTAATTAATGGTTTAAATTGGTAGCAATTGAAGTGGTGGGTGACATTTAGGCTTTTGTTAAACTGGGGTATTCAATAAACAAAGGTCCAGATCAACATTACATGTTTACAAATTCTATGGGTATACCATTTTGTCTTAACATGATTTGGTTCAACATTGACATAATCTAGCACTCATGTCATTGTGTATCTGAGATCTGTTGCAATGCACGGGCAGCGTACTAGTTCTGTTAGATGTTTGGGTTCCTTGGTTTGGGAATACTTTGAACAGGCAGGAAAGTGAAGCTATTGACTAAATTCATTTTACTAGACTAAGCTAGGAAATCATGACTTCATGTTATATGGAGTAGAGGTCACAATTGGCACTTTTTCAGGAGTGATCTCTCTAATAAACAATTCTTACTTTTCAAAAACAAAATAATACTAGATAGGCTTGTGAAAAAGTGTGTCCAGTTGTTTTCATTTGTGGTACAACAATAAATAATCAACATACATGATTAATTATTTGTAACTTTTCAGTAAACTATGGTCGCAACTTCATTTGACAACAGAATGCAATTGTCCATCATGAACAAAAATAGCTCTTTTCACACCATTCGACAAAACGAGTGCGTTCGGTAAACGTGCCATTCAGTCATTTTTTGTGCTGTCGGTGAAAAAATTATTATCATTCACTTTATCATGTGTATGACGTGTCAAAAATTATTTGATGTGTGCCTACAATTCTTACTCACTTAATAATGCGCATGACTGAGATCCACTACACTAGTTGCGCAATGGTTATCTTTGTCTTTGGAAACAACAATGATTCCTTGCAGCTACTCTCTTTTGCATGTATAAATACAAATGTTTCACTTTTTTCATGATCTTCTTTAACCACAATAGTATAGTAATTATGTTCAAGCAATTTTACTTTCCATGGTGTCTTTTAATTTTCTGTATGAGATAATTGAGTATAATACGACTGATCACAGGTTGATACATGCTAACCATGAATTTTATACGTTAATTCTTAGAAGAAAAAATAAAATGGCAAGTAGAATAAGGTATTTTTCTGCAATTACAAATAAGAAAAGTTATTAAATGTGTGGAACAATAGAATATGAAAGAATGTAATTAGTAGAAAACATTTTGACAAACGTCCAGATTTTGGACATAGTTTTACTTTGAGAAGAGTGTGAAGTCCGACAAAGTAATGATAATATAAAATAAAAAGCAATATGAAAACATAATGATAAAAATATGAAAATAAATTATAGATGCATTACTTGGATAAGCTAGCTAGCAATGGATAAAGATGGTGTTGTCTAGCTGCACGAGGCTTTGCGAAGCAATGGATGTCACATGAAGTTTTGCAAGGTTTGGTACCATGATAATTGGCGGAACGAGAAAACCAAAGTTTTGGGTTAGGCCTATTTCCATCAATTTTCCCTTCAGAATAAAACCGTCACAGATATATTTCTTGTTGGTTAGTTTTGTCAGAATATGATGATTTCCAAACATACTCCACAACTATGATTTCCACTAGTAAACCACAAGTTGAACATGGTGATTGCGATGAATCAATCAAGACCCACCTCCACCTGCGGCCTCCTACTAGGATTTAGTTTCCACGGTAGAGACGAGCATGTCTGCCCTTGTTGCTTCCATTCTCCTTTTTCCCCTAGTGCTTTCATTCTTCTTTTTCTTTCCACGGCAGAGACGTCCATATTTTGGACATAGTTTTACTTTGGGAGGAGAGTGAAGTCCGACAAAGTAATGATAATATGAAATAAAAAGCAATATGAAAATATAATGATAAAAATATGAAAATAAAATATAGACAAATTACTTGGATAAGCTAGCTAGCAATGGATAAAGAAGGTGTTGTCCAGCAGCAGGGGGCTTTGCGAAGCAATGGATGTCACATGAAGTTTTGCAAGGTTTTGTACCATGATAATTGGCGGACCGAGAACACCAAAATATAAAGTACTTGACGGCACTACTACAGAAATTATCATCACAGATGGTTCAAAAACGTCATCACAGACAGTTTTCTGAACCGTCTAAATTTATGGGTCAGTGATAATCAAAGGTTATCATAGACGGTTTGTGAGCCGTCTGTGATAAATACAATATAGACGGTTTGTAACTAGAATCGTCTGTGAAAAACACTATCTCAGACGGTTCTATATATAGAACCATATGTGATACTCACACATCACAGACAGTTCTATATATAGAAGCATGCGTGATAATGAGTATCACAGACGGTTCTATATGTAGAACCATCTGTGATGTGTGAGTATCACAGACGGTTCTATATATAGAACCATATGTGATACTCACACATCACAGACAGTTCTATATATAGAACCATCTATGATGTTTTTCACAGATGGTTTATGCTACAAAACTATCTGTGATAGTTCATTCTATACCTAAAATTTTTTCTATTTTTGAATTAACCTTAGGAAATATTAGCTATGCCATTTGAAAATAACCAAACAGATAGCAAATATAGTAGAGAATATTCTATTTATATTCAATCCACCAAACGCCACAATGTAACAACACAAAGTTACAGAATCAAATACTAGAAAAAACAATGGAGAGAGCCCTAACTAATCTGTGGAGGATTGAGGAGGAGACAGTAAGAAGCCCTAGCTCGGGTAGGTCGATTGAGGAGGAGACAGTAAGGAGCCTGGAGAGATTTTGAGTTCATAATGGGTACAGGATGGGTTCAGGTGAGTATTTATAGGGGAAGGAGAGGTGGGACGATCTGTGGGGTGTGGGTTGGTCGGTTTCTGTTGGCTGGAATTGGGTAGGGGAGGATTGACGGGCCCAGCGGTCAGAGACTAATTTATCACAGACGGTTCTTACCTAGAACCGTCTGTAAAAGCATCACAGACGATTCTTGTTAAGAACCGTCTGTGATATTGCCAATATATATATCGATACAATATAAATAACTAGTCTCAAAATATGAAATAACAAAGTTCTATATGGCTTATATATACTCATTTGAAAGGTTTCGACGAGATCTACAACTTTGCAGTTGAGACAAACCCCAAATTTCGAAGGGAATATCAAAAATTTTTGGCAAAAACTGAAATCAAAAACTTCCGATGCAAATTTGAGGCTAAATATGCAAATTTTGGGGGTGTTAAGTAAGAACCATCTGTGATACTGTGGAATATCATAGACGGTTCTTATTAAGAACCATCTGTGATATTGCCAATATCACATACGGTTCTTAATAAGAACCATCTCTGATAGTATCACAGACGGTTTTTACCAAGAACCGTCTGTGATTGGATCTAATACAGGCGGTTTTTATGAATCGTCTGTAATGTTGCGTCTACTATTAGGCTTTCTGTAGTAGTGCGGTTGAATACTGTCTTGAAAAAAGCGCGGCGAAAATTCCATCGTTTTTCTCTTCAGAATAAAATCGTCACAGATATATTTCTTGTTGGCTAGTTTCGTCGGAATATGATGATTTCCAAACATACTCCACGGCAAAGACAAGCATGTGTGCCCTTGTTGCTTTCGTTCTTCTTTTTGTTGCCATAAAGTATGAGCATGAGAACAAGAGCCATTCATTTTATTCTATGGCCTAGATTTGACCTAATGCTACCCCTCCGTGCTGTAGCGATATAAAAAGTAGATTATTCGTGTCATCTGATCTGGTGCTAGTCAATAATTAATAAAATATTCCCTATTTATTATATATACGTGCACTGCACTATCCAACAATTAATATCAAAATTTAGATGAGTTCGTATATCTTGTTGATAGAACAAAAAATTATTTCGAAGTACAAAAGCGCATCTAAGTATGTATATATGCTGTTGCATATACTCTGAGATTAAATTTAATTGGGTTTCCGTGAGATATGCTAAAAAAGAATTAACTACCATAGCGGTCTGATATATCATATGATGTTTATAATAAGAGAAAAATGAGCAACCTAAAACTTGATCTATCTTTGTAGACTACGCTAGCAAATCATGATTTCATGTTCAGTGGACTAGTGACAGCGGCCGATCTTTCTTCAGGTGGTATATTTCTCAATAAGAAAGGATTACTTTCTAATATATCATAGCAATAGGTAGGTAGGTTCGTGAAAACCATGATGTGCTTTTGATACTAACTAAATAAAATGTGAATCAACATTTACTACATCTATTTTACTTGCAATAAAAGATCAGACTGGCGTCTTGAAAAGTTACAGTAAGTAGTAACGAGTGCCAACCGATGCTAAGGTCTACTTAGCTAGGAAGCTGTAAGACGCTGGTTGTGGCGTGATTAGAGATGATTTTGTCTCATCAGCTATGACCTTTCTTGCTGGCAGGCATGCATGGCTAGCTAGCTTAGCTGAATTAGTCACGTACGTACCTTCCTTCAAACCAATTAGGAAGGGTTTATGTACTTCACAAGCACAGTGATGCCATCTGCCAATTCCATGATATGTACAAAAATCTGCCTGACACATTGGAACAAGAAGAATACATATAGGTAAGTTATGATTCCATCTATCTCTGTAGCCAAACTTCCAGTACATGTAATGGAAAATACACCGGCAAGTCTGGAGATGTTCTCTGAAGAATTAAGCATCCGTTCTGAATCAATTCCCCTCGCTAGGTACTGTTTGGTCTATTTCAAGTCTCATGAATTCATACGTAGCCCATCAGGTCAGTAAAGCAGCTGCAAAGCCTGCTACTTCTCGACAATGTCTAAAGAATAAAGTCTGCAGACGAATGTCGCTCGAATACACCACATGGACAAGCAATCAACGCATGCAGCGGAAAGCCATGGTCTGCAGCCCTGCTGTTGGTTCATCGACTATAGAGCTGAAAGATAGGGTACGGACGTCTAGCTAGCTTTTAATTCGTTGTCTACTGAATACCATGTGCTTAACAAAATTTGTTTTGTTCCAAAACTAGCTTGTGGTTTATTCTTGGAAATAAAAAATGTAATATATCTATCACGAAATTGTCGAAATTAAAATGATACCTACCAGCTTTCTTCATACATGGACAGCCAGTAGCACCAAGAAAACGAATTGTGCAGACTACGAATATAGGTCTTCCATGGAGTAAGCTATATATCTTGCTCTTGAGAACTGTTCATGACCAGAGCTTAGTGTCTCTGTTAATTATCCCATAAAGTATAGATATAGATTTAAATCAGCTTGGTAGAATTAAGATAGACTGCTTATTTTAAGCTCTTTCTATGTTTAGTTGTGTTCCTAGCTATCACTAAATAACAATCTCATACTATTGATGGGTTCTCATTGGAATAAGAAAGCATTTCCTATTTGTTAATTGCTATATGCAACATCGATTTGACACTAGAAAACAATTCAAACTTTTTACTGTATCTAGAGTAGCATATAAAAGGTTTTGTTGATGTGCACATAGTATTTTTCATTTGGTACAATTACAAGATGTCACATACTCAGGTATTAATGTTTAAGTGAGTATTAGTTTGGAAGATGCTAGAAACATTAGATTTAAAGGGAGAGATTAGTTTTCTTATGCAATACCAATACAAGTGGCAACTTCCTGCAAAGAGGTCGGAGCAGGGAGAACAATTTCGGCCAAATTTTGGTTTTGTTGGTGGCATCCAAAAAATTGCAAAATCGGTGAATTTCAGTTCAAAATTTGGAGTTTAGCTAAATTCCTTAATCAATACAAGGTAAAAAGTACTTAGCTAACCTAGTGGTAGGGATGGTGGTTAGTGAGCACTAAGGTTTGAGTTCAAGCCCTAAAACGAACACTATTTTTTTGTTTTTCCATTTGTACTCAAAAAAACAGATTTAAAATTTACAAATTTTGAACGAATTTTTCCGAGATTTTTTGAAATTTTTTGAAATTCCGAATGTCGGATTTATCAGTGGGAGCGAAAAGATATTTTTTTCGGAAAAGTTTTCCCTGGGTGGGAGTAAAATTCCACCCATTGTAGTTGTTTTTGAAGTCAATTATATGTGATTTTTACCTTTAGTTTTTCTTAATTGTACACTTCATAAAAGTACACAGATACAGTATTAGTCACAACTAAATTGTTATTCCCACTACTTTGTAGGTATATTGCGCCAACAACTATTAGCATTTGGACGCGGGGCTTTCATAAATTGCACATCATGAGTGTCTAGCTCCTTCTACATTGATACATATCTCTCTATCATGGCTATGTATAAGTCTTGTTTGTCAATGTTTATTATCAACACATGCCAGAACTAAAGAAAAAACAAGTGAGCTTTCCATTATGGAACATCAGCATACTTTGCTCAACATGGTTCAAATTAATTTCCATCTCTTAATTCTGAACCTTACAATCTATGCACGTTCATGCAGAATACACAAAGATGAAGGCCTCAGTCGCTTCATGGAAGTCGATCTGGACTAATAAGTTGTAACCGATCCTAATGAGGACTCATGTGATCTAGGCACGATTCATCTAAATAATCTCCAGGGTTTCCAACAACGGGGTTTCCGGTGACGCTAGGTTTCCGGCCAAGGGGTTTCTGGCCGCTTGAGATTTCTGGCCACGCGAGGATTCCGTTGGTGGCTTGAGATTTCCGGCCACAGTGTTTTCAGCGATGCAAGGTTTATGGCCATGGGGTTTCTATTGTTAGCTATAATCTTGTCATTAGTGAATATGCATGTTTGCTTTTATTCATTAGTACGTAGTGAATATCTTTTGTAGGCCTGTGCATGCTAACATCACGTGTGAGACACACAAGCTAGTGGCTTGAGATGAAGCGCATGCAGGTTTGGACCTGCGCATGCATGGCAAGGTGCCGACGTACCGTGCGACGCGGACGTGCCGTGAGAAACGGACTGCATGCGGGCTGAGAAACCAGCAGGCTGCATGGGTTAGTTGCATATTAGTAGGAGTCAAGGCTTGAGAATAGGTCCATAACTGGAGCACGTCTTTAGTGGCCCTTCACATTAGCTAGTCTTGCATGCATCGTTTATGTGTTTAAGTAGTTGGCTGTTGAATGAAATAATGTGAGATAAGTTTCCCTGTGTGTGTGTGTGTTATCCAGAGGTCCATTGTCTCCTATGCGTGAAGCATACTTCTAGAGAAAGATATTGGTAGCCACTGTGAAGGTGTAAGAAGAGTTGTGTGATTCAACTACTACATAGAGTTGTGTGATTTAACTCCTTCAGTTTCTAGCCACGTGAGGTTTTTGGCTGTTGTAGTAAATGGATCTTTGTATTTGTCAGAATCAATCTAATGTAAAATTAGATAGATGCTTGTATTTGTAAGGAAAAAAATCTAATGCAAACTTAATGAATATATATATATGGAGAGATGCTATTTTGAGTAAAGAAGGGGAAAATAATGGGTGGCACATGAGATGTACTTTTTCATTCTAGTAAATGGCGATGTGTGTATTTGTAAGAATAAATCTAATGTAAATTAATGTGAGATAGATGCATGTATTTGTAAGGAAAAATGTAATGTAAAATTAATGAAGAAAAGAACATTATAAAATTAATGAATAGTTGGCTAGGGCTAATCTCTGACATCCAAGGTTAATCCAATTGCAAAAAAAGGAAATCCTGACCATGTACAACATCATGTATTTCTAGACAATACCCAACGCGTTGCTGTCGAAATCTACAGAGTAGCACCCACACCCTAGATGCCGCTAGATATACTTTTAGATCGACGAGCAGAGATACGATGGGCACATGCTTAGATGCTTGTTATAAAAGGATAATTTATTACAAGAAACTCACTTAGAATTTCTCCATGAAATTGAAAATCTTATGCAAGGAGGTTTACATCCCGAAGGGTCGTTGGGCGGATGAGCTCCCCAGCATGCTCTGGTTGATTTGCAATTCCTTGAGTCGGGCCACAGGGTTCACCTTGTTTAAGCTTTTGTATGGTGATGAGGCTGTCGCACCGGAGGAGGTCAAGCTTGGGTCTCTTCATACCATGGCAGTTTTGAACAACGCAGTCTAGCAGATCTCAGTGGAATCGACTGATGCCATCCAATATTGACCGGTATCAAGTAGCGATGGCCAAGATGTACAACCGAGATGTCTAACCACGTCCCATCTAGGTTGGGGATCTCATCCGCAAGAAGAGGCCAACCTCGACCTTGATGGAAAGTTGAGCTCTAAGTGGAAAGGGCCGTACGAAGTCATATGAGCCACTCGTCTTGGATCATTTCGACTGCAATCACTTGATGGGGTTGAGTTCAAGCATAACTAGAACACAGACAACTTACATAAGTATTATATATGGCTACTAAGCTTTCATATCACCTTTGTCGCATCATTTTGCATTTGGCTTGGTATGATGCCCCTCACCCAGAAATACATATGATATTGCCATACTCTTGTCGAATATTTTGTGTTCTTACGCCGCAGCCTAGGTTGAGTGGGTGATTTCCCCCTAGGGTCAAGATGGCAATTTCCCTCTGGGGCAAAGTTGGTGATCACCCTCCCCTCCGGGGTTGAAGTCCTTCCCATCAGGGTCAAGTGAGTCTCCCCTCTGGGGTTGAGCTAATTCTCGCCTCCAAGATTGAGTCTCTCTTTAGGGGTCGAGCTAGTCCTCCCCTTTGGGGTCGAGTGAATCTCCCCTCTGGGATTGAGCTAATCCTCCCCTCTGGGGTTGAGTTGATTCTCCCCTCCGAGGTTGAGCAAAATCTTGGCACCAAGTCTTCTTTAATGGGAGCCTCATCCTGAATGAAGTGCTGCTCGAGAGCCTCATCTCGAGCGTCAAGTTTTTTTTATGGGAAATGGTGATGTCCTCTCCTCCTCCCCCTAACGAAGTGCCACTCAAGAGCCTCATCTTGAGCACCAAGTTTTTTATGGGAAACATTGACGTCCTCTCCTCCTCCCTCTAACGAAATGCTACTCGAGAGCCTCGTCTTGAGCGCCAAGTTTTTTCTAATGGGAGGCAGGGTAACAAGGATACCCCTAGCAAAAAGAAAAGGGAAGCAGGGAGTAGTAATTGATCTTTATTTTGGCCAGTCGAAGTTGGGGGCTCCATAGTCCCCGCACATTATTGTTGTAGAAAACCAAGCGACAAGAGGTCAAAAAATAAGTCTCAAGTGCCCTGGCTCTATGTCATGCTAGTCCGCGCGTAGGTCATTGTGATTTAAGACCCCTCGTGCTAAAGAGTCCCAACAGAGTCGAGAAGGTCTACTGCTGAGCACATCAAGCCCCACAGTGTCGAGATCCGAATATGCAAATTTAAACTCTCTGTGTAAACTGCACAAGTCCAGGATCACGCTAGTACACATAGTCAAACATAAATGTGATCACAACCATACACACGCCAAAATTAAAAGGAAAACCTCAAATAATAATAAATCTCAAAGGTATGACCTTATGGCCAAGTTTACAATATCTCTAGCTGGAAGGGCTTTAAATATAGTAGCAGAAAATCCAAAATAAAGCATAGCAACCAATCGACATGTCCACAGGCTATCGAGTGGGAATGAAGTCCTAATCCGTAAAGTCGTCGAAGTACTCTCCTTTTGGAACCTCCTACTGGTAATACTCCTCCTCAACTGAGCAACATAGACATAAAGCCATGAGTACATTAGTACTCAGCAAGTCATTTGTAACAAATGAATGCAAGATAGTATGCAAGGCTTACCAATGGAGGGCTGTGAGGTTAATTTGCATAAATGATATTTCAAGATAAATATAATAAATGGATTGAAAGCGAACTTTAATGAAAACAATAATAAATAAATAATCAACAAATTGCATTTAAATCACCTGTGAACCTCCCATCCACCAGCTAAGCCAACAGTGAACTACCCGTTGAATTTCCAACCATAAACCACAAGTTTAACATGAAATCACTACCCCTCGTGTGAAATCACCGAGCATTGTCCATGACCGAGGACATGGCTATTCCGAATGGAAGGGAAGAGTAGTTAGGAGGCGGGAAGGGAAGAGTAGTTAGGAGTCCTCCAAAGCAAGCTAAACGAATAGCCTAGTTACCTTCATGAGGTCACACCCCATCGAAGCAAAGTCACTCAAAGCTAAGTTGAGCTCCGTAGGTACACATACACGATGGCCTCGCTCAGAAACTTGACCATGGGCTTAGGCAGGGCATAGTCCCCAATGGTGACGCATCCCCAAATCAGCAAGGGAGGCTGGAGCTTGCTCCATAGGGCACACCCGCATGTGGTGTGGATGTGGGGATAATGCGCTCGAAGATAGGCCCCAGGGGCTCGCCTGTGGTAGCCCCCATGGTGGCAGAAGGGGCTGCGCCCATTGTGGTCTGTGGGTGGTGAGCTGAAGTGGTGTCCATTGAGTCAACCTCGATGGCTACATCGTCAACCCCTTTGCCCTCCTGTTAAAGCAAGTCCTTCGGTGGAGGCTTCAGTATGGTGTACACACATGGGGCGCTAGGGGATGTGTGGCCTGCCTCTGTCCTCGTGGCTCCCACCATGCGAACACCTATTGAGCCGAGAATCGAAGCAGCGCTCAGGGATGAAAGGTGTGGTCCCATGGAGCCCAGAAGGGGTAGGGTTGGTCATGAGGCCCTTCCCCTGATCAGGCCTGTGGGAGGTACTTGTGGCACCCACCAGCTCTACATGGTGTGAGCCCTTGGGGTTACCCAACTCTCCTAACTTCGAGGATGGGGGCGAGTCCTCTAGGACTTCACATGGGCGCTTCGCCTCGCGCTTGGATCCTCCATCTTCATCAAGGGTGGCCGGGCGGCACTAGAATACTGATTATCTCACATGCATGGTTGCGGCTCTCCCCCACGATCAAGTCCTCCACCATGCCCTGCTTGACCTTTGTTTCAAGCCCGAGTGGGACCACCACTACAGACTCCACCTAGGGAGCGTCTGTCCTACAAAATTATGGGGTCAGCAAAGCCCAGAGTGAAATGAGATTAGAAGACAGGCAAAAGACTTGCATCGGGACTTTGCAAAGACACGGAAGGCATGAAGACCTTTTGACGCGTCGCCATCGGCGAAGGACAAGTTCCAACCTCGCCCAAGGGGAGCTATGCTCAGCATGCAGTATTCTTCAACAAGATCATGCAGAGAAGGTCTAGACGCCCAAGTGTGATGTAGCCTAACTCTTTTAGTGGCATGACCCCACTTGGTGCGTCGAGGGCAAGCGATGGTAATCCCAGCTGTTTTAGTAGCGGTGCAACACCACCCAACGCGAGGTTGATGGAAGCATCGATCCTTCGCATTGATGCAGACATAGCTTTACAAATCGTCGCACCTTTTCTTTGGTTTACTCCACTATTTATACATAGCTTTACAAATTAGACTCGGATGCAGACATTGACTCTGAAACATAAATTATCTAATTCTAAACTGACTTGGACTCAAGTTGATATAGACTGTGAAACAAATTTGGCAGGATTATTTCCCACAAATACCCCCCTAATCCTTGCCAACTTAACCAACTTCCTTGACGCCGAGTAGGTCAATCATAAATAAAAATTGACATGTCCTTATGCCTTTGTGAGTGTATCAGCCCTCTGTTCTTTTGTTGAGATATGTGCAATGGTCACTAGTCCTTCTTCAATACATTCTCGACTAAATTATTTCCAGTATCAATGTGTTTGCTTCTCCCATGAAACACTGGATTCTTCATAAGTGCTATTGCTGATTTGTTGTCCATAAATAATGTGAACGGCTTGATGGGTTATTTAATCAATTCATGAAGTAATCTCATCAACCAAATACCTTGACATGCAACTGAAGTTGCTGCCATGAACTCTACTTCACATGATGATAAGGCTACACTTCTTTACTTCTGTCACCATGCAGATAAAACGCCATACCAATCACACTCTTATGATCAACTAGGTCACCGGCTAGATTACTATCACAAAATCCTTCAAGCAGTGAAGTGTTGTCATGCTTGACATATATCAGACCACGATCAATTGTTACAGCTAGATATCTGAGCACGTGTTTTAATGCTTGCTTGAGTTGTATGGTTAGTTTTGTTCTTTTCTATTGAATCTAGTTCGGTTTGCATAGCAATCTTCTAGTGATGTTCGGAGAGTGCTTGCTGCAAACTTACAGGTTCATCTGAGGTTGTTAGTTGAAGTTCTTCTTCAATCTCTTTTGGCTCGGTTTGCTCATAAATCTTAGCTAGGCTTCGATATACAGGTGTTTTGCTTGGCGGTCTCTACCTCTTCTTGGTCAATTTGAGGAGAAAGTGCAGCATCCTCTACAGCCTCCTGAGGATTTACATTTGCAAAAGGTATCACTAGTTCTTGAAGATGAGATTGATCTATATCACTATTGTTTTCTCCTTTAACTAAAAAAGTAAGCCACTTTTGCAGATTGCTTTCTTCTGATGGCTTTGCCTCCTACTTCCATGCTTTATCTTCACAATAGATCACATCTCGACTTACTACAATTTCGTCTTCATGTGGACTGTATATCCAGCTAGCTTTAGTTTTTTGTTCAACTCCCAAATATATCAATTACTTTGATCTGTCATCTAATTTCTTTAGATGAGTGAGCACCTTTGCATAGACTAAGCAACCAAACACCTTCAAGTGTTCTAGACTTGGTTTTCTTCCACTTAATGCTTCATATGGAGTCTTCTCTTCCAGAGTGTTTGTGGGTACTCGATTGAGAATATACACAGCATGTCTTACCATCTCAGCCCAAAATCTTCCAGGTAGAAATCTGCTTTTGAGTAAACATCTAGCAATATTCATAACTATTCGATTTCTTCTCTCAACTACTCCATTCTGTTGTGGACTATAGGAGGCTATGAAATATCTTCTGATTCCTTTCTCTCCACAAATTGATTTGAATTCTTGTGACAAGAACTCTCCTCCATGACTAGATCTTACTAACTTTAGTTTGTGATCAATCTCTTTTTTAGCTAGTTTCACAAACTTCTGAAACATGTCTTCGGCTTCTGATTTTCTTTTGAGTGTGTAAATCCACATAACTCTAGAATAATCATCAACAATAAGTAGAAAGTAATTGTTACCTCCATTTGACTCAGGGATAATTGGACCACATAGATCAATGTGAAGCAGTTCCAGAGGTTGTGTGGCTCTATATTGTGCTTGCTGAGGGAACGGGAGTCTTGCCTGTTTAGCAATAATGTAGTCTTCACATATTTGAGATTGATGATTGATGGAAGGCAGACCATGAACCATCCCTTTCCCTGTCATCAGCTTCAATAATCGAAAATTCACATGACCAAGTCGATCATGCCATAACCATGCTGTATTGTCCACCCTGGCATTGAAACAAGTAGGTTTGGCTAACTTGAGTTCAATCTTATATAACAGATTTTGTGTAGTAATAAGTATGGTCCACTTAGAGACACAACACAGCCTTCTTCAGTTAGCTAACCCAAGCTGATGATGCTATTGCACAATGATGGTATATAATAGACATTAGTCAATGGTATTTGCTCTCTATTCTTACTTTGCAATAAAATAGTGCCCTTTCTTTCTATATGAATGACTGATCCATCTCTGAACTTTACCTTACCTCTAACACCTTCATTCAATTCACTGAATTTTTTCCTTTATCCAGTCATGTGATTGGAAGCACCATTGTCGAGATACCAAAGATTTGACTCAACTAGCCCTTTTCCAACTTTTAGTAGTTGCGGCTGAACATGCTCTTCTATTAGCAACATAAGTTATGTACTCTTCTCTTCACATGTGGACAGCAGAAGTGCTATCTCTTGCTCTGTTTTGGCTTCAGTCAAGTTTGCCTCTTTCTTCTTCTTGTATCGGCAGTCAGCAGTGCAGTGTCCAAACTTGTGACACTTAGAATACTTAATATGACTTATCTAGACTGCAGCATAATGGACTTCTTCGCCATAGGTAAAACATTTAATTCTTGACTCATCTTGCATTACTTTATCTCCACTACCAGTAGTAAAACCATGGCCTCCTCGACCAAAACCGCGGCCACCTTGACCACGCCAATTGCCAAATCCATGACCACTTCGTTGTCTTAGATTTGATTCTCACCAATTTTTGTTTTCAACATTTCTTTACTTGTTACTAGCAATACTTGATCAATGTTGGTCTTACACCCTTTAAGCAATCCCTCATGAGCTTTGAGAGATCATGTTACCTCTTCGATTTTCATATCTTGAAGATTGCTTGAATACAGAAGAGTTGTGACCACCGGTATGAACCTTCCAGGCAGGGCTCGTAGATATTTCTCGACAACTGTAGTTTCTTCCATTTTTCTTCCAAGAGATCGAATCTCATTGACCACCACAGTTAATTTTCCTGCAAACTCATCTACTGATTGAGTTTTACCCATATGTAGTGCCTCATATTCTCCTCGAAGAGTTTGTAGCTGAACTTTCTTTACTCAATCTACTCCTTCATGCATAGTCCAAAGAATAATCCAAGTTTCTCATGCTGTATATTTTTTGACTAGTTGATTGAGCATCGAGTCAGGTATGGTAGCATAGATGAGAGCTAAAGTAGTTTGATCAGTTTTCACGTCGACTTATTTAGCATTTCCTTTTGGATTCACCTTTCCATTAGCATCGATTGGATCAGCTACAGCGTCCTAGACTCCTTGAGCGCGCATATTCACTCTATCCTCATAAACCATACTTGGTACTTCTCTGAGTTGAGAACTGGATACGGAAGGGAATTTCATACTTCTCTACAGTAACTTTACGAGTGCAACAATAACTCTCGAGTGCTATAGTACTCGAGAGTGCTACAATAACTTTACAAGTACTTTAGTACTCATGAGCTTCCGATCGTAATGCTTCGAGCTTCTTTGATAGTCAGAGCCTTTTGGTGTTGATCGGACGACCAGATATTGATATTGTTCAGACTGGTCCGAATGTCTCCTTTTCTTCACGGCTACTTCCTCTACAATTCGAGAACACCAATGACAATACGAAAATCTTGAGCGATAGAATATAACACAGATATTTTGGTGGTGCTCAAATCGTCGTGCCTTTTCTTTGGTTTCTCCACTATTTATACATAGCTTTACAAATTAGCCTCGGATGCAGACATCAACTCTTAAATATAAATTTTCTAATTCTAAACTGACTTGGACTCAACTCGATATAGACTCTGAAATGGATTCAGCAGGATTATTTCCAATAGGCTCTACTTAGTGTGGAGGCGATGAAGTCCCCTAGCATGGATAGGACTTAGGTGTAGGCAAGGTCCGCGTGCGGACTATGTCCAGATGCACGGCCAGTTCACACACGACACAACTCTGCTCGACATGAAGGCAAAGAAGGCACGGGCCCTCGATGCGGACAAAGCATGGGTGCGGACAGGTTCAGTCCATGGACCGTGCCGACCGAGGATGGGTTTTGAGTGTGAAGCCTAAGCGTAGGCCGTTTGGACATGACGCAACCCGGAGGTAGCACAGCTCTATCTAGTGCAAAGAGCGGACCCAAGAGGGTGACCAGGCTCGAGGCCAAGCCAGCTGGACCCGAGGCTATAGCAGTGAACTAGGGCCAAACGGGCCGATCTGAGGTGGCAGTAGTCGAGCTCAGGGTCAAGGTGGGTGGACCCGTAGCAGAGGCGGACGAGCCCCAAGTCAAGACAAGCAGGCCTGATGTAACACCCCAGGACCCACATTACCCTGGGATGCCACTAAACCACTCCACAACTAGCCAATTTACAAGATAAATTAAACTGACAACAACTTCTAAAACATGATAAGCTAAGCGTGAAGCATACTAAAACAAAAGGTAAAGATAAATATTAATTATGGAACCACCACTATCAAATTTAGCCAAATATAACGATCCACAACCTACCATTATTAATTTAAAACGAACATTAATGAGGGAAATAAATCCATGACTAAGACTCCACACAATTATTCAGCATTAATCATAAGATGGTATGAAATTGTGTTGTGCCGCTCTACCCTTCCCATACATGCTCAAGGATCACCTGGAAGGGGGAAAAACAAGAGTGAGATAAAAATCTCAATAAGCAAACTGTTTAACAAGCTAATTAAACTACAACAGTTTAAGCATCAATATTTACTTTCCACATTGACCGCAATTATAGTCTTAACCACCACTACTACCAACAACCACAAAACATTAGTAATTAGGTCTTGATTGTCTACTTCATAACCGCACCCACCACTACTACCAACATAAACAAAGCATTAACATATTTTCTTCACTAATCTTATTCTTTCCCACAACCACAACCGCTAACAACAATTATTACAAGTGAAATATCTCATACCACAACCACATCCCCTACCATACCACAAGGGGTAAACCCTACTCCACGACCACAACCACATTCCTCATACCACAAGGAACTCTCCAAATCATTCATTCACATCACATAGCATAAATATACGAATGATCTATACACAATGAAAATGCATATGAATGTATATGATCCACTGCATCCTTACCAAACAAAGTAAGAGTGTGCATCATACTACGGCAATGTACGATACTGTACCGGTACGGTCGCGGCTATGTGCGGCGATATCCACGATACAATGATATGTCATGATATGATATCAATGATTCATAACGATTTGACCGCAAAGATCAGCAATATATTAATCAAGAATACAACCTCATAATCCACATATGATTCAATAAGGACAATACCACATAATCGACATTCGATTCACCAAGATCATAATCAATCGATTCATAGGGAATATTACCACATAGACCACCATATATTCATTAAGAATACCATCACTAAGACCACAATATATTCACTAAGAATACTACCACTTGACCACAATATGTTCATTAAAAATACTACCCTACAACTATATTTGTTTCATCAAGGAAAATACCACATAACCACAATTAATCCATCCAAAAGCATAAACAATTGATTGTTAAATTGTTACCACATGGACCACATTAAGGAAGCATATAACAATGACATAGCATCTCAAATTAAGAGAATTAACTAGTGTAAATGTAGAATGATTAACGAGTTAAACAGTAGCACATCCGCTACGTTTACTTGCCTCTACCGTTGCAGCGAAGTGATTACACGCGGTTAGGAGCAAAATCACTTATCCAAAAATTACTTCTTAGCACAAGTCTACAACAAGATAATCATGACTAAGAAAATAAAGACGCCGCTAAATCCCCAAATCCGACAATCCCTACTCCACTCGACGATCCTACGCCTAGTCCACTACAGCAGTGCTACTTGTTATTTTTTTTCTTTGAAACTATTAGGCCTATCACAGCAAATGAGATATTTCTAGAAACTACACTAAAATACCTTCAATTTTTAAGTAGATCACTTATTTTTATTTGGCTGTTAACATGGTGTAACTTAACACGCAAAACAGAGGACATACTCTGTTTCAGCAATCAGGCTACTCAACTTATAACGGATATTACCTTTTGTGTAAAGCCCTAAAATTCATGATTTTTGTACAGTAGTTAGATTACAGAATTACCTACAATTTTCATAATTGTGGCAAAAATCATAAAAATCATCTAATACTCTGAATCTATACCCGAACTGCAATCTGGCTTGGACTACACCTCTGCCTAACAGCAATCTTCCCGACTCTTTTGCGCCCAAACCGCGAGGGATAAAATTCTAGAAAAATTGCATAAAATAAACCTCGTCATCCACTACAACTTTCCTTTTGGGTAGATCCACAGGAAAAATGAGAGACCATGTGGAAGTAACCCCGTGTGTGTGATGAGTAATTGACACATGTTCTGAAAAGTTTAAGTTTGTCTCGGACATTTTGTGATATCTACGGATGCTAATGTTTAGTTATAATATTTTGTGCGGTGCTATGTGATGTGTTTTCTTATCTGTAATGGCTGTAGGATTTTGAGACGGAGTCGTGGCAAGACACGTGGTGACCGGACTAGGCACAGGCGGTGCTAAGGTCGGAGCGGTCGGGATGTGTCGAAGACGGCGAAGACTCGAAGTGGTTGCGAGGCTTGCGTGGCAAGAAATGAGGAAGCTTCCCGGAAGGTGCAGGAGTGGCGTTTTTGTGAATTCGCAGGGCTGCACAAAAAGAAGTGGATTTCGTTAGGGGATAATGGATAAAGTGCTATGAGTTGTGGAGAACTAATGGGTAAAGTGTGTTGTAAACCCATTAGTGGAGGCTATAAATAGATGGTGCTCTCTAGTGCAGAGGGTGGAGTTAGGGTTTCATTTGTTTCTCTCCATATGTGCGTGAGTTTAGTTCTTGGGTTGAGAGATGGCATGAACTAGTTGTAATCATTCCTATTTTTAAATCATTCATCTCTCTTTATCTCTATCTAAGAAATCTTTTTGTTTGAAATGTTTTGGCCTGTTATGTGTTTTGGTTTTTAATTCTTGAGAGAGTAATTTCAGTTTGTGCTATGATGGAAATCTGTTTCAAGACCATTTGGTCGGTTAATTTCCATAAGCAAATTGATTGATCTTTGTGTTCCTCTCTTTGTGGAGTTTGGTTTGGTCAAGTAAGTGCAGATTTTTGTTGCTCTGAACAGGGTAATACCTCAAGGCTTTTTGGCTATCTTATGCCCGAGGGCAAGTAATCGGATTTCTTGACCTTCCTTTCATTTTTGCTAATTCCTAGTGCTGCAGATTTCAGTCTGTTGTTTTCTTTTCTTGCTGTTTGCTGTCCTGTTCTTGGTTGTTAATTTCAGCAGCAAGTGTTGGCTGTTAAAGTCCACTTTCTGTTTACTTTCTTTTGCTTTTCAGCTTGCAGTTTACTGCTTTTTCAGTGCTGATTTAGGCTGTAGTTTACTGCTTTTTCAGTGCTGATTTAGGCTGCAGTTTACTGCTTTTTCAGTGCTGTTTTAGGCTACAGTTTACTGCTTTTTCAGTGCTATTTTAGGCTGCAGTTTGCTGCTGTTTTAATCAGTTTCAGGTGCAGTTTTTCTGCTGTTTTTAATCAGTTTTGGGTGCAGTTTTTCTGCTATTTTTAATCAGTTTTGGGTGCAGTTTTTCTGCTGTTTTTAATCAGTTATGGGTGCAGTTTTTCTGTTGTTTTTAATCAGTTTTCAGCTGCTTGTTTCCAGCATTTTCATTTAATCTTTTGATCTTTTTTCGGCCTGCAGTTTGTTCCCTTTTCAGCAGCCTTCTTCCTTTTCTAGAATGATCAAACTGCTTTCCCTTTTCAGTCTTGCTTTTCCCTTGTTCTTGGACAGCAGCATGTTCTTATTTTGCTAGCTATTCCCTGCTCTATTTATGGCCAGATAATAGTTTCAGTTCTTGCATCTCTAGTGTTTCACTTTCTTGCTTCATAGCTCTCATAGCTATCAAAGAAGAAAATTAGTGAGAATATCTGGGGCAGGTTTAAAAGCACCATTCATCCCCCCTCTGTTGCCATTTCCGATCCTTCAAAAAATCGTTTCTATGCCCTAATTTATGCAAACAGCCGCGCTACACAAATCTGACTACCTGCAGACAGCGGAAAATCACTAATCCGTTAATCAATTTGCTAATCCCCTTATAATCTCTTGCCAAGAACCCTAATTACTCTAAAAATAGAAGGACTTGAGATGGAGAAAAGTTACCTAGGTAATCCCTTGAGATCACCCCTTTTCTCTTCTCCTCTTCCTCTTCCTCCCTTCCTTCTTTTCCCTCCCTTCTTCTTCCCTTCTCCCTTCTCTTCTCTGATTTCTTTCCTTTGCAGTAGGGCAGCAGGTTGTGGAGGAGGTGGAGGCACAATGTGGGAGAGGGGGTGGCAGCCAAAGGTAGGGAAAAGGGGGAGAGGTGTCGAGACCCGAATATGCAACTTCGGGCTCTTTGTGTAAACTGCACTAATCTAGGATCACGCTAGCGCTCACAGTAAAATATAGATGTAACCACAACCATATAAATGCTAAAAATAAAAGGAAACCTCAAATATCGATAAATCTCAAAAGTACGACCTTATGGTAAAACTTACAATAGCACTAGCCCGAAGGGCTCAAAACCTAGCAGCGGAAAACCAAAATAAAGCATAGCAGCCAATCGACACGCCATACGCTATCGAGTGGAGAACAAAATCCTAATCCGTGAAGTCGCCGAAGTACTCTCCTTCTGGTACCTCCTGCTGGTAATACTCCTCCTCCTCAACTAAGCAACAATGGCGTAAAGCCGTGAGTACATGGGTACTCAGCAAGTCATTTGTAACAAATGAATGCAATATAATATGCAAGGCTTACCAATGGAGGGCTGAAAGGTTAATTTGCATAAATGACATTTCAAGATAAATATGATAAGTAGATTGAAAATGAACTTTAATGGAAAACAACAACAATAATAATCAATGGAGTTGAAGTAAACCACTTGTGGACATCCCATCCACAAGCTAAGCCAATAGTGAACTACCTATTCACTAACCAACCATAAATCACAAGTTTAAATGAAATCACTACCCCTCGTGTGAAATCTCCAGCATTGTCTATAACTGGGAACATAGCTATTCGAATAGTTTTACACTCTGCAGAGCTTGCACAACTGTATCCACACGATGTGATTAGCCTCGCGCTAAGGAAATCACAACAAGGCCTTTACAAAGTTCAATTCCAACTCAATCCCGCCCGCTAGGGTTTCGCATCACACCCCCCTTGCGCCACATGGAAATCAGCAACCATGTTCATCACAATGGCGAGATTGAAGTTGTCATATCCCAAATTAATCAGCCAGATTTATCCCATAGTAGATATGTGGTTTGTACGATAAAGCTCATATCAATGGCGCACAAAATTAAATCCTTAATGATACCTGGGCGACACTACCACATCCCCCGAAGTGAACCTGCACTTCCCCCTTTACTGTACGATCACTTGCCCGAGTGAAAAACCAAGTTTGTATAACCACGCCAATGACACACCAATATCATGGCACAAATTTTATAGCTGTGGCACTAACCACGGTTCTAGGTCTCATTAAGTCAAATTAATTATTCACATGCGATGATAAACCCTTTCGTAAAGTAAGCAAGGCTAAGCATTCTAATCGTACAACCCATGTGATATCTAGCATAGCATCACTAATAAGTTTCCCAACCTATGGTGACAATGGCATCATGGCATCCAAAATATCAAGGCGGGGTAATTCAATGTGGGACGGTAACTACCATATACAAAGGTTGTAATTAAATAGCTAAATAGCGATGCAATGTAATTTAAAATAAAATAATTAAGTAATAGATTACAAAGTGGGTTCAACATGATCAAAAGACACGACTTGCCTTGGTTATGCTCAGTGAGGTACTTAGGGTCTTCTGGCGTCGCTCCTGCTCCTCTGGAATCAGAATCTAACGAGAGAGGAAACGACTGAAACAACAAAATCACATCAAATAAAATTCAAATGAACTCCAAAAACCTTCAAACTAGAACCAAAAGGTAGAGCTCAATTTTAGATGAATTTAGAAAAAAAGAATGGGGTCAATTGGAGCTAAGACGGAGGAGAACGGGCTCTTGGAAAATCAACTCTAAAGAAATTGCTGAAAAATTAGAAAAATAACTGTGCTGTGAACCCGGTCCATGAAAGAACAAGTCCACGGTGGACCCAGTCCACGGAACACTGTCACACCGACGTGGCAGGTGTGGCAAGGTCTGGTGTTGACACATGGCATGCTAATGTGGCGCTGACGTGGCATGCTTATGTGGTGCCGGGGGTTGGTTTTGCTGACGTGGCACAACACATGGCACTGACATGGCGGTAGGGCTGACGTGGCAGCTGATGTGGCTAGGGCTGACTTGGCTTGGTCGGACGCATCGGCGGCAGCAGGATCGGACTACTGAGGTGTGGCCACATGGGCGCATCTGAGCCGTTGGTTTAGATCTGGATCTGTGGCTGTGATCGGGTGCGGGAACCATTGGATCTCTGACGCGTGGCGGGCGCGCTGTACAAGGTGTCGCGATGGATGTGAGCGTGGTCTAGCACACAGGCCGCGGCGGACGGGCGCGTGGTCTGGAGGCGCGGGGCTCGGGGACCGAGGGGCGAAGCGCGTGGGCGCGACCGAGGCGACGCGGGCAGCGCGGGTGACGCGAAGGAGAACGGAGGTGGGCGTGGCAGCTTACCGATAGCGGCGGTCGTCGAGGAGAGGAGGAACGACGGCGAGGTGCTCCGACGGCGGCGGTGGCGAGGTCACGAAGGTGCGGAGGGGGCAGCGGCACTTGCACCCGAACTGAGGGTGGCGGCAGGGTTTTATCACACCAACCGAGGCAGTCTCGGTCGGGTACAGCATCGATCGAAACCGCATTGGATACGAAACCGGATTAGACGACTATGATCAGGCACTGAGATCTGACGGTGACAGGGGATTTTATGGATGAACAGTGTATGGACGCATGGATTAGTGACGCGTGGCATGGGGCAGCATTGGATGACAGAGAGGGAGTCCGGGCGGGGCTAGGTGGCGACGGCGAGTACGGGCGCGCAGGATGACACCGCGTGGCGGATCTGACAACGTGGAGTGCAGCGGGGCAGGTGTGGCACTAGGGTTAGGGCACGAGGGCGCGGCGTGGTGGGTGCCAGGCACGTGGCTAGCGCGGGGAATCAGGCGACGGGGATAGCCGGGCCAAGTTGGGCCGGGCTGAGGGGAGGCGGTGTGCGGAAGGGGAAAGGATGGATGACCTGTGGAGGAGGGGAAAGGATCAGATGACAGGGAAGCATCTCGAAGTTTTCAGGAAAAGATTTTTCCTGAATTTTTTTTAATTCTGAATAAAATCCAAAAAGCTCTAGAAAATAGCAGAAAAATCCCAAAAATTCACAAAAATACTAGAAAATTTCTTATGACACAAGGAATCCAAATAAAATATTTTCAGAGTATGTTGAAGTTTATTTTAATCAAATTAAATCATTTTCATTTCTAAAAAATCATTTTAAGCTTGTTTAATTTCTAGAAAAATTCCAAAAATTTATTTTTAAATTCAGGGCTGTTAAAACTCCAGAAAATCAGGATGTTACATGGGGCCAAGGGAGGGGGTTTTATAAGGGGGCGCTAGGGTTTGGGGGGTGTGGCCCCTTTTGGGCCGGTTGGCCCAAAGTGGCTGGCCCACCCCTTCGAACAGCCCAAAACTCTTATTTTTCTTTATTTAATTCTTTTCTTTTAATTTGGAAAATTCTATAATTTTACTTCCGCCTCCCGCGATTCACCAAAAAATTAGGAAACTCTGCGATTCCGCTAAATATTCCCAAGGACATCGTAACGACGTTCAGAGCATTACACCTAAGGCAGGGGGAAGGCAGAACCAGGAGCAGCAAGTTGGAATTGGGGGCGAACGGGTGGACTGATGAATAGTAGTTGGAAGGGAACCTTTTGAGGAAGAAGGGACTAGAAGGCTTGTGGTATTTAAAAGATAGGGCTAGACCATGATATACCCACCCACCTGACCGGAGGGGTTAGGTTGTTCAGCCCAGTCAATAGCGCAGTGCACTCGGGATGAAATGCTACATCAGAGGACATGTGGCGCCGCCTCATGCTGTGTGCCATTTCCTGGCATTCATGATTGGTTGAGGGTGGAGCCAGTGTCTCTCCTTGTGACACGTTCCATCTCGAACACAATCCACACCCAGTTGTAGTTGAAGTCCTCACCCGATATACCGTCTAAGGCAAAATTAATATCATCGTTCGTATTGTCCATGGTTTTGTAAGTCATCAAAGGTCGCAGGCTTGTGGCAACGCACCGACCCCCTGGTAAGTCGATGCGCCAGCCCGGGCAGGCGGTTGACCACCCGGATCAGCAAGAGGTTATAGTTGGAAGATGTCCCTGTGCTACCTCGGTCCCACAACCATCCTGAACTGGCTGCACACACCAGGGCCAACATTGGTGGGGTTTGCACACCGGCACCGGAGAGGTTCCATGACCAACATTGGCGGGGTTCATGCACCAACCCTGGAAGGGGTCTTTGCACTACCTTAGGCCCACGGAAGGTCTACCCTAAGCCAAGTCTTTAGGCCACCCCTGGGAGAAGTGCGCAAGATCTGTCCTAGGAGGACCCTGGGCCAACCTCGAGCGAAGTGCGGAAGACTAACCGTAGGAGGACCTCAGACCAACCCCGGGGAAAGTGCACAAGACCAGGCCGACCCCGAGGTCCTGAACCTGGCGGGGCCCACACGAAGCAAATGACCAAATGCCCTAAGGAGTAGACCAAACCCTAAGGGCAAACTTGTAACTACACCAGCCTCCTCCTCTCCCCCTGTAAATAGGACCCCTTGTAATAAAAGAGGGGAGGCCACTCTGGTAACCCTAATACACTTTTCTTGAATTCACTTGATGGTGGTGGTGACACTTCGAGGTCTATTTGTTGTGGTTGTATTACTTTGAGGTTCCTTCGCACCCGTGATGGTCTTCGTATCTGTCCGAGGGTGCCTACAATTTTACTGTCTGGACTTGTACTGATGACAAATAATTTTCTTTTTGTGTCAGATATTTGCATAACTAGTATTGAATATTCATTTTGTTTCAACATGGATCATCACAAGGGCTTTTAGCAGACACATACCAGCACAACTTTGGTGTTTCTGATGATTTTGTTGCAATCCAATGCATGCCGGTGCCAGCCCACAGTTTCCTCCAACTCAATCCATAAACTAGCATGGTTGCCTTTCCCCTGATGCCTCCTATTCGTATCACAATGAAATTCTGTTGTTCTTACCACCCCTTCTTCCATTCTTGTTGCTTGTGGCAGCTTGCTAGTTTCTACTAGTAATTTTTGAGGTGTAGCGTGACAAAGAGTAGTAGTGAATACTCAAAGACGGGTTGGTCGATATAAATGAATGGGAGAAGTGCATTGTAGAGTTTTGCGCTTATTGTTATACATGGGAAGGTTGGTGGGAGCATTTCATCTATTTGTTGAGAGAACCTTGACATTTGTGCCAATGTGTCGAAGCATGTGACCAAAGATCGTCATACTTTATCATTTCCAAGAAGACTACATGTGGGCATACTTTACAATTACAAACAACAATTGTGGAAAAACCCTTTTAATTCCACCAATTAATGGTATCAGACTACAACTATGTCAAAAACATGTATTTCCCTTCTCGGTGCATTATACCTGAACTTTTTTGAACATTCATGCATGCTAGAGCATTCAAAAATATGAGGGAATGGGAAGTAGATAAAAGTATAAAAAATGATTAAAGGTGCGGGTGAGGGAGGTTATTATCATTTAGTGTAAATGTAAATGATCACACCTGAAACAAAACCTATTCTTGTGAAGCACCAAACCTCACAAGAAAAACTGAACGACCCTGAAGCCAAAGCATAGCTTCGTGCTCACCATAGCATGAATGAAACAAAGGACCCAATCTAGCAACACTTGAAGTTCTCCTAAAAAAATTTATAGTTGCAAGGCATACAGGCTTTCTCTAGCTTGTACATTACTTGATGATTTAGCTTATATTCTGTGCATATATACCTCATATGCTTCATATACTTCAACTATGGCTATATTTTTCTGCATATATACCTCACTTGCTCACCATGAAATACTTTGAAATGCATGATGATCACCATGCTGCTCTCACGTATTGACCGTGATAAATAAGTAACATCGAAATTTCAGCTCGGTATTTTATTCTGTCAAATGGCAATTCACGTCGGAGATTGTTATCACGTTGTAAATGTAAATGATAATGCCTGAAACAAAACATGTTCTTCTAAAGCATCAAACCTAAAGCACCAAACCTCGAAGATGAAATGAAACCAAAGGACACTAAAACCACAGCACAGCTTCCTGCTCAAAGTAACATAAAGGAAACAAAAAGATCTGATCCAGCAACCCTTGTAGTTTTCCCTCAAAGAATAGAATAAATTGTAGTTGTTTCAATCGAAGTCCTGTAGTACTTATAAGAAAAGAACAGCAAAGAACGAGGCAAATTAAAGAAAGAAAAAGAAGTTGCCGTCATAACCCTAGAATTTAATTTTGGGTAGGGTATTCCGTTCACAGAGATACCTGACTGTCTGGGGGCCAGTCAGCACCTCTCACAACCTTAGGGTTATCATTCATCATTTAAACAAACGTGTTTTGTATTTAAACACTGTAGCAAATAGCCAGCACAGTAGCAGTAAAAAAAACCTCCCCCGTGTGGTAGCGACAGCAGGCCAGATAGAACTTCCCCCGCATAGCCAACGGCCAGCACAGCCCTTCCCCAGGTAACACTGCCCAGCACAAGTAGTGGGGGCAACAAAGCCAGGGGGCCAGTTCAACCATCCAGGAAGCACAGCCCCTGAGCAACCTCCAGGGACTCCTAGTCACAAGCCAACAGAAGAAAGCACACACAGCCAGCTGAGAGGGACAGGGAGAAGTTCACTTTCTTCCTCCCCATTCACAAAGCACAATACCACCCTTCATCCAGCCCCACCAATCACCGCAATCCACCCTTGCATCGGACAATCAAGAGCAAGCCAGGAGCAAGACCACAGGACCTCAAGTCGCAGGCAAGGGAGACCACCACGGGGATCATTAACAAGCTAGCAGCTGGGATAGCGACCACAAGCACTAACGTCAGCATCACCACAGCCGAAAACTCAACCATCCACCAACCCAGGTAGCCCACAAAACCTTAACCATAGCATTTTTGGCAGATTTTAGAAAGCAAAAAGGGCACCTTGACAAGAGGTTAGCAGCGGCGCACTGCCGGTGGCCGACACTCGCCCCCAACGGTCGTCGCGCACTCCCCCGGCGTGCGGGTAGCCTTGGGTTCCGCCATGCCGAGCCACAGTGGTGCGCCACTGAGCTATTCCCTCACTTGTCCTCAAAAATCAAATCAAATAAAGCCAAAATCAAATAAGAACTATAGTAGAACATGGGGAAATGGGCAAATCGGGCCTGGAAGCACCGGATCCGGGCCGTGGGCCACGGATCCGGCACTTGAGGGCGCCGCATGGCCCGGGAGGCCGGCGGATCTAGGGTAGGGGTGAGGGAAATGGCGGCGGCAAGAGAGGAGGAGAAGAAGGAAGGTGTAGAAGAGAGAGAGAGAGAGAGATGGGGGGTAGCGGTGGCGCAGGCGGTAGAGAGGGGAAGGAGAGGCGGTGGTGTAGGCACGCGAGGGGGAGAAAAGAAGGAAGGTGGAGAGAGAGAGAGACGGCGCAAATGAGAAAAGGAGGAGGCAGAGAGGAGAAGTAGGTGGCGGCACAAGGGGGAAATGAGGAGAGGAACCGGGCGGCACAAGAGAGGAAAAGGGGCCCGGCGGTGAAAAGTGAAGGAGGCAGACCGGCCAAGCCGAAAAAAAAGAAAAAGGGGGAAAAAGAAAAGAAAAGAGGAGAAAAGGCTAAGTGTGTGTAAATAAGATTTATTCGCAAAGACAGTAGGCGCAAGCCTTAGTTCATGGTCGTTTGGGTACCGAAGCGTTAGAAAGGTATCTGGTGTTATGGATATTTTTGGTACCGGGTTGCATATAGGAACGTCGTCGGTCATCTACCCATGTAGGGCCGATATCGTTTGCATGCTTGTGTATATTTCTTTAGCAATGAGTTGAGATCGGGTACTGCTTGTCCAGGTAGCGGTTCGATTTTGGTGCGATCCATGCTTCGTCCGCTAGATTAACAGGCAAGTACATGGTAGAATAGTGGATCGTGTTAAGTGCTTGATATTTGTTTTGGTGATCCATGCTTTATATATATCATTTTATGAAATGAGGTCTCTGCTCATTGTTGATTATACTGCAACGAGAGGTTGATACGATTGCTGATTATGATGAGATAGCATTGCATTGTATTGCACATTGGTAGTAAAGGTCTACCGTGCGTAGACATCCCGTGGTGGTGGGATAAAGACTTACTTTGGTAGGCACTCTACGGGGGTGGAGTTTGAGGAGAGGTGATTGTGAATACGGACAGGTTGTTGCATCATTTTTTCTTGCAATCATCATAACATAAGTTGCATAAGCTAAACCGGAGATGAAGTCATGTAACTATTCCAGTGAGGTCGGTGAGAAAGATACATGACTAATCCGGGGTGCTTACAGAGAGACCTATTTCGGTAGGTATTCCACGGAAGTGGAGTTTATGGCCCACGTGAAAGAGAGCGAGGCACGAGTGGGCCATCGACGGGTGGACGCTCAGCTTTACCGGTATGAGCTTGGAGATTGCATCTGGACATAGCATTGCATTGCATTGTGTTGCACTGCATGAAAGAAACTGGTGATTACAGAACAGTTGCGGAGTTTATATTGCAGTTGTGCAAGATAAGTGATTGCCGATACATACAAGGATTGTGTCTTGCCTAGACAATTGAATTGGTTTTGTTGTCGCCATTATTTTATTATGTGCTTGCGGGGTCTTCGGACTCACCCTTGCTTTGTTGTTTTTTTAGGCAAGTGGAGAAGGCATCATGCACGGGAGGGAGTAGCACAGTTATCCCACGTACGGAAGTAACTCACATATCACTTATAGATGTCATATTTAGCCTGATGTAGCACAAATACATTTTGGTATTTAGCAATTTCATACCTCCGCAACGTTTAAGGTCAATTGGTTATCAATTGCCGCTTAATGCTATTGAATAAGAGGAGTTGCAACACAAGTCTAGCGGTAAAAAGCTGGAACTAGTAGCATCACAGAGCAGGTGGTAGCACTTTGGGCTCAGGCAAGGGGCCGGGGTGTTACAAGTCCCATGCTCCCAGCACAGCTCACGGTTGCGTGGTTGCTCATTGTTGTTGATATTAGCATACTTCCTTGTTGCAGTTCTCTGATATATGAATGCTGAGAGGTTCATGCTTAGTTGAAAGTATATCACTCATAAGCATGCTGTGGAAATGTTGTTTGCGGAGCATATAGGCTTTCTAGCCTATGAATCACTTGATGATTTGGTCCTTGTTTTTTATGTGCGTATTAACTCATGGGGCCATATGTGCTGAAAATGGCTAAGATGTGCAGATTCCATGAAACTTTGGTGTAGACATTTCAAAAAATTCTCTGTATTGTAATCAACTGTAAGGGAGTGTAAGTTAGACAATAAATGACAATGGTTGAAATCAGTCTCGTATTTTTAGTTCCAATAAACTGAAAGCTGGGAGGGTAAGTTATACAATAAGAAAAGATTGCTATATACAAGTATACTAGATCGAGTAGAGTTGTAGACTACTCGTAAAAGCAATGGTTCCTCTGTATTGTATGGTTTATGTAATAGCCATAGACTCATAGTAGCCTTGATATATCCAAGACCACTACATTATACAGATAATATCAGGCTTAGACTTTCAAAGTCTAATAGATCCCCATATTGGTAGGTCTGATATGTTGCAACAAAATGATCGATACCTATATGCAGATGGCCTTAACACCAGCAAGTATATGATCTGGAATAGGAAGGAACAACCGAACAAGAACAAAATTACATGGGAAATATTTTTTCCAGTCATATTTTTTCCATTTGTATAACTTGTATTCCGTTGACATGCAAGGTCAGTATACATACAAGTTCCACGTGTTACAAGCAAACATACCACTAGAGTGTATACCCGTATGCATATAGAGAATGTCCTAGAAATTTATTTCTTTTAATTTATTTATAGCACCAGCATACGGCCAGAAAGACGGTGTTACTCTAGGACATCATCTTCTCTAAGGACACTGTTTTCCAATTGACCTCATGTACGCGCAGTAGTCTGCAACGGGTACACCGCGGGATCCAGAACCGCCATCAGTTGTGTCGGCGAGTTTTCTTTGACACCCCGAGGGATAGATTCCAATGGACCACATGTACGCGCAGTAGTCTTGAGCGGTTCCACTGTTGTGAGGTCCAGCATCGGCAACGACATCTGTTGTGGCGGTGAGTTGAGTTTCAAGGCCCGCTGGAGCGGGATCATGCGATTTTCTTTCAAGGCCACTGATGGAATTCTTTCCTTCCTTTGCGCGAGTATTATCACGAAAACCGTGATTTTTACCTTTGATTCCACGAGGAGCTTCTCCATGCACATCAGCCACCGCAAATCCTACCAACAGGATAACCAAGATGGCTAATGCAACAATATTTGCTCGTGGGATGCTCATGATTGTACCTACATATTTAAAAAGGAACATGACATAAGGAAATATTTTTTGGAGGGGTCATTCGTATCAAAACAATCTAAACAATTGTTTCTATGGTTTAAAAGATGCCAAAGTAGAAACTCACCTTTGGGGTTTTCTTTCGTTGAGGAAGACAAGTTTGGATTGCTGATATCGCTCGCTAGGGCTGTATTTATAGCTTCGAACCATATGTATTTTAATAAAAAATTATTTGTCACTAAATGGTACCACTATGTGCGGTTTTAAGTCACGATCACCAGTGGTAAGAGTTCATGAGGCATTATGTGCTGAAAACGACGGAGACTAATAATTCTGAAACAACAAATTAAGTATATTAAGAAACTGGACAAAATTCCTTCTACTCTGCATCAGAAACCAATGATTGCGATAGTCAGGTGACTGTCACAATTGCTGTTATACATACAACCACTTAGCTAGTTACTGGCACACTCTCGGAATCTTGTGTGACCAAAAATTAATGTTTCCATTCTTCATGCGTTCAGAGCGTTTTTGCTGCCCTGCTCTTACTGCTTTGCTGTCCTCTTGGCAAGCAAGCCAGGCCGTGCCTACTTGGCATAAAGCTACCTGTGCTAACAGCATGCATGCCAAACAAGAGATAATGCTGGGAGATCAGTACGTTAATGCAATAGTACCATTGCAGTTAGTTCGAGATCATAGTTCTATGAGATTTTTCATGTTTTTCAACTAGCTTGTCTTGTAGGATTATTTCTCTGAGATTCTTGGGAGAATAAGGGATCCTACTCTAGAATGATTGCAACATATATACAAGGTAAAATAAAGCTATATATTGACTACATTCATTTTTCCTAGTTAGACTATATTGACAAATAATGTTGTCAAGTTCTATGGTGTGCAGATGCAGAATCATTCCTCAGGTTTTTAAAAGTATTCCTACATACACAGTTCGAATGTGAGCAGTTTGAAATATATCATTTAACAAGTGACAAGCAACTTCATTTGATGAAATAATCCAACTGTCAATCATGAACAAACAGATATTTTTCTTGGTACCATTCGACCGAAGGAGTGTGTCAGTAAAAGTGCCATTCAGTAACATTACATGCTATTGGTGACAAAATCAATATCGTTGTGTTATCGTATGTATGATGTGTAAAAATCGTTCATTGTGTTTACTGCCATTTTTGTGTCATTCAGAAATATTATATACTATCTCAAGTCGATTTTATATGTCATACTTGTTTTCCATATTTGTTTCATTTTATAACATGTGCTTTTTGCACATTTAATTCTAGTTTTTATCTTACGCCCCTATCCATTAAAGTCTCTCTGCAATCTTTTAGGTGTGACCACCACGGCACCACCCAGGGTAATCATAGATATAATTTGTTGTAGATGTCATTCTAAAAGATCCCTGGTTAGATGTCACTAGTCGGGACAGTAGTGATTGATTGATGACCACGTATCACTAGTCATAAATATGAGCATGTCAAATTAATAATGTGGACACATGTTAAAGAATATGGTTTTAGATTTGTCCATCTTAAGATAATGTTGAGATTGTTATTTTTTATGTGTCATCAGTTGGTCTCAAGTAATGATGATGTATAATCCTTGTACTTGAGATTATCATAATTTCCAACATATATAATAGTACACTTAGGGGTTACTAAAACACTACTATGTAACTAGAAAGTTATAAAGGTGGCTTTTGGGTATGCTATAAAACATGCTGAGGAATGTGTCTGCTCGAATATGGGATTTGCTCATCCCTATATGACAGGAAAGATATCACTGGCCCCTCAATATGGTTGGATAAAGAAAGTACATAGACATGCCACGAGTGGTCCAAGAGTCGATTGCATGAAGTTATCCATCATTAGATCGAGAAAAGATTGAACAGTCCAAAGATGGCATGTTTATCACTCGTGTTTGATCAGATCGTGAGGCAAAAAGAGAATACATAGATAGGTCGATAGGTCCGACCTGGTATGAACTGGTTGTATAGAGATACTTATTGATCGTGAGCTAGTCGGACATATTATAAACTAGTCGTATGGTGTTACGAATTGATCATGAGTGATTAAGATCTGATTGCAGATCATATTGTATAAGATTCATACAGATTGATCTTTGTGTATATTTAGGGGTCGATATGTCCTACTAGGGACTGCTACCGACCAATGATCAGAAAACATGTTTCTATGTTACAATCAAGTATACATGAACCTATAGGGTGACATACTTAACAAATTGGAACAATCAAGATTCAGATGATAGGCTCCTAGTGGGATATGATCTCTAAAATGTATTGAATAAGTGTATGATTGGAGGCTATATATTAAGAGAGGCGCCGAGCTTAGGATGGATCACAGAAAATCCAGAGATACACCCATCGAAACTCTAGTCACCACCTCTCAAAACCCTTGCCGTGCACGCTGATAGTGTATCCTACCCGGTATCCCAATGCCAGCTAGAAATTTTGAGGAAATCCATGTAATTATTCTACCGAGGTCTAGCTGGGCTCAAACAGGTGTAAAAATATACTATGCTGAAAACAAGTGAACTTACTCTTCTTATGGCAACTACAATGATAGAAATTGTATAAACTGCAAGTTTGCAGTACAAAGAGGATAAACTTTGTGGCACATCCCACGTGAGCTAAATTTTTAGTTGCACAGGGAAAATTTTCCCTTTCCTTCGAATGTACCATTCAAAAAAAATCTGTTTTGCAAACAAACAGAAAGTTAATGTTTTATCTGCACAATGAGATTACCCGGAAAGAGGGTCAAAAGACACAGGTCATGTGCAGTATATGTACGAAAAAGCAATGCAGTCGACCAGACGTAATGAGATGATTTTGTCCCAATGGATCTGGCCTTTCTAGCTAGCCAGGCATGCGAAACATTCTTTTATGTATGATGTTGATATGCTAATGTTTCATTTCCTTACCAACAAATCAGTATATGAGAATTTATGCTCATGCAGAAAATTTATCAACATGAAACTTCAAGATTATATATATCTCTAATACTTAAAAATGCGAGTTAGTGGTGGTTGTACGTTCTCCCGACCTCTCCCCTACCACCAAATAGAAGTCGAGCACCTGCTCATAGTTCCTTCAATGCCACGAAACCCTCTCAAGTCCCACCGACGAACTGCTCCACTCCTTTCCTCTCCCTACGTTGCCACGCCTCCCCTACCCCTCAGCGTCGGTGCAGATGTTCTTCTGCCACCACCGTCCTCCATCTCACTAGGCTGCGCCATCCCACCGAATACCCCCCCCCCCGCCTCTGCCTTCGACCGCGTGGCCCACTTCCCTCCCTCTCTCCCACAAAAATTTCCCCTACCGCTCTCTCATTCAACTACCGCCGCCACGAGTGAACCACCCTATCGCCATTCCCAACCTGAATCTGATCGGGTACATCCAGATCCAATAGTGCCCTAAGTTATATCAGGCCCTAGCCATCCTCTCACTAAGGCACCGGTCTATCCTTCCGCACTTCCCAGTGGACCTAGAGCCTATGCCATCAAGCCCAATAAGTTCGAGAGCTCCCTTCTTGGCACCTCTGCTGGCATGCTGCTCTCTATGCCACTGCGCCTTAGTGCCACTGTTTCCATCTCTGTCGTGCTATACGTCACTCTTGCCATTCCTAGTACTAATCGAACGGTTCCCTCCTCATCACCTTTGTCAGCACTAGCAGCCAGCCTACTACCGTCGCTTGCATGGTGGGCATCACCCCTTGTAACATCCCAAAATTCTAATTACTAAATTAAATTATGTTTAAATCATCATTCTATGCATTTTGATGAATTTTCAACAATTTTTAGCATTTATTAAAGATTTCCCTAATTTTTAGCAGCTAAAAATGAATTTTAGAAATTAAGTAAAACTTGAAAAAAGTATACAAATAATTTAATTGTGTTGTAAATATTCTAATGTGCCTCTCCAAAAATTTTCATAAATTTTTTGGAATTGGGTTGCTAATTTTAAAAATTCAAACTCAATTTCTGCAATTAAATCAATTAGAAAACGATAACAAAATCCGACTCCATCCGTGGGTTGAATCCTTCCCTCATGGCCTGGCTCATTACTATTTTAGCCCAGATGTGGCCTATGAGCCATCCTTTAGCTAGCTACTTCCACTTTTCATTTCCTCTAGGCGAAAGTGCCTTTCAAAGGAATGCGCTTTCTCTCTCGCCGCCCCTCTTTGTCTTTGTCCTATGCCCAGGGCCCACCCGTCAGACCCCTTCACCCACCTCTCACTACCCTGATGCAAGCACCATGATGAAGAGCCCGGGGTATTGTGCTCGCACACATGCCTACAAAAGCCCCTACTCCAACATGGTGAGCTCGTTGTTGACACTGCCGCATCATGTCCCAGCGTCATCGCGTAGCTATTGGCCCGAAGGAGCCTATGAAGCTGGCTTCATTTTGAACTATCATGTCCATGTTAGTGGAGACACAGGTCCTGCCCATTGATTTCTCACTGCACTGTGCATTTCCTCATGTCATCTTCCTCATCAATTTGTCCACTTTCCATTTCTTCTGCAACTTCGGCCTACCACTACCACCGCACCATTGCCCTCCTCCTCAGTGAGTTGCAGGTCAATCCCTCTCCCTCAGAGCTTGCCTGACCTCTCCTTCAGCTAAGCCACCCCTCATCTGTAGCTACCTATCATCATAGAAATCCATCACCCTAAACATCCTCGCCGTTGCCAGTACTCCTCGTTGCCCAGCAACCTCGGTGCACCTCTGTCCCCAAGATTACCACTGGTGACTTCCTAGAAAGGTCATGGAGCTCATGCGCTAGCTAGTTGCTCGTCTCATTGCTGCATGTGCCAACGCCACCGTAGCTCTGTTCTACGCTGCCATAATGCATGGTTGCCGACCCACCTCGATGACCATTGGTCTTGTGCCACCGCCGTTTGCACCACACTGTACCCAAAAAGCTTTCTAGTGTTCCTTCACCCTAGTCTTTCACCATTTTTGTTATTCGCCAGACTTCACCGATGCTTCACATCACCGACAGCCCACTCCGATCACCTCCCCAACCACCATCACCATTGATGGACTCTCTGTGAGCCCTCTACCTATCCCCGTCCTCACAATAGCCTCTTCGGCCCTCCCTTCACCGTCGGTAGGTCTGCTGACAAGCTCGGGTGAGAGCACTATGTAACAACCCAAAATTCCTAAAACTTATATAATTATTTTAAAATCATCATTTATCCATTTTTGGATTTTTTGGAACTATTCAGCATTTACTGAAATGATTTTACATTTTCAGTAGCCGAAAATGATTTTCTAAAGATTGACCAGAGCCTGGAAATAATTTATTTGAGCTCTGCATATTCTAAATTGCCTCTCCAAAAATTTCATGAATTTTGTTGTTGATTTGCTAATTTCAAAATTCAAACTTGAATTTTACAATTAAATCAATTAGAAAACCAAATTTAAGTGAACCAAATTTCTTTCTAGTGGCTGGCCCATCATTGTTTTGGCCTAGTGTAGCCCATGCGCCATCTCAACCTTCAATTTTTTGCTTTCTCCACATGAACGCGCCTTCCACCAAAGTCATTTCCTCTCTCATCGTTGCCCTAACTCTCTTTGACTTGCGGGCTGGGACCCACCCGGTAGGCTTTGTTTTCTACCTCAAATTGCACCACAGTACTCCCATGTTAGCGCCACACCGAGCATGCCGTGACAAGCCCCTACCAAGGCAGTTGTCCATGTCGCTGCATCGGTAGCGTCTCTGCAACACCCTTATTGCCTCACATGCCAGCCCAAGCTATCCCATCGACTGTAGTGCTCATGAGAACCATGCCTGTGTCACCACTCTAGAGCACCTCCGAGCGAATCAACACATTCCACCTATTTAAGCCCCCTTCGAGCTAACCTTCTCTTCATCTCACAACGCTATCTCCATTTTTTTTAAAATCATAGTATTGGTAAGGTTGATTGTTATACCCAATTGTTGCATTAAACCCCACCTTGATAAATTGTTACCCTTGCTGCTATCACCTTAGTACTAATATCCATTATTGGTAAAATGTGGAAGTTGTAGAACAAACAAAGTAGTTGAAACATGTCAAAATGTTCAAAAATGGGAGATATAGAAGAATTGGTACAAAGATTTTACCTCTGTTCTTTTGGTTAGCGAATAAAATGGAAAGCATGTTTTCGACTTGGGTGAGTGGTTACGAAGACTGGTGTAGGTACCACGAGATTATGGTTTGTGGATGTCTCACCCGAGTCACTAATTAAGGACCGAACCATATTGTGCCATACAACCATACATGCCTTTATGGGAAGGCTTTAGCGTAATAAGTTACCATTTGGTAGATTGTCAGTGATTTTTTGGCTAGTGCGGGCATTGAAGGTATCCATGTTTAGAGGAACCTTACCAGGAAGGAAGGTTTACCCATCATACTGTATGAGTTTTGGGATGATGGAGGGCACTCCTCGCGCTAATAAAACAATCATAGCACGATGATTGTTAGGACTGGTAATATAAAATCTTTGTCATGAACTCTCAAATTAGGTACCAGTGGTGTTGCATGACATGTATAATACGGTGGGATGTTTATATCGTATTGGTAAAGAGTACAACCTCTGTAAAGTGTATATCTGTTTGAATAGACATGTCCTCGGTTATAGATAATGCTTGGTTGTCGAGACCTGAATATGCAACTTCGGACTCTCTGTGTAAACTACACTAGTCCAAGATCACGCTAGTACATACAATCAAACATAGATGTAATTACAACCATACACACGCTAAAATAAAACGAAAACCTCAAATAATAATAAATCTCAAAGGTACGACCTTATAGCCAAGCTTACAATATCTCTAGCAGGAAGGGATTTAAATCTAGCAGCGAAAAATCCAAAATAAAGCATAGCAGCTAATCGACGTGCCCACAGGCTATCGAGTGGAGAACGAAGTCCTAATCCGTGAAGTCGTCGAAGTACTCTCCTTCTGGAACCTCCTGCTGATAATACTCCTCCTTCTCAACTGAGCAACATACGCATAAAGCCGTGAGTATATTGGTACTCAACAAGTCGTTTGTAACAAATGAATGCAATATAGTATGAAAGACTTACCAATAGAAGGTTGAAAGGTTAATGTGCATAAAAGATATTTCAAGATAAATATGATAAATAGATTGAAAGCGAACTTTCATAGAAAACAATAACAATAAATAATCAAATAAATTGGAGTAAACCACTTGTAGACATCCCATCCATAAGGTAAGCAAAAAGTGAACTACCTGTTCATTAACCAACCATAAACCACAAGTTGAAAAAAAATCACTAACCCTCGTGTGAAAACACCGAGTATTGTCCATGACCAAGGACGCTGCTATTTGAATAGTTTTACGCACTATAGAGGTTGCACAATTGTACCCACAAGATGCGATTAACCACGATCTAAGGAAATCACAATAAGGCCTTTACAAAGTTCAATTCCAACTCAATCCCACCCGCTAGGGTTTCGCATCACACTCCCCCTTGTGCCACATGGAAATCAGCAACCATGTTCATCACAATGGCAAGATTAAAGTTGAAACATCCCAAATTAATCAGCCAGATCTATCACATACTAGACATATGGTTTGCACGATAAAGCTCAGATCAATGGTGCACAAAGTTAAGTCCTTAAGTCTACCCGGGCGAGACTACCTCATCCCACGAAGTGAACCTGCACTTCCCCCTTTACTGCACGATCACTCACCCGAGTGAAAACCAAGTTTGTATAACCACGCCAATGACACACCAATGTCATGGCTCAAATTTTAATAATTGTGGCACCAACCACGGTTCCATATCTCATTAAGTCAAATTAATTAATCACATGCGATGATTAACTCGATCAAAGAATAAGCAAGGCTAAGCATTCTAATCGTACAACTCATGTAGTATTATACATAGCATCACTAATACATTTTCCAACCTATGGTGACAATGGCATCATGGCATTCAGATTATCAAGGCGAGGTAATTCAATATGGGACAATAACTACCATATACAAAGTTTGTAATTAAATAGCGATGCAATGTAATTTAAAATAAAATAATTAAATAATAGATTACAAACTGGGTTCAACATGATCAAAGGACATGACTTGCCTTGGTTATGCTCAGCGAGGTACTCGGGGTCTTCTGAAGTAGCTCCTACTCCTCCGGAATCGGAATCTAATGAGAGAGAAAACAACCGAAACAACAAAAACACATAAAATGATAAGCAAATAAACTCCAAAAATCTTAAAACTAGAACCAACAGCTAGAGCTCGATTTTAGATGAATTTAGAAAATAGAATGGGTTCAATCGGACCTAGGACGGAGGAGAACGGGCTCTTGAAAAATTAAATCTAAAGAAAATACTGAAAAATCAGAAATTACACTGTGCTGTGAACCCAGCGCACGGTAGAACTAGTCCACGGTGGACCCAGTCCATGAAACAGTGCGCACGGAGAGGCGGTGCTGACGCGGCGGCCTAGGGCTAACGTGGCAAGCCGAGGGGTTGACACATGGCATGTGCTGACGTGGGAGTGTGGGCGGATTTTGGCTGACATGGCGTTGACATGGTGCGACACGTGGCATGTGTCGAGACCCGAATATGCAAATTCGGTCTCTCTGTGTAAACTGCACTAGTCCAGGATCACGCTAGTGCACACAGTCAAACATAGATGTCATCACAGTCATACACACGACAATAATAAAGGAAAACTCGAATATCGATAAAACATCAAAGGTATGACCTTATGGCCAAGCTTACAATATCTCTAGCCGGAAGGGCTTAACAAAATAGCAGCGGAAATCCAAATTAAAGCGTAGCGACCAATCGACAAGCCACAGGCTATCGAGTGGAGAACGAAGCCTAATCCGTGAAGTCGTCGTAGAACTCTCCTCCGAACCTCCTACCGATAGTACTCCTCTCCCTCAACTGAGCAACATAGGCGTAAAGCCGTGAGTACATTGGTACTCAGCAAGTCGTTTGTAACAATAAATGCAATATAATATGCAAGGCTTACCAAAGGAAGGCTGAAAGGTTAATTTGCATAAAGGCATTTATCGATGAAATATATTAAATAATTTGAAAGCGAAAGTTAACTGAAAACAGTAATAATAGATAATCAAAGGGATAAACAAGAACCCCTTGTGAACACCAATTCACAAGTTTAAACCAACCGTGAACTACCTGTCCACTCCCAACATAAACCACCAAGTTATAAATGAAACACTAACCCTCGTGTGAAATCCCCGAGCACTGTCCATGACCGAGGACGCGGCTATTCGAATAGTTTTACACTCTGCAGAGGTTGCACAACTGTACCCACACGATGTGATTAGCCTAGGCCTAAGGAAATCACAACAAGGCCTTTACAATGCTCTATCTCAATACAATCCTGCCCGCTAGGGTTTCGCATCACACCCCCCCTTGCGCCACATGGAAATCAGCAACCATGTCCATCACAATGGCAGAATTGAATTGAAATATTACAAATTAATCAGCCAGGTCCATCCCATAATAGACATGTGGTTTGCACGATTAAGCTCAGATCAATGGCGCACAAAGTTAAGTCCTTAACATTACCCGGGCGAGACTACCACATCCCCCAAAGTACAACTGTACTTCCCCCTTTACTGCACGATCACTCGCCCGAGTGCAAAACCAAATTGTATAATCCAGCCAACGTCACACCAATGACGTGGCACAAATTTTAATACACGTGGCACCAACCACAGTTCCATATGTCATTAAATCAAATTGATAATTTAACATGTGTGATGAGATCAAACGTAAATATAAACTGGCTAAGCAATCTAATCGTACCAACCCATGTGATAAATTAACTAGCATCACTAATAAATTTCCCAACCTATGGTGACAAAGGCATCATGGTATTCCAAAGTGTCAAGGAGGTATAAATTCAATTGGGACAATAACTACCTGTGCAAAGGTTTGAATAAAAATAGCAATGCAATGTAATTTAAAGCAAAATAATTAAATAATAGTTTGCAAAACTGGGTTCAACATGTTCAAGGGACACGACTTGCCTTCGTTATGCTCAGTGGGGTACTCCTGGTCTTCTAGCGCGAAACCTGCTCCTCCGGAATCCGAATCTAACGAGAGAGAAAACGACCGAAAACAAAGAAACACATAAAATGACAAGAAAAAGAACTCAAAAATTCACAAAACCAGAACCAACAGCTAGAGCTCGATTTTAGATGAATTTAGAAAAAAGAACGGGGTCAATCGGAGCTAGGACGGAGGAGAACGGGCTCCCGGAAAATTAATTCAAAATTAATTCGGGAAAATCGGAAAAGTTATTGTCTTTGTGAACCGGTCCACGAAATTCGAGTCCACCATGGACTCGGTCCACGAATAATGCACGGGGAGAGGGTGCTGACGCGGCGGCTGCGGTGACGTGGCAGCAGCATATGCTGCCACGTGTCACTCGGCTGACGTGGCAGCTGACGTGGCTGCCACGTGGCTCTGGGGGGCGGCTCGGGCTGACGTGGCGCTGACGTGGCATGCCACGTGGCTAGGGCTGACGTGGCACGCGCTAGTGCTGCCACGTGCCTGGGCTGAGCTGGCGGTTCGGGCGTGGGCGGCGTCGGCGGGATCCGACGGCGGGGACGCGGGCACGTGGCCAGATCTGGGCACTTGGCTCAGATCTGAGCGGGCGGCGGGGATTGCGCGGCGCGGGCGCGGGCGACGGCTTGATCGGTGACGCGTGGTGGCTCGCCGCGCGAAGCGTCGCGCGCGCGCGCGGCGCGCGGCGGCGCGATCGCAGCGGCGGGCGACGCGTGGTCGGGCGCGAGGGCGGATCGGCGACGCGGCGGTGTGCGCGCGCGAGGCGACGGGTCGCGGGCGCGCGGCGCAGACGCGCCGAGGCGAGGCGAGGCGAGGGCGAGGCACGGCGAGGCGACGAGGCGACGCGCGCGAAATGGCGCGAGAGCTCACCGGCGGCGGCGGCGGCTGCTGCCCGGCGACCTCGACGGCGAGGCGCAGCACGGGCGGCGGCGGAGCGGCTCGGCGGCGCGCGCGGCGCGAGGACGAGCGAAGCGGCGCGAGGGTTTCGGCGAGGCGTGCACGCGAACCGAGGGATGAACGCGCGTTTATCACGCGAACCGAGGAGTTCGATCCGATTCTGGCGGCAGCGCGCGCGACGGGTTAGACGGCTAGGATGCGCCACGCGCAAGATCGGACGGCGGGATTGATTAGGGTTAGGTTTGGGTTCGCGCGCGCGGAGCGGACGGCCGTGATCGCGCAGCGCGCGATCGAGCGGCCGAGGCGCGAGGGGTGCGGCGGCGCCAGTGCCGCCAGCTGCGTCGCCACGAATGCGCGACGCGTGGCGCGGAGCGGGATCGGCGCGGGCGCGCGGCGCGCGGAAAGGGTGCGGCGCGCGCGGCGCAGGATCGGCGACGCGTGGAGGAGAGAGGGTGATCGGGCGGCTGAGGTTAATTTCTTTTCTTTTCTTTTCCGAAATTCAAATAAACTTCTAAAAGCTCTAGAAAATAGCAAATAAATCCCAAAAATTCACCAAAAATACCAGAAAATTCCTTGAGACCTGAGGAACACAAATAAAATATTTTCCACTTATGTTAATGTTTATTTTAATCACATTAAATCATTTAAAACTTTAAAAATTCATTTGAAGCTTCAATTAAATTCAGAAAATTCCAGAAAATTCATTTTTGAAATCCAGGCTTTAAAAATCTCAGAAAAACAGGATGTTACAGCATGCCACGTGGCCTAGGGCTGACGTGGCTTGCCACGTGGGTATGGCTGACATGGATGACTCGAAGGTAGCGGCGGCGGCGAGATCGGATGGGTGAGGATGCGACGCATGGCACGATCATGGTCGTGGATCTAGATCTGGTTTGATGGCTAGGATCGGGCACGGGGGCGGACCGATGGCCAACGCGTGTCCCGGCTTGTCGCACGAAGCGTCGCGCGGGGTGGGCAGACGCGATCGGCGATATGGGTCGCGCGGCGGGATCCGGCGATGGTGCGGGCGAGGTGGTGCGACGTCCAGCACCGGGGAAGAAGGGATGGTGGGGTGGCTTACCGGCGGTGGCGGTCGCGTGAACCGAGGACGGCATGGCACGGTGGATGCGACAATGGAACAGCGGTGCGGGGCTTCCGACGGTGGGCGTGGCGGGCACAGTCGTCGAGGGGGCGGCGGCTCACAGCTAGTGGCGGATGACGGCGGACGAGCACAAGAACCGAGGGTGGTGGCGGTGAAATTTATAAGCGCGCATATCGAGGACTTTTGATTGTATATGGGTGCGCGTCGGGGTTCCGATCGGAGACGACGTCGCACGGGGTTGATGCGTGTCAGAGAGGACCAATCAGACGGCTATGGCATGGCGGGGCACGGGCGGACACTGCACAGGATGCGGGCGCGGCGAGTGGGGCAGCAGCCGACGCGCGGTGGGCCAAGGGGAGTGGGCCGGAGGGATTTCGGCCACAGCTTTTTTGAGGATTTTTCCCCCTTTTTCTTTTTAATAAATTCGAACAAAATCAAACTAGCTCCCAAAAATAGCAAATAAATCCCAAAAATTCACCAAAAATACCAGAAAATTCCTTAAGACCTGAGGAACTCAAATAAAATATTTTCAACTACGTTAATGTCTATTTTAATTATATTAAATCATTTTAATTTCTAAAAATTCATTTGAAGCTTGATTTAATTCTAGAAAATTTCAGAAATTTTAATTTTTGCAGCAAGGATTTTATAAACTCCAGAAAAACAAGATGTTACATTGGTGAAATCCCACAATAAGTAGCTTTATGTTTTATACAATGGATCCAAGAAGGTATGGATGAGAAATCCATGACTAGCATATTTGGCAAGGTTACTATTGTTTCAAAATCTTGGGACAACAAGCCTCTTGTTCTAACTTATGCTATTTATGCTTTACCACTGTTTGTTTATCGAATTCAAATGCTCTTACAACTTCTGTTTGAAATCTACTATTTGTTGTTTCAATTTAAAGCATGTTTCAGCCAATTGAACTAAATTAGACAGTTACCTTTGACTCAGCCTTTATACTATATAACCTTGCTATAAAGTCTTGTGGAGTATGATTTTCATAGTCAGAGGATGCAGAAGAATATCTATCTTGTGGATATTATTAAGTAGCAGGTTTTGGAGATGAAGACACCAATTTATAGGGTTTACCCAGTCAGTTGCTTGTGGATTGGGTTGATGCATACTCACTAGTGGTGCATCTTTTATCTTCACTTTTGCTGAACTATTTTTATTGTATGTGTAATTTGGCCGGTCAGCCCATGTGTTGTAAACTTCACGGTGTAGGCTTATGTTCGATCGCTACCTATATACACTACCTTGTTTAAAATTTATCATGTATGGATGTGATATAAATGTTGTTGAATATGTGTGCTAGCCACAGAGCATATGACTAGCACGGTAAAGAGATAGGGTTCGGAATGCAAATTTTGGGTCCCGACACGCCACCGCTGAAATCATCTAGGCCCTTAATTTAAGTTTTTGGTAATTAATGATAAATTATGAATATGGGACTAACATGTGTGTTGAGACTGTATAGCTAAAGTCTCATGGTTGCAAAGGTGAAGAACAAGCTACAAATGAAATTTGAAGCTCAAGAAGTATCAAGATTGAGGTACATAAAAATTTAGGATCTCTTTTCGGTTTACCGGTCTTAGGAGAAAAGGTGAAAACCAGATTATAGGTTAGATACCATACTATTAAGAGGGATCGTTGAAAGTAGCTTGATAGCATGTTTGGGTGCACACTGGATCAATCTAGGATTATGCATGCATTTGAAAATATGTTTGAAAACTCACCTTGCTCTCTTAGGAAAATCGGTAGCACAGCGGTAGTACCGCCGTATAAAATACGGTACTACCGCACCACGGCAGTACCGATTTATTTGTGGTACGTTTTTTCTAGAGAGCACCCCTTGGGGGACCTAGCCTCACAGAAATCAGTAGTACCAAAATATGAACGGCGGTAGTACCGCATGGTACTGCGGTAGTACCGATTGTCAAAATGTTTTTTCCAGAGAGCTCCCCGAGAAGAACTTAGTCTCGCAGAAATCGGTAGTACCGAAATATGAACGGCGGTAGTACCGCAGTGCGGTAGTACCGCATGGTACTGCGGTAGTACCGATTGTCGGAACGTTTTTTCCAGAGAGCTCCCCAAGAAAAACTTAGCCTCTCAGAAATCGGTAGCACCGATATTTGCACGACGGTATATCCGTAGTGCGGTAGTACCGCACCTACCTGCGGTCATACCGCAGTGCGGTAGTACCGCACTTTCAACGGCGGCAGTACCGCACTAAAATTCAACGGCTAGTTTTGACCACCTGACATAGCCGTTATTGTGTGCTACAGTAAAAAAATCGGTTGTACCGCACTTACAACGGCGGTAGTACCAATTTCCCTGATTTTTCAGGAGAAATTTGTTGCAACAGCTAGTTTTGGTTGGTGAGGCTATAAATACCCCTCCACCTGCACTTGGGCAGGTTGCTGAAGTTTCATTGAACTCATTTGAGCCCTAGAGCATTCACTCCACTCTCTTTTCACTCTTAAGCATTCATTTTTGAGCTTGTGGAGAGATTTTCAAGTGCATTCAATTCTAGTTGATCCTTTGTGCACTTGAGCGCCGTCAAGTGAAATCGGTGATCTATTCTCTTGGTGCTTGCCAGCACCTAGACGGCGGGAAGATCGATTGCCGATGATTTTTTCAAGGAAGTTTGTGAAGAAGCCCGTGCAAGTTTGTGAGTGGTTTGGAGCTCGCCATCTCCGGAGCGGAGGAAGAGCTACCGATAGTGATCGAGGTGTTTCGGTTTAATTCGTGGAGCCGATCCGATTCATCCGGGCTAACTTCAACGTGGATTAGTGGAATCCGGCAAGTTTCCGATACCACGGTAAAAACATCATGTGTCAAATTGTGTATGTTTGTTGTCTATTGTAGCATTTACTATTGTTGATTCCTTGCTTATTGTCAATTGCTTAGAATTGCTTGAATTGTGTAGGATTTCCTACACTTAGCTCTTGTGCTTAGTATTCATCTAGTTATGAATTATTTAAATTAGCAAAGAATTTTAATACCTCCTATTCACCCCCCTCTAGTCGGTTATCCTTGATCCTACAAGTGGTATCAGAGCTTGGTCTCTCATTCATTAGACTTTACCGTCTAGAGAGAAAAGGATGGCTAACAAGGGGATTGCAATAGGCAAGGCACCGCAATTTAATGGTTCAAATTATGCTTATTGGAAGATTAGGATGTCTATTTACTTAAAGTCCATGAGTCCTAATATTTGGAAAATTGTAAATGAGGGCTACGTCATGCCGCTTGATCCGGTGCACCCAACGGAACAAGACGGGCGTAACTCTCATTTAGATGCCCAAGCCATGAATGCTCTCTTTGGCGCTTTAAACGCGGACGAGTTCAATAGGGTGAACAACTTGGAAACCGCTCACGCTATTTGGACATCCTTTGCGGAAATTCATGAAGGGACGTCCGCGGTTAAAGAGGCAAAATTGCATCGGCTTAGGATAAAATATGAGACATTCTTAATGTTGCCCCATGAGGATATCAATGAGATGTACTCACGGCTTAACAACATTGTGAATGAGCTCAAAGGTCTTGGTACTAACCTTTTCGATCTTGACATTGTGAGAAAGATGCTTAGGGCCTTGCCGGAGAAGTATGAGGTGTTGGTAACCCTCTTCCTCAACTCGCCCGATTTGCCAAGGATGACGCCAACGGAACTCTTGGGTAATTTAATTACCAATGAGTTGTATAAAAAGGACAAGAAGGAGCTTTTGGAGCAATCCACCTCCAAGGGAAAGAAGGTCACCCTTTCAAAGCCAAAGCGGTATCAAGCGAAGAATCTGAGGATGAGGAAGATGACTCCGAGGAGGAAATGGCTCTTCTTGTGAGGAGAATGAAGAGGTTCATGAGAAGGTATCCACACCGAAGTGGAGGACAAGGATCAAGCAAAAAGGATCGATCCTTCGACAACAAGAAGCGCTATAGCTATGAGTGCTCCAAAAGAAGCGCTTCGACAACAGAAAGGATTCGTTGCTATCGCTTCCTAATGCCCCACCAAGAAGGATGACAAGGTGAATTCATCAAAGTAGAAGAGCTATCACGGCAAGAAGAAGCTATTCAAGAAGCTTCACAAGGATGGTAAGAACGAAGCCCACATTGGTGAGTGGGACTCCGAAGCAGAATACTCCGACTCCGACTCAAGCGAGGATGAGTCTTGTTGGCATAGCCATGAAGGAAGCACCATCACTATTCTCCACTCCCACATACCTCATGGCCAAGGGAGAAAAGGTAAAACTTTGTGATGATGATGATGAACCTTCATATGATGAATTGATGGATATGCTAATTGACTTGAATGAATTTCTTGAAAAAGAAAAGGCAAAATTCAAAGAGCTCAAGAAAGAGCATATCTCTCTTAAGGAGTTACATGAGGAGCTAATTGAAACTCATGCTTTGGTTCTCCAAGAAACGTCAAGCAAATCTAATTCTAGCATTGGAATCATTTGTGATATTATGGATGATGTGCCTAAAATAGAAAATACTAAAATTAATACTTCAACTTCATGTGATGATTTGAATGCTATGTCTTGTAGTTCAAGTGTTAATAATTTTGTTAATTTATGTGATGAAGAAATTGTTGTTGAAAATTACAAATTAAAAGATCAAGTAAATCAATTAAACAAAAGTTTAGAAAGATGCTTCAAGGGTACGGCCACCCTTGACAAATTATTGAGTGAGCAAAGATGCTCATTCAATAAGGAGGGACTTGGGTATGTGCCCAAGAAAGGTAAGAAACTCTCAAAACCGGTCACAAGGTTTATGAGGTCAATTGGTAAGCAAAACTAAGAAATAATAACTGCATCTACTTATTTATTTGATTCTTGCTACTTGCTTAAGAAATCTAGTAGTGGCAAGATCATTGCAAAATTCATTGGCACTTCAATTTTAGGCGCTAAAAAGAATACTATTTGGGTGCCCAAAGCCTTGGTTACTAACCTCCAAAGACCCAAACAAATTTGGGTACCTAAAAGAAATTGATTTTCTTTTGTAGGTAAACTACAAGACCGGTGGTCGACATTGGGTGCTTGATAGCGGGTGCACTCAACACATGACCGGAGACCGAAAGATGTTCACCACATTTGAAAATGGGGGCAATGAAAATATCACCTTTGGAGATAATAGCAAAGGAAAGGTATTAGGATTGGGTAAAATTGCTATCTCCAATGTCATTTCCATCTCTAATGTCTTTTTAGTAGAAACATTAAATTTTAACTTGCTATCCATTGCTCAATTATGTGATCTAGGTTTGATTTGCTCATTTTCAAAAGATGGTGTATCAATTTCAAAAGAAAAGGATAACGAAATTGTTTTCAAAGGCTTTCGTTTTGGAAATCTTTATTTAGTAGATTTTAACTCAAACAATTCCGGATTGAAAACTTGTTTATTAGCTAAAACCTCTTTGGATTGGTTATGGCATAGAAGGTTGGGTCATGTGGGCATGGTTCAACTAAAAAAACTTTTCAAAAATGATTTAGTCGTTGGCTTGAAGGATGTGAAGTTTGAGAAAAACAAGCTTTGTAGTGCTTGTCAAGCCGGAAAGCAAGTGGCTAATTCTCATCCATCTAAAAGTATCATATCAACATCTAGATCATTAGAGCTCTTACATATGGATTTGTTTGGGCTAACAACCTACAAGAGCTTAGGGGGCAACAACTATTGTTTAGTCATTGTGAATGATTATTCCCGACATACATGGGTCTTCTTCCTAAATGACAAGAGTGATGTTCCCGAGTTTTTCAAAAGTTTTGCAAAACAGGCTCAAAATGAATTCGATTTTAAAATAAAGAAAGTTAGAAGTGACAATGGTTCCGAGTTCAAGAATGCAAAAATTGAAGATTTTTGTGATGAACTTGGAATAAAACACGAATTTTCTTCAACTTACACTCCGGAGCAAAATGGAGTTGTAGAGAGGAAAAATCGTACAGTAATTGAAATGGCTAGGACAATGCTTGATGAATATAACACTTCCGACATCTTTTGGGCGGAAGCAATCAGTACCGCATGTCATACCATAAATCGTCTTTATTTACATCGTCTCTTGAAAAAGACTTCTTATGAACTCCTCATGGGAAGGAGGCCAAATATTTCTTATTTTAGAGTATTTGGATGCAAATGCTTTATCTTAAGAAAAGGTGTTCGGCTCTCAAAATTTCAAAGTCGATGTGATGAAGGATTTCTTTTAGTTTATTCTTCAAATAGCAAAGCATATAGAGTTTTCAATAAAAATACCGGTATAATTGTAGAGTCTTGCGATGTTCAATTTGATGAGACTAATGGCTCTCAAGAAGAGCAAAAAAATTTGGATGATGTAGGTGATGAGGGACTAAGAAAGGCTATGAAAAATATGCAAATTGGGAGTATCAAGCCAAAAGAGGACACAAGTGATCCTTCTTCGTCAACTCAAGTTCAACCTCCCACTTCATCCACGCCAAGCACCATTCAAACTCAAGATGAAGATAAGCAAGAGCAACCTCAACCATTAAGAGTTCACAATGCTTTGTCAAAGGATCATCCAATAGACCAAATATTGGGTGACGTGAGTAAGGGTGTTCAAACTCGTTCTAGATTAGTTTCATTTTGTGGACATTACTCGTTTGTCTCTTCTCTTGAGCCAAAGGTTATAGATGATGCACTAGAAGATCTTGATTGGGTAAATGCTATGTATGAGGAGCTAAACAATTTCGCAAAAAATGAAGTATAGAGTTTGGTGGAAAGACCCGAGGAACAAAATGTAATTGGTACAAAATGGGTCTTCCGCAACAAACAAGATGAAAACGGAATTATGGTAAGAAACAAAGCAAGGTTAGTTGCTCAAGGTTATACTTAAGTTGAGAGATTAGATTATGATGAAACTTTTGCTCCCGTAGCTAGACTTGAGTCAATTAGAATCTTGCTTGCTTTTGCATCATGCTTTGATATTAAAATTTATCAAATGAATGTTAAAAGTGTGTTTCTTAATGGAAAAATAACCGAACTTGTGTTTGTTGAGCAACCTCCCAGATTTGAGGATCCTAAGAATCCAAATCATGTTTATAAACTCTCAAAGGCACTATACGGACTTAAACAAGCCCCTACGGTATGGTATGAGCGCCTTCGAGATTTTCTAATCTCCAAAGAATTCAAAATCGGGAAAGTTGATACAACATTATTTACAAAGGTTATTGACAATGAATTTTTTGTATGTCAAATTTATGTTGATGATATCATTTTTGGTTCTACTAACCAAGACTTTTGCAAAGAATTCGGTGATATGATGTCTAGAGAATTTAAGATGTCTATGATAGGTGAATTACGTTATTTCCTTGGACTTCAAACAAACAACTCAAAAATGGGACCTTCATTAGCCAAACCAAGTATGCACGAGATATTCTCAAGAAGTTTAGCATGGAGGATGCAAAGCCCATCAAGACTCTCATGGCAACCAACAGGCATTTGGATTTAAATGAAGGAGGTAAGTCGGTAGATTTAAAGCTTTATAGATCCATGATTGGTAGTTTACTTTATCTTACCGCATCTAGGTCCGATATTATGTTTGGTGTGTGCATGTGTGGAAGGTTTCAAGCATCTCCAAAAGAGGGTCATTTAGTGGCCGTAAAGAGAATTCTAAGATATTTAAAACATTCCTCTAGTATAGGTTTGTGGTTTCCAAAAGGTGCTAAATTTGATTTAATTGGATATTTGAATTCTGATTATGCGGGTTGCAAAGTGGATAGAAAAAGCACCTCTATGAGTTGTCAATTCTTAGGAAGATCCGTAGTATCTTGGTACTCAAAGAAACAAAACTCTGTAGCACTTTCAACCGCCGAAGCCGAATATATTTCCGCTGGAAGTTGTTGTGCACAATTATTGTGGATGAGGCAAACATTGTTGGACTATAGAATCAAATTTGATAAGACACCTCTCTTATGTGACAATGAAAGTGTGGTGAAAATAGCCAATAACCCTGTCCAACACTCAAGAACCAAGCATATAGATATTAGACATCATTTCTTGAGAGATCATATTAGTAAAGGGGATATTGAAATTAGCTACATAAGAACCGAAGACCAATTAGCGGATATTTTCACCAAACCATTAGATGAAAGCCGCTTTTGCAAGTTGAGAAATGAATTAAATATCCTAGACTTCTCAAATATTGCTTGAATCCCTGTTGCATGTATTTAAGTGTTACTTTGGTTATTTGGGCATTTTTGTGTTGATTTATCAAAATTTTTTACCAAAAGCGTGTATGATCATAAAAACTATCTTGTTAGATGTCAAATAGGTTCTCAAATGCATAATGATCCCGAATGATTCTTATTTGAGTGCAAAACTAGGGATCATTTGCATAAAATCTCAATCCTACTCTAAGTTTAAGCACTCCCAGAAAAATCGGTACTACCGCACCTAGGCGCGGTCATACCGCAGTGCGGTCATACCGCGGGTAAGGCCGGTCATACCGATTTTTCATGAGAGGGTGGTTTCTCCCAGGATTCACTCCCATTTCCATCCAGACCGTTCCCTTTCTCCTCTTTACTTCAAACACTCGAACCCACTTTTTCTCTCCTCTCTCTCTCTTCCCCAAGAACCCTCTCAATCCTCCACTCTGATCTCCAAATCCGGTGGGATTTTTGTGGTTCTTGGACGTGTTTCTGCATCTCTAGTGTCCTCCTCCTCCATTCCTTGAGGTATTTCGAATCAAACCCATAGATTCATCTCTTTTTGAACACTCTTATGAAATTGGGTTAAATCTTGAAATGTAGACATTTTGATGCATCTTCTTGGGCAAAACACTAGTTTCAGTGATGTTAGATGTTTTAGCATGTTTCTACTGGATCATATCCATCAAAAACATCACTTGGAATCATAGATAAATCTTCCCTAGAAAATTTCAAGAAAATCGGTACTACCGCTCAGAGCACGGTACTACCGCAGGGCGGTACTACCGCATCTGACCCCGGTACTACCGCACCTTGTACTGCGGTACTACCGATTTCCCTGAAAAATTCCAGCACAATGTCTCCATTCAATTTCAACCTAATTTTCATATCCTTTCTCACCCTGTTGACTTCCTTGTCTCCTATTTTTTCTCAAGATGGCTCCCAAGACTCGCAACGCCGGCCGAAAGGTTGCTGAAAGCAGAAATCCTGTGAGAAAATCGTATGGTAGTAGCGGGAGTGCAGGATAAGGGTCATCTCGTCAAGCTCCTGTCCATGTTCCTCCTCCTGCCGAGCCATTGCATGAGGAGCAGCCAGAGCAGACTCAAGAGGATAGTGACAATGGAACCCCAATGGTTCCGATACTGAGTCTGAACGCTATGAGAACTCCTCTTCTGATAATGAAATGCCTGATGCTGTAGCTGCAGAAGTGGACGAAGATGAAGGTGATGGTGAGGATGAGGATCAGGGTCCGGCTATCAATGACAGAAGAGACGATATTCGCAGCATGCATTGTGATGACTATGCTATCCTCAGATCTCGAAGGCAGTATGTCCTCCCCAAGAATACTTCAAATCCAAGATTTCATACACAGTTCCAGGAACAAGTGTATGAAGAATTCTACATCCACAGTCGGTTTACAAATCACACATATGTTGACTGGGATCACATAGATGGCATGCCTGTGTTTGCTGGCACTTGGCGTATGTTCCAAGAATCTGGGATACACCATCTCGTAACTCTCAAGTCGGATTACAACGAAGAGTTGATCCGACAATTTTATGCTACCATGTGGATTTCCCCCAACTTTGAGCACATGGAATAGATGACTGGAGAACGGTACATGAGCTCAAACAAGGCGGAATTTGAGGCAGCATTGAACACCTTCTCAAGTCCCTATGAAAAGGTGTTTGATAGCCCGACGATCCCTCTTCACCAATGCTCAGATTTTTATGATAGTCGCCAGAGGTTTGTGCATGGCAAGGCTAACCATCTCCTGCCTATTCCAAGCCTAATCAACAAGATCATAAATCACACCATTTTGCCAAAAAGTGGAAATTTTGATGCTATTAGAGGACATGTTTGGAACTTGATCCGCTACATCACATCGGGCACAAAATTTGATGTGATTGACCTGATAATCCATGAGATGGATGAATCTAAAAATGATCGGACTCGAAGGATCAACTATGCACCATATATCATGAAGCTTATTATCTACAAGAATGGTCCTTTCAGAGGTGGCAAGGGAGGAGTGCATAAGCCTTATAGGCCAAGAGAGAATCAGTTGCCTCCTCGCCCGAGTGCACATTCTGGAGCTTCCTCCTCTTCTTAGCCTCAGGGGGAGCAGGGGTCGTAAGGCGATGATGTATCAATGGCCCAGCTTTATTCTGCAGTCATGGGGTTGAGTGGCAGTATGACCTCCCTGATTGACAACATGGCCACGATGAGCGGCAACATCGCTTCTCTCACCGAGCAGTTCTCTTCTCTCTCAGGTGATATCTCATCTGTTTCCGGGCATGTTACCACTCTTGGCGACCGGATGACTGCTCTCGAGAATGCCGTAGCGCCTCGTCACTATGTGCGTAACCCACGTCGTCGCCGTGGTGCCTCTCTTCAAGACCAAGACCCTGCTCCTCAAGAGTGATCTTTTTAGTACTTGATGCCAAAGGGGGAGAAGTAGAAGATGGAGGGTAGAAGAGAAGAAAATATTCAAAGCTAGATCAAGCTTTATATCTTGCTATTTATGTAATAGTTTATGTGGTGTAATAACACTTTGAATATCTATCTCTATCTATGTGTGATGAACTCTGTGAGTTGTAATGAACTTAATGATTCCGTTGGTTATGATATCTAAATTTCAGCTCATGATCTTCATTGTTGAATGTTTAAGCTTAATGAAATTTAAACATGTTTTATCGCACTCTCATTCTTCACTCTTGCAATGCCTGTTAAATTTTGGAACCCCTCTATTTAAATCATTTTATATGCAATCCTTGCATTCATGTAGGGGGAGTGTTTCATTTTCGACTCTAGAATGTAATTGAATCACTTTTGTTCATTATATTAAAATGAAAAATTCAATTTTACCTTCATGAGTCAACAAAATTGAGTATGCAACTTGTTCATGCACAAGTAGTATGTTCAAATCTTTCTTCTCTCATAAAGTGTAAATGTGTTGTCATCAATTACCAAAAAGGGGGAGATTGAAAGCATCTAGGCCCCTAATTTAAGTTTTTGGTAATTAATGACAAATTATGAATATGAGACTAACATGTGTGTTGAGACTGTATAGCTAAAGTCTCATGGTTGCAAAGGTGAAGAACAAGCTACAAATGAAATTTGAAGCTCAAGAAGTATCAAGATTGAGGTACATAAAAATTTAGGATCTCTTTTCGGTTTACTGATCTTAGGAGAAAAGGTGAAAGACCGGATTATAGGTTAGATGCCATATTATTAAGAGGGATCATTGAAAGTAGCTTGATAGCATGTTTGGGTGCACACTGGATCAATCTAGGATCATGCATGCATTTGAAAATATGTTTAAAAACTCACCTTGCTCTCTCAAGAAAATCGGTAGCACCGCACCACGGCAGTACCGATTTCTTTGCGGTACATTTTTTCCAGAGAGCTCCCTGAGAAAAATTTAGTCTCACAGAAATCGGTAGTACCGAAATATGAACGGCAGTAGTACCGCAGTGCGGTAGTACCGCATGGTACTGCGGTAGTACCGATTGTCGGAACGTTTTTTCCAGAGAGCTCCCCGAGAAAAACTTAGCCTCTCAGAAATCGGTAGCACCGATATTTGCACGGCGGTACATCCGCAGTGCGATAGTACCGCACCTACCTGCGGTCATACCGCAGTGTGGTAGTACCGCACTTTCAACAACGGTAGTACCGCACTAAAATCCAACGGCTAGTTCTGACCACCTGACATAGCCGTTACTGTGTACTACAGTAAAAAATCGGTAGTACCGCACTTACAACGGCGGTAGTACCGATTTCCCTAATTTTTCAGGTGAAATTTGTTGCAACAGCTAGTTTTGGTTGGTGAGGCTATAAATACCCCTCCACCTGCACTTGGGCAGGTTGCTGAAGTTTCATTGAACTCATTTGAGCCCTAGAGCATTCACTCCACTCTCTTTTCACTCTTGAGCATTCATTTTTGAGCTAGTGGAGAGATTTTCGAGTGCATTCAATTCTAGTTGATCCTTTATGCACTTGAGCGCCGTCAAGTGAAATCGGTGGTCTATTCTCTTGGTGCTTGCCGGCACCTAGACGGCAGGAAGATTGATTGCCGGTGATTTCTTCAAGGAAGTTTGTGAAGAAGCCCGTGCAAGTTTGTGAGTGATTTGGAGCTCGCCATCTCCGGAGCGGAGGAAGAGCTACCGATAGCGATCGAGGTGTTTCAGCTTAATTCGTGGAGCTAGTCCGATTCGTCCGGTCTAACCTCAACGTGGATTAGTGGAAACCGGCAAGTTTCCGATACCACGGTAAAAACATCGTGTGTCAAATTGTGTATGTTTGTTGTCTATTGTAGCATTTACTATTGTTGATTCCTTGCTTATTGTCAATTGCTTAGAATTGCTTGAATTGTGTAGGATTACCTTCACTTAGCTCTTGTGCTTAGTATTCATCTAGTCATTAATTATTTAAATTAGCAAAGAATTTTAATACCTCCTATTCACCCCCCTCTAGTTGGTTATCCTTGATCCTACAACCGCCCCCTGTCCTTTGTCACATGATTTTAAATTTTAAACCGGTCTTAAATAATGAGTCATTGACTTGTGACCGCCACATGACAGTCATTTTGGAAAAAATAATAAAAACTGATGAGTAGGCCCCACCTATCAATCTAATGATGCAATAAAACAAGGTTTTCCTTTAGAAAGAAAAATACAAATTAAAAAAAGTCATGCACAATGCTTTCTATCTCTTTTTCTAGTATTTTCTCTCCCAACAAAACTTCACATACCCATAACTTTTGCGTCTGAAATGTAAATTGAGTGAGACTTGTTTATAATTTTTTTTATAAAATCATGATATTTCATATTTTGCAAAAATATTTGATTTTTTCCATAGTTGGAATTTATTTGTGGTATTTGGCTTTATGTGATAGATTCCGAAGTATGGGAAATTGTAACATCCTGACTTTCAGTGTCTTTTTGAAGTTTTTAAAATAAAAATAACTATTTAGATTTTTTGGAATTAATTAAAGATTAATTTGAATTTTTAGAAATGTAAAAGATTTATTATGAATAAAGTAAACATGAATTTTGTTTGTTGGGTTCCTTGTATTTCAAGGAATTTTTTATTTTCTTGGTTTTTTGGTATTATTTGCTATTTTGTAGAGCTTAATTTAATTTAATTGTTTTCTAGAATTTGGAAATCCTTAAAAAATCTCCAAAAATCCCTTAGGCCGAGTTTCCTATTCCCCTGCTCATTTTCTAAGCCATACTAAGCAATTTTCTAAAAATTTGCTAGTTAACACTACTATACCAACTAGTTTTTAGTTAAGGTGACAAGGCATGAAATAACTAAAGTTTTAAAACATCGGTAAATTACATTTGAATAAAGATACACATACATATACAGTAAAACAACATAATTAAGTTGAAATATTAGGATAAATATTGTCAAAGGTGTAACTTGCCTTGATCGAAGTCTTGCTGCGAAACGTCGTCGAAATCGAACTCTCCGAGATCGTCGAAATCTAAACGTGAAGAACGAAATTCAAAAACAAAATTCAAATAAAATTAAAAAATTCAAAAGAATTGCAGAAATGGAAAGCTCATAATTTTAGAAAAAATTAGAAATTTGAACTGGTCAATTTGGAATTAAAATGAAGAAGTTATGGCCTTCTAAAGATTTAATTCAAAGAAAAAGAAAAAGATCAATTTTTGGAATTATTGTTAAACTGATATTACATTTATGATGTCAGCAAGTAATTAATTGAATTAATTTTCTACAGGAAAACTGAGATTATGACGTCAGTAAGCTAATTAATTTTTGGCCGAATTATTTTTATATTAAAAAAATTGGACTTATGACGTAGGCATGACGTCAGCCCTGGTAATTTAAAAATTGGAGTGAGGCTGACATGTGGGCCCAGTCTACGGTGAACCGAGCTCATGGACCGGGGTGGGGGTGAGGTGGAACGCGGCTGGCGATGCGCTGGCGTGGCCGGCCTGGGGTTCGTGCGGCGCCTACATGGCAGCCACATCGGTTGCCACATCGGTGTGACCAGCTGACATGGCACGCCGGTCGCCAGTGGCACGCCGGCCGCCGGTGGCGCACGGGGCCCAATGGCCACCGGTATTTCGGTGGGTGGCGACGCCGGCCGAGCAGGGTGTGAGCAAGTGGGAAGGGAGGGGAGTCTGCTGGTACCTCGCGCGGTGCCTGAGGATGACCGGAGTGAGCTGGCGACGGCGAGGGGTGGCTGTCGGAGGGATTTCACGGCGGCGGGGTGCTCTGATGGCGTAATCACTCAGGGCAGAGGTGGTCGATGATCGCCGAGGCACGAGGAAGGTCGGGGCAGCGCCAGCGAGGAGCGAGGAGGCCTGAGGTGGCCGGAATTGCTCGCCGGAGTCGATAGAGGCCGGCAGAGGAGAAAGGGCACAGGGAGGGCTCCGAGGCTCAGACACTCGAATTGGAGGGCGAGGGTGTGGCGGTGTGTCGAGAGGAAGCTCAGGGGTGGGCTTTTATAGGCTGCGGGGGCAGCGCAAGAAGGGTAACGGCTCGCCGGTGTTTAAAGCGACCATGAAGGGCGCCAAAACGGCAGGGGGAGCTTTAATCAGAGAGGAGACAGCGGGGATCGTGGGCGCGTGTTTAAAGGGCACTGAAGGGCCATTAACGGCAAGGTTTAACGATCGGGAGCGGAAAAGGAAGGAGCTTGGCGGGGCGGTAATGGCGGCGGTGTCGGCGGGCCAAGGAAGAAGAAAGGTGAGGGGAAGACAGCTCTATCAAGTGGGCCCCGCCTGTCGATGAGAGAGAAAGGAAGGAAAGGAAAAGGGCGGCGGTTGGATTGGTGACAAGTGGCAAGGAGGGGTGATCGGGGCCGCTAGACTTCGAGCGGAGCGGTAAGCGACAACGAACGTTCACGATTTGATCTAGTAACAGGGATGAAATCAGAGTTGTTCGAGCAAGGGCCACGTGTCGGCCAGAGGGGAGGGAAAGGCGGGTGAAGCGGTAAGTTAAGGGGAGCGGCTGGGAGGGAGGTGGCCAGTCCGATGCGCGACAAGTGTCAGCTGGAGAGGAGAGGAAGGCGGGGAGGGGGTTTAAGTAAGAGTGGACGGCTTGGATTAAGTCCGGTAGGCGGGATTGAATCAGATGGTGACACTTGTCAGCCCGGGGGTTTTGGGATTTAAATTTCTTTTTGATTCTCAGAAATACTTAGGATGCTTTAAAATACTCGAAAAATGCCAAATAAAATTTAAAAATTCCAGAAAAATTCAAAGAATCATCTGAAACTATTTTAGACTTAATAAAAATATTTTCAACCCAATTTGATATTTAGATTTTGTAAAAACATAATTTAACTTTAAAAGGAGAGTTTTAAATCTTTATAAATTCCTGAAAGTTATTATAAATACATATTTGACTTAGGAAAATGAAATGCACTCAATCTGATTTTTATAAAATGAAATAATTTGATTTCTCACAACCAGGCTTGAAATAAAATCCAAAAAAATCCAATTAAATTCTAGAAAAACACTTAACAAGGAAACTAAAATTTGGGATGTTACATGTAATCATCCGTATTATTGGCCCATATTATCCATTCCCGAGCCGAATCCATTATATATTTGTCCCAGCAGTTCCGTATTCGAAACTCCGAATATTCCGAATTTGTATTTGTATCTGGTCTTACCGTATTCGACTCTGAATCCGAAGAAAAATTATGGGTTAGAATACGGTTTAAGCAACATCCATCTGAATCCGATCCGTTTGCACCCCTATTCTCGGTGGACCACGTCCACCATGCGCCAAGCCGCTGCGAACTAGGACCCACTTGTCAATGCCACATCAGCACCCGACCATCCCAGCATGCCACATTAGCTAGCCTTGTTAGCCCTAGTGCCACGTTTCCGCCATGTGTTAGCCCAGCCAGCTACCACATCAGCCCTAGCTGCCGCGTCAGCACTTGTCGCCGTGCACTGTTCCATGCACCGCGTCCATCGTGAACCTAATCCCAGTACACCGAGTCCACAACATAGTAACTTTTTTGATTTTTTCAGTATTTTCTAGCTATTTAATTTTCCAAAAGCCCGTTCTTCTCCGTCCTAGCTCCGATTGACTCTGTTCTTTTTTCTAAATTCATCTAAAACTGATCTCTATCATTTGGTTCTAGTTTTCAGGTTTTTGGAGTTCATTTAAATATTATTTGATTTTATTTTGTATCTCGATCATTTCTTCTCTTGTTAGATCGCGTCTTCGAAGGAACAAGAGCATCGCTAGAAGATCCAGAGTTTCTCGCTGAGCCAGGCCAAAGCAAGGCATATCCTTTGATTATGTTGAACCTAGTTTTAAATATATTATTTAATTATTTTGTTTTGAATTAACTTGCATCGCTATTTTATTACAAACCTTTGTACTTAGTAGTTACTATCCCAAATGATTAATCCCTCCTTGATACTTTGAATACCATGATGCCATTGTCACCATAGGTTGGGAAATTATTTAGTGATACCATACTAGATGTCACATGGTTGGTACGATTAATATGCTTAGCCATGCTTACAGTTCGATGGGTTCGTCATCACATGTGCTTAATTAATTTGACTTAATGAGATATTGAATCGTAGTTGGAGCCACATAGAATAGTGGTTGGAGCAATAGTTATAAAATTTGTGTGCCATGATATTGGTGTGTCATTGTTGTTGGATATACAAAAGTGGTTTTCACTTGGACGAATAATCGTGTAGTAAAGTGGAAGTGTGGATTCACTTCGAGGGATGTGAAAGTCTCGCCTAAGTAATATTATAGACTTAACTTTGTATGCCATTGATCTGAGATTTACCGTACAAACCACATGTCTAGTATGGAATAGACCTAGCTAATTAATTTGGGATATTTAAATTTCAATATCGCTATTGTGACGAACATGGTTGCTGATTTCTATGAGGCGAAAGGGGGGTGTGATGCGAAACCCTAGTGGGTGGGATTAAATTAAGGTTGAACTTTCTAAAGACCTTGTTGTGATTTTCTTTAATGTGAGGATTATCACATCGTGGGGGTACAGTTGTGCAACTTCTGCAGAGTGTAAAACTTTTCGAATAGCCATGTCCTCGGTTATCGACAATGCTCGGTGATTTCAGACGAGGGATAGAATTTTCATAAAACTTGATTGGTTATCATTGGAAAGTGAATTGTTAGTTCACTAATGGTTTAGCTTGTGGATGGGAGGTTCACAAGTGGTTTATTCAATTCTGTTGATTATTTATTTATTATTATTTTTCCTTGAAGTTGCTTTTAATCTATTTACCGTATTTACTTTAAAATATCACTTTCTGCAAATTAACCTTTCAGCCATCAATTGTTAAACTTTGCATATTATATTGCATGCATTTTTTACGAACGACTTGCTAAGTACCAATGTACTCATGGCTTTATGTCCACTGTTGCTCAGTTGAGGAGGAGCTATATCAGCAGGGGGTACCAGAAGGAGGATATTTCAACGACTTCACGGATTAGGCCTTCGCTTCCCAGTCGATTGCCTGTGAGCATGTCGAATGGCTTTTACGCACATTTCTGTTTTCTGCTGCTAGGTTTTAAGCCCTTCAAGCTATTAAATGTAGGCTTAGCCATAAGGTCGTACTCTGATAATTATTATTATGTGAGCTTTCTCTTTATTTTATTGTGTATATGGTCGATATTTTATTTATGTTAAATTATGTGCACTATCGTGATCCTGGACTAGTGTGATATACACAAAGAGTTCAGATTTGCACATTTGGGTCTCGACATCTTGTCCCTAATGCAGCACATGAGCTGGATGTCCTTGACACCCACCATCACAGGCACTGACTTGAGCGCATGAAGTTGGGGTCGGGATCGAGGAGGAGGACAGTGAGAAGGCCATCATGGTTCGGGTCAAGGAGGAGGACGTTGAGGAGGCCATTGGGTTCAGGGTCAAGGAGAAGGACAGTGAGGAGGCTAGAGATATTTTGAGCGCTTGAAGTAGGTAGGGAATCGGTTCAGGTGAGTATTTATAGAGGAGGGAGAGGCAGGAGCTATGATTCGTGGGGTGAGGGTTGGTCGGTTTCTATTGGCTAGAATTGAGTTGGGGAAGATCGACGAACCCAACGGTCAGGGACCGAATTATCACAGATGGTTTGAATAACGAACCGTCTATGATACTTCATTACCAAGGACCATATATATATATCGATACAATATAAACAACTAGTCTCAAAATATGAAATAACAAAGTTTTATATGGCTTATATATACTCATTTGAAAGGTTTCGATGAGATCTACAACTTTGTAGTTGAGACGAACCCAAATTTCAAAGGGAAGATCAATAATTTTGGCAAAAATAGAAATAAAAAACATGCGATGAAATTTAAGGCTAAAGATGGCCGATTTTGGGGATGTTAGATGATGACTAGCATGAGCTAGTCATTTTTTTGGATTGGGCTTGTCATTCGCTTTCTAACAAGTACAAGAACGTCAAAAACGGATACCGTATGCAAATGTTGTGCCTGTTTTACTAATAGTATGTCGGAATATAATCCTACTCAGATTCAGGCGGGAGATTATAAAATTTTAGGGGATTACGAGGCGGAAAACATATCATAGGTGGTTTTTAATTCAAACTATCTGTGATAACTTCATTATCATAGATGGTTCTTACTAAGTACCATCTGTGATATTTGGTAATATCACAGATGGTTCTAGGTATGAACCATCTGTGATACTTCACAAACAGTTCTCACCATAAACCGTCTGTGATTGCATTTAACACTGATAGTTTTTGTGAACCGTCTATAATGAGGCCTGTAATATAAACCTTTTTGTAGTAGTGATATAATCCAGTGCGCTGAGTCCACTGTAGACCCAGAGAAATCCATGCACCCAGTCCATGAGCCATGGACCACATGTTAGCATAACCAACATTTTCCATAATTTCCTTTATTCCGAGTTCCACAAAATTTGTGGGGCCCACCTATCAGCCATAGATTTCTCTCTCTTCTCCCTTTTTCCAGTATTTTTCTTAGCTAATCAATTTTCCAAGAGCTTGTTCTTCTCCGTCCTAACTTTGATTGGCCTGATTCTTCTACCTAAATTCATATATATTTGACATCTATCTTTTGGTTCTAGTTTTGTTATTTTTAGATTTTATTTGAATTTATTTGTGTTTCATTTGCCTTTTCTCTCATTAGATAATGTTTTCAAAAGAGCAACAGCAAGATCAGAAGTTCAAGAGTAGATAACTGAGCAAAGCTAAGATAAGTCATGTCCTTTGATCATGTCGAACCTATTTTTTGAATCTATTAATTAAGTATTTTGTTTTAAATTATTTTGCATTGCTATTTTAATACAAACCTTTGTACCTAGTAGTTATCAATCAAATCGATTAATCTCTTCTCAATAATTGAATGCCATGATTCCATTGTCATCATAGGATGGGAAACTATCTAGTGATGTAACACTAGTGTCCACTTGGGTTATACGTTTAGTATGCTTAGCCATGCTTATAGTACATTAGGCTTATCATCACATGTTGACTAGTTAATTAATTTTGACATAATGAGATATTTAATCATGGTGGTCAGTCACAGTTATAAAATTTGTGTACTATAGCATGGGTAGTGTCATTTGTGTTGGTTAAACAAAATAATTCTCTTTGGTGAGTGATCGTGTAGTAAAGTGGGAAGTATGGTCAACACTTTTGGGATGTGGATGTCATGTCTGGGTAATGTCTTAGGACTTAATTTTGTGCACCATTGATTTGAGACTTACTGTGCAACCATATGTCTAGTATGGGATAGACCTGACTGATTAATTTGTGATGTTTCAACTTTGGTTCCATCATGGAGATGTCAGTGGGTGTTAGATGGATATTTCCATAGGACGCTATGAGGGACTCTATGATAGGTAGTTAGCCTACTCGGCCATGAAACCTTAGCGGGTAGAACTGGATTGAGATAGAGCATTGTCAAAGCTTTGTTGTGATCTTCTTGGTCGGCATGCCTAAGGAAGTGTGTTGTTGCGTAGACATTGCAAGTTGATCATATCATGTGGGTAAAGTTGTGCAATCTTTACAGAGTGTAAACTTATTTGAATAGCCGTATCCCAACTGATGGACAATGCTCGATGATTTCACACGAGGGATAGAAATTTTATAAAAACCTCATTGGGTTAATTTGGCAAGTGAATGGTTAGTTCACTAGTGGTTTATTACGTGAATGGTTAGTTCACAGGTGATTTATTGGGTGAATGGTTAGTTCACTTGTGGTTTACTCAATTCATTTGACTTAATTGCTTATTACTTGTTTTCAAAGTTTGCTTTCAATCTATTTATCGTATTTACTTTAAATTGTTGCTTTCTGCAAAATAACCACTCAGCCATCATTTGTTAAGCTTTCATTATTATATATTGTATCTTGTTACAAATAACTTGCTGAGTACTCTATGTACTCACGACTATAACCTCTGCTGCTTAGTTGTTGAAGGAGAACTACTTCAGCTAGAGGTAATAGACGAGGAGTACTTCCATGACTTTGTGGATTAGGAGTTCGCTTCCTAGTCGATTGCCTATGGGCATATCAAATGCTACTTCATTTGTTGTTGTTTTCCACTGCTAGTTCTGGTTAAAGCCCTTTAGGCTATTAATTGTAAGCTTGGACATAAGGTTACTACTCTGATAATTAATAATATTTATATCTTTGTTAGTTAATCATAATTATGTTCAATATTTTATGTATGTTTTCCATTGTGTGTACTATCGTGATCCTAGATTAGTGTAGAATACACGAGAGAGTCCGGATTTGCATATCCAAGTCTTGACAAAAATGCTTCGAAATTGATCTAAAGCAAGATGCAAGTGTTCAATGGGAAGGCACGCACCCTCCTTTGACTATGTTGATCCCATAATTCAATGTTATGTTTTTTTTGTACTCACACTATTATGTATGCACGTATTTTTGGTAAATTGCTATGTTGTTAATGTTGATATTCATACCGATTTGTTGCATTGATCTATTGGATCTCGCGCATCGAATCCTATAATATTCATATGCACACCGTACTAGTCCCATAATCAATGGCTAGTACACATATCCACAATATTGAAATCACACCCATACATATTGTATTCAAACAACTTACAACAATAGGTCATACCTATGCGACAAGTACCAGCAAAGAGCAGTGCGCAACATGGTAAATAAATCAAAATTCATCCAATGGTATGCCGTCCATTTCACCGTATTGTCGCATACCAGCCCGTAAATAAATCTAACATGGTAAACAAACCCTCACTCAGGTGTGTGCATCCCCCAAGTGAGGCACCTACCATTGTATTGGCAAGCTTTGGTCTCAACGCTTCGGTGAAGGGAGCCCGTTGGAGCAAACCTTCCTGTAATGCCCTTACTACTATGGCCTACTAAAATGCAAGGCTAGTCCTAGATAACTTAGTTATCTAAAGCTAAAGCCCATAATAGTATATGTTGTTGTACAGCTATACTTAGGTGCGCGACAACAGAGTTCGGTCCATAATCGACCTAGGTGAGAATCTCCCCTATCTACATGTGAGATCACACTCTCATATTTTTTCAGTTTATAATATAACTAGCTCACATCAAAAACTAGGTTTTGTATTTTATTTTTATACCAAACTAACAGAGGTTACCCTTCTGGTCCAACCTTTCATAATTGTCCATTTCCACATGTAAGTTTTTTTTAATATCCATACATAGTGAGAACTAGAGCATTGCTTAGTCTCTAGATGAAATATGTAAATGTAATATGCCCAAATTGATATTAGTTACTATCTAAACCATGTTGTAAAGGATACAATAGTAAGGATATCAATATCAAAAAGGAGATCAATGCATACAATACGAATTAACAAACGTTACCCTCAAGTATAGCGATTTTAGCCTTAACGCACATGCATGCATAATATTATTTGCCAACAACATGCACTAATTAAAATAATAGGACCAACATGAGCAAAGGGGGTGTTTGCCTTGCTCTTGTTGCTCAGAGTGTCGCTCAGGATCGGTCTCTTAGTTCTGGCATGATGATATCATCAATAAAACCAAATGAGCAAAAATAAGAGCTAAATAAATTCAAGCACAGACCAATTTCAAATATTTTTGCATATTCAGACAGCGTATGATTTTAGAAAAAATTAGAAGTAAAAATCACTAAATTGGGAGTTTATATGCAAAAGTTGTGGCCATTTGAATTTTGTTTGGTTTATAAAATCCTAAAAAAGAAAAGATGATGTCAAAAGCGTCTTTCAGCCATAGTATGCTTTCCTACTGAGAAAGTGAACATTCATAGAACTAAAATTGGCTTTTCTCATTTTATTAATTTGTTTGAAATTTTCTTACATGTGGGCCTTACATGTTAGTCCCAAAAGTTTTTAATCAAGTTTTATTTATTAAAACATTAAGTGGGTGCCATATGTCAGTGATGCATATTTTAACTCTTAGTTTAATTAAATACAGAACTAATTTTAGCTAGACCCACCAATCATTGACATGTTACATTTAAACATATGATTAGCACTAAGTAATTTCTCTTACATATTGGGTCCACTCGCCAGTGAGAGAGAAAGAGAGTGAGCGAGGTAGGGAGCCATAGTGGCTCTAGTGAGCTTACTAGCAACAAGGGAGGCAACAGCTTGCATCGAGGATGGGAAAAATGGGACAAGGACACTACGGTGAAGCTCTGGGCAGTGGAGGTAGAGCTCTAGGAGGTCCGATGAGATGGTGGTGCTTGGTGTTGCGAAGGCTTCACCATTGGGGACTCACTCCCATGCTAAGGCTTAGTGAGCTGGCCTTAAGGTGCTATCACAAAGCTACAGAGGCTTGCGCAAGGACCAATGGTCATCGGAGGTAGCAGTGGCGAGGTTTCCCATGGTGGTGCCATGGTTGGTCATGACAACGACCAAGAAACAATGGCCATTGGCTAGATCAACCAGGCATGAGCACTAGGGGCCTGTAGGAGGCTCACCGAAGGTTCGGCTGGGGGTGAGATGGTCCGAGATGGCTTGTCGATGGTGAGCAGTGGTGGCGGTGAGGAGGCTCTTGGCGCTGGTAGTCCTCGGTGAAGGAGAAGCTACAGTGAGGCTTGTATTAACTTCCTAGCATAGTAAGGATGTTGCAAAGGTGATGGATTGTACTAAAGCTCACTGGAGAAGCTAGAATCACCAGAGTTGGCAGTGGTAACCGCTTGGCCTCGGTGCTTCACTGCATTTTGCATCCATTAAAGTAGCATGAGGCTTTAGGGGACTGTAAGACATGTTGTTACATGGTCAGAGGAGAAAGGAACTCACTAGAACAGCAAATTTATGGTAGCACAGGGGAGTGAGCTTGCTGGTCTTTGAGAAGACAACATGTTTTCAACTCTCTGTGGCTCTAACTGCAATTGTAGGTGAAAGGAAGCATCAGAAAGGTGCATAGATAGGTCAGAGAGGGAATGCTATGGTAAGGGAAGCTTACCAATGGTAACGATGGCTCAAAATAGGCTTACTGGTGTCGAGAATGATGTGCCTATTCTTGGCAATTCAGAGAGCTAGAAGCTCCAGAATTGTATGCAAAAGAATAAGGGGCGAGTTGTGGAGGAGATGGTGTAGAGGGGGCTTAAATAGCTAGGAGATTTCGTAGGGAGAGAGGATTTATCTTATGCGGCCACGTCAATAAAACATGAGTAAGTGCTCACTTCACCACACGAACAAGCAGAGGGGACAAAAGGTGTGATGATGGCATGGTGGCAACAGGACACGATGAGGCCGGTCATAGGGCCCACGTGTGAGGCGTTGCGGTCAACATGGGGTTAGGTACCTAGTATGTAGTGAGCAGAAGGGAGGAGCAGAGGAGAGGGGGCTCACAGGTGTGAGTGCGGTGGCACAAGGTGGAGCTAGCCACGATGGTGCTCAGCACGAGCGCTTGGTGGAAGGAAGGTCCTAACAGGTGGGGTCCAGTCACACTTATCAGCAATGAAAATCAAAAGAATGGAGAGAAAATATATTTCATGAAAATACACAAAAATTGAAGGAGGAAAAGAATGGGGGAAGAAGGCGGGGTTAAGTTCGGCTAATCATTTTGAGGAATTTTTTAGATGTAGCAAAAGAGTTCCAAAAATTCTAAAAATTGTTGTAAAGGGTCCTGACACTTTGTAGGTTCTCGTGTAATTTTTTTTGGGAGTTTATATACTTTATATTCCACTTGAAAATTCTTTTAATTCTTTGTTTTATTCAAAATGCACTATTTGAATTTAGAAAATTTTAGAAACATGCTAAAAAATATTCTAACATTTATTTCTTGCATAATGAACTTATATTTGCATTTTTTGGGATGTTACATTAGTGATGTTTCAAGCCATGATTTTCACTATAAATTTTCCTACACCACTTTCTAGATCATCTTTTCATATTCAAATTGTAATTCAATTTATGTTTCGTCAATTCTATATTATTTTCCCAAGTTAGTGTTCACAAATTATCTTCTAGAGAAACTTCAATAAAAAGCTAGAAAAATTGAATGCCAACAAGATACAAGCAAAAAGTTTTAAATTTTACATATTTTCAAGCATCCTGAATTTTAGGATGTTACAAGTCTACCCTCCCCGCTTAAAAGGATTATTGACCTCGAGATTCGGTGGGCTTAGTAGTTAGAAATTTGGTCCTAAGACAATCTTCTTGTTCCCATGCGGCTTCATGTTTGGTGTGGTTACTCCACTGAACTTTCAGCATCTTGATGGCATGACTGCAAGTGTGTTTCTTGACTTCCTCCAAAAAGCAAATCAGGTACTTTCGATAAAAATGATCATGTTGTAGATCAATGTTCTCTAATCAGGTGAGCTCACATAAAGAGTGGAGACACTTTTTGAGCTGAGAAACATGGAAGACATCATTTGCATTTGAAAGTTGAGGTGGCAGTTCTAATTGGTATGCCACTTCGCCTTTCATTGCGATGATTCAGTACGGGTGTCAATATTCCAAGGACATGGAAACAGTGTATCCCACGTAGTGGTGAGACCTTAAGATAAACATAATCATCTATCTTTAAGTTCATCTCGCGATGGCGATAGTCGGCATAGCTTTTTTGGAGAGATTGTGCTCCCTTCAGTTGGTTCTCAAAACTCTAAAACTTGCTTACTTGTCTAGGCGGTTGGTAAGAGTGGTTGGTGTGGATGTAGTACGAGAACTTGTGGATTATGGTAGGCGCCGTCTGGACAAATTAAGGATTGAATCCTGTGTTGACCTCTTCATGTAAAACAGTACAAACCACAAGCTGGCACAGTGTAGGCTTGGCTGAATAATTTACTTAACCCCTGAAGTCATCACACATGTAGTGGTAAGAAGGGAACTTGCAGCAGGACAGTGAAGGTCCGGCCTGAAAGGGACATCGAGTGGAGGGTGAGGTTTTCTAGATAGAGTGGCGTTGCGGAGACTGGAGTCTGGACTACGCTAGCTGCTATGATGGGACATCCCATATAACCTGTGGAAGCAACCCCATAGGGGTGAGATACTAAGGGGAAAAGTATTGTAAAGGCCTCGTGACGATCTCTTGATCTACGTGACTAAGGAATCACGTAGGCCCATCGGATTAATTGTCTCTTGTGGGTAAAGATGTACAAACTCTACCGAGTCTAAAACTATTCAAATAGCTGTGTCCACAATCAAGGGCGGACATGGGAACTTCCTCGAGTTAGTTCTATTTCAAAACCTTTTCGGGCAGGATAAAAACCTATCAGAGGGAGGTACTCTGGCTTTAACTTTTCCTGGAGAGACGTACTCCAGCGGTGATAAAATCTAGCATTGGTGGAGGTAACCATGCACTATAAAAGGTGGATGTAGCCTGCACTATTATTAATATAGCATTCTCATAATTAATTTTACAAAAATCTATTTTGGTTAAAACTGCTAAGTCTCAGGAGATTTTTTATGTATGGTAATTTCCAAACAATGCTTTAGCAACTAAAAGAACCTCAAGCCTTCCCTTCACAACCTTGCATGTATTATTATTGCATTATGTGTGCTGGTTTGTTGAGTGCGATTGTACTCACTCTTGCTTAATTACTATCATCCAGTGAGCCAGGAAAAAGGAGAAAAGGCCCCGCAATACTCCAGTGAGCTAGGTCACGAAACCCCAGTTGGCTACCCGTGGGCAAGTCCTGAGGGTTCCACCTGTCTAAAGTCTCTGTTGCTGCACTCTTTGTTTTCGGGCCAATTAGCCCATGTGTAAGTTATTAATGTATAATCTACGCTTCTGCATAATATATTTTTGATATACAATAATGTATCTATGAGCACTATCTACTGTTTCAGGGAATAGTGCGGTGGAATCACAGAGGATTCGGAATAGCAAATTCTGGTTCTGACATTGCTGGTGCTTCACTTTGATTTGCTGGAACACATCGCAAATGGCAACATGTGCAGCGATGTATCGCTTCATACAAGCCACCAAAATCATTCTCAGAAATCTTGATACATCTTTGTACTCTTAGGATGAATGGAGAGTGGTGAATCATGAGCTTTTCTAATGATTAGATCCTTGATTTATTAGTTATTCGAGACATTCAACTGCTGTCCATGCATAATTATTCCACTAACATTTTTAGTGAACTCCGATTTTACACTATCTTGCAAATTGTGCTTGATTTCGATGATCACTTGATCTTTGAGTTGAGAGGCTTTGATATGAGATTTGAGGGTGGATTTAGTGCTCAGGCAACCATAAAACCCTTCTCAACCACTTCTAGGTTGAGCCTCTGAAACTCTTCATGCAACACCAATTGACTCATTTCAATCAATACATTGATGCAGTGAAGCTTCCGGTTGACAGAATCGGTCACAATGTCAGCTTTACTAGGTTGGTAATGGATGCCAAGATCATAGTATTTGATCAATTCAAGCCATCTTCTTTGCCTTAGGTTTAGATCTGGTTGTGTGAAGAAATACTTCAACCTTTTGTGATCAGTATAAATTTCACACCAAATACCTTTTGTGAGCACTAGGGCTGTTGTGAGCCTCTTCTTTCTTGTAAGCTTTCATAGCAGGCCGCTTACCACTCAAACTTCTTCTATTTCTTTAGAAGCTGGGTCATCGGTCTTGCAATTTTGGAGAATTCTCGATGAACTAGCGATAGTATCATACTAGACCAAGAAAACTCTAAACTTTCAGAATGATAGGGCTGACCCAAGCTAAGATCCATGAGAACACCTTATTGAGAAAGAATATGGCCTAGGAAGCCAACTTCCTTTAGCCAAAATTGACACTTGCTAAATTTTGCATATAGTTGTTGTTCCCAAAGTTTCTCTAGCACTGTATGCAAGTGTTGCTAATGCTCTTCTATATTCTTAGAATAGATAAGAATATCATTGATAAAAAATCACCACAAACTTATTCAAATACTTCATAAAAATCTTATTCATAATATTCATGAAACTAGTAGGAGCATTGGTGAGTCTGAAGGATATTACGGTGTATTCATACAAACCATAATGGGTGATGAATGCAGTCTTTCGAATATCCTCTTGCTTGATCTTGAGGTGGACGTAACATTGCCTCAAATCAATCTTGGGGAAGACATATGCACCATTCACTTGATCAAATAAATCATCAATCCGAGGGAGAGGCTATTTGTTCTTTCTTCTTCATGAACAGCATTGGGCTTCCCCACGGCGATGAAATAGAGCGGATAAATCCTTTGTCTAGCTACTCCATGAGTTATTACTTTAATTCAACCAACTCATCTGGGGGCATGTGATACGATCACATGAAAATAGGTGTTGTCCTGGGCAGCAAATCGATAATGAATTCCATGTCATGGTTAGGTGGCATTCTTGGCCTTTCGTCCAAAAACACATCAGGATACTTGTACACCATAGGCACTTGGCCAAACTCTAGAATGGAGATGGAGTTGAGAGTGGGCTATCACAAGGGTACGATATGAGCGAAGGAGAAAATGGCTTACTCTCCACTGGAATTGACAAGAGAAATGGTCTGATTAGCACATTCGATATACCCTTTATGTTTGGATAGCCAATCAATCAAATATTAGAGGATATTGTAATGCCCTGATCGTCATTACGACGTCCCTGGAATATTTAGCGGAATCGCGAAGTTTCCCGATTTTTCAGTGAATTACGGGAGGCAAAAATAAAATTACAGAATTATCCAAATTAAAAAAAGAATTAAATAATTAAAAATAAGGATTTTGGGTTGTCCGGAGGGGTGGGCCAGCCAGCACAAAGGGGGCCGCACCCCCCCAAACCTTAGCACACCCTTATAAAACCCCCTCCCTTGGCCCCTCCCCCTTTTCCCCACCTTTGGCCACCACTCCCTCTCCCCCTTTGTGTCTCCACCTCCTCCACAACCTGCTGCCCTACTGCAAAGGAAAAAAATTAGAGAAGAGAAGGGAGAAGGGAAGAAGAAGAGAGGGAAGAGAAGGAAGGGAGGAAAAGGAAGAAGAGAAGAGAAGAGGGGTGGTCTCAAGGGGTCACTTAGGTAACTTTTCTTCATCTCAAATTCTTCTATTTTTTGAGTAATTAGGGTTCCTGGCATGAGATTAGAAGGGGATTAGTAAATTGATTAACCGATTAGTGATTTTCTGCTATCTGCGCATAGTTAGATTTGTGCAGCGCGGCTGTTTGCATAGATTAGGGCATCGAAAAGTTTTTCTGTGGGTCTGGACAAAACAAAAGTTGTAGAGGACGACGAGATATATTTTCTAAATTTTTTTCAGAATTTTAGGCCACGGGGTTTGGGCGCAGAAGAGTCGGGAACATTGTTGTTTGGCAGAGGTGTAGTCCGAGACAGATTGCTGTTTGGGTATAAATTCAGAGTAGTAGATGATTTTTATGATTTTGGCCACAATTATGAAAATTGTAGGGAATTCAGTAATCTAACTACTTTATAAAAATCAAGAATTTTATAGCTTTGTACAGAAGGTAATTCTGCTAGAATTTGACTGGCCTGATTGCTGAAACAGAGTATGTCCTCTATTTTGCACATTAAATTACATCATGTTAACAGTAAAATAAAAATAAGTTGTCTACTTGAAAATTGAAGGTATTTCAGTAAAGTTTCCAGAAATATCTCATTTACTATGATAGGCCTAACAGTTTTAAAGATACAAAAATAACAAGCAGCATCGCTGCAGTCGGTAGTGCGCAGGATCGTCAAGCGGAGTCGGGATTGTCGGATTTGGGGATTTAGCGGCATCTTTATTTTCTTAGTCACGATTACCTTACTGTAAACTTGTGCTGAGAAGTAATTTTTGGATAGATGGTTTTGCTCCTAATCACGCGTAATCCCTTAGCTTTAACGGTAAAGGCAAGTAAACATAGCAGATGTGCTACTGTTTAACTCGTTAATCATTCTACATTCACACTTGTTAATCCTCTTAATTTGAGATGCTATGCCATTGTTGACATACTTCCTTAATGTGGTTTATGTGGTATCAATTTAGCAATCAGTTGTTTATGCCTTGACGGATTAATTGTGATTATGTGGTATAGTTCTTAATGAGACAAATATGGTTGTGGGGTAATATTCCTACGAGGATATTGTGTCTTAATGGTGGTATTCTTACTTAACACATTGTGGTCCTAGTGGTAGTATCCTTACTGAACATATTGAGACTGTAACATCCCAAATTTGATTTGTTTTCAAATTTCTTGTTGTGGTCAATTTAAAGTTTGGTAATGAGAAAATTTTGATAATTCTAGAATCTTATTTGGGAGTTTTTGGATTTTTGTGCTATCTAAAAATCTCTTTTCTCCTATTTACAAAAATTTTATAGGAAAAGAAAAGATTTTCGAAAAGAAAGAATTAGAAAAAAGAGAAAATCCCCCCAAACAGCCCAGCCAGGCCCAGCGGCCTAGCCGGCCTGCCCGCTCCTTCCCCCTTCTTCTTCCTCCCTTCGACCGAAACAGCCGCCCGCGCCGCGCCCCCGGTTTCTCCTCCGCGCGCGCCAGCCGCTGACGCCACCTTCATCACCCCTCGGCACCTTCTCGCCCGTACTCCTGTGCGAGGTTTCCCCGTGGCATCGCAGCAGCTGCCCCGTACCAGCTCGCCGAGCTAGATGCTACCCCTTCCCTCGAGCCTTGCTGCCCGGAGCACCCCGCCGTACCCCATCGCCGTCGCCAGTCAGCTCCCGGGTCATCGCCATCGCATCCGAGCTGTCACACTCGGGGTCGCGCCTCGAGCCTTGCCCACATTTGCTCCACCTGCGCCGACCTCCCCTCCCCTCTCCGCTGTAGCCTCGCCCCGTGGCAACGCCGTCGCTCCCGTCGTACAATTGCGTGTCACCTCAAGCACCAGTATTTCTCCTATGCACCACTGTGGAGCATTGAACCTCCATGACGTCGCGACCGTGCCTCCCCCTCTCCCCCCTCCCTGGCTAGCAGCCATAGGAAGCCATCGAGTGCGTCGCCCCGGCATCAATCGCCTTAAAGCTACCAACGCTCTCCACTTCTAGAATTTCGCCATAAATTCATAGTGAACCTCTCATTTGAGCTCATTCCACGCACACTCAACCCCTCCAGCTTGAGAGCTCGCCGTCGCTCTGCGTCTTCACGGTTGCTGCTGACACCGCCTATCGCCCGATGTCTAATTAGGGTGGATGTAACCCAATAAACAAAAACTAGCATTGGTGGATGGAGCTATGTAATCGGTGGATGGAATCGTCTATAATATACTTATTCAATATTTAAATGCTACTCAAGTTTACCAAAATCTGCTGACATTACATGGCCTAGAAAGACGACTTCCTTCATCCAAAACTCGCACTTATTGAATTTGGCATATAATTGATGCTATCTTAATTTCTGCAATGCCTTCCTCAAGTGCTCCTTATGTTCTTTCTCATCCTTGGAGTAAATCAAAATATCGTCAATGAACACAACGATAAACTTATCTAAATATTCTATGAACACCTTATTCATCAAATACATAAAGTAGGCTAGAGCATTGGTCAAACTAAATGACATCACTGTGAACTCGTATAGACCATAATGAGTTGAAAAAGCTGTCTTAGGTATATCCTCCTGTATAATATACTAACATTGGCCTTCCCAGGGTGATAATGTATTCTGACATTGTAATCCTTTATTAGCTCCAACCATCTCTTCTACCTGAGGTTGAGCTCGGCCTGGGTAAAGATGTATTTCAAACTCTTGTGATCCGTGTAAATCTCGCATCAATTACCCATTAGATAATGACACCAAATTTTCAAGGCATGCACTACGGCTACTAACTCCAAATCATGTGTAGGATAGTTCTCCGCATGCGGTCTCAATTGGCGCGATACGTATGCTACCACTCTCTTATCTTGCATTAGCACACACCCTAATCCTTTGCGAGAAACATCGTAATAGATCTCAAAATCCTTATTTACATCAAGTAATACTAGCACTGGGGCTATGGTCAAACTCTCCTTCAGCTTCTGAAAACTCTTCTCGCACTCTGGCGTCCAAGTAAATTTCTTTTTCTTTTTGTGCATTGTGTAAGGGGTCTGGCTACACTGGAAAATCCTTCAATGAAGTGACGGTAATATCCTACCATACCTAGAAAACTCTTAACCTGGGTCATTGATGAAGGTGACTTCCAATCTAAAACATCCTTTACCTTTCCAAGGTCAACTATAACTCCTTCTCCTAACATTACATGGCCTAGGAAGACGACTTCCTTCATCCAAAACTCACACTTATTGAACTTAGCATATAACTAATGCTATCTTAATTTCTGCAATACCTTCCTCAAATGCTCCTTATGTTCTTTCTGATCCTTGGAGTAAATCAAAATATCGCCAATGAACACAACGACAAACTTATCTAAATATTCTATGAATACCTTATTCATCAAATATATAAAGTAGGTTAGAGCATTGGTCAAACCAAATGACATCACTGTGAATTCGTATAGACCATAATGAGTTGAAAAAGCTGTCTTAGGTATATCCTCCTATCGAATCCTCATGTGATGGTATCCTGACCTCAAATCAATCTTAGAGAAAGCTCCTGCTCCCTTAAGCTGATCAAACAAGTCATCAATCCATGGCAAATGGTACTTGTTCTTGATGGTGACCTCATTACGAGCTCAGTAATCTACACACATGCGTTGACTACCATTCTTCTTTTTGACAAACAACACTGGCGCTCCACACGGGGATGAATTCGGTCTGACATAACCTTTGTCCAAAAGCTCCTGAATTTGCTTCTTCAATTCTGCTAAGTTATTGGCAGGTATCCGGTAGGGTCTCTTGGAGATCGGAGAGGTACCAGGTACTAGCTCGATTAGGAACTCAACCTCTCGCTCCGGTGGCATACCCGAAAGATCGTAAGGAAACACGTCGGGGTGCTCTCTGACAACTAGCACATCCTCTAACTTTATCCCTTTGCTCTGGCAAACCATGACCTTCTCTGGTTGACTCATGGTAGCTGCAAATTTTACTTTCCTCCCATGTGTATTTGTTCATGGATATTTTATTTTATTTTAATTAATTGATTTGCGAAATGGATGTTTTTGTGTGAATTGGTTGTATACATGTACATATTGATAACCTTGTTTCAGAGTTCCATTTGTATAACTAGTATTCCCTTGACATGCAAGGTCAGTATACATGCAGGTTCCACGTGTTACAAGCAAACATACCACTATAGTGTACATCCGTATGCTTATAGAGAATGTCCTAGAAATTTATTTCTTTTATTTTATAGTACCAGCATACGGCCAGAAAGACGCTGTTACTCTAGGACATCCATAGCCATATATGTCATCTTCTCTAAGGACACTGTTTTCCAATTGACCTCAGGTACGCGCAGTAGTCTGCAACGGTTACACTGCGGGATCCAGAACCGCCATCAGTTGTGGCGGAGAGTTTTCTTTCACACCCCGCGGCATATTTTCCAATTGCCCTCATGTACTTGCAGTAGTCTCCAGGGGGTACACTGCGGGATCCAGAATCGACACCGACATCTGTTGTGTCGGCGAGCTTTCTTTGACACCCCGCGGGATATTTTCCAATTGCCCTCATGTAGTCGCAGTAGGCTGGAACGGGATAACTGCGGGGTCCAGAATGGACGACGATCGGTTGAGTTTCAAGGCCAGTGATGGAATTCTTTCCTTCCTTCGTGTCACCAGGCTTTGCGTGGGTATTATCACGAAAACCGTGATTTTTACCTTCGATTCCACGAAGAGCAAAATTCATTTCAGCTTCTCCATGCACATCAGCAACCGCAAATCCTAGCAACAGGATAACCAAGATGGCTAATGCGAAAATATTTGCTCGAGGGATGCTCATGATTGTACCTACATATTTTTTGGAGGGGTCATTCGTATCAAAACAATCGAAACAATTGTTTCTATGGTTTAAAAGATGCCAAAGTAGAAACTCACCTTTGGGGTTTTCTTTCGTTGAGGAAGACGAGTTTGGATTGCTGATATCGCTCGCTAGGGCTGTATTTATAGCTTCGAACTATATGTATTTTAATAAAAAATTATTTGTCACTAAATGGTACCACTATGTGCGGTTTTAAGTCACGACCACCAGTGGTAAGAGTTCATGAGGCATTATGTGCTGAAAACGACGGACACTAATAATTCTGAAACAACAAATTAAGTATATTAAGAAACTAGACAAAATTCCTAATATTGACAGTATAAGTTTAGGTCTGTACCAGCAGGCCATCGTGGCAAGTCAGGATTATTCAACTAACAACGTTCTGCTTCACAGATGTAATATGTGTTCTCCACAAATTAGGAATGCCCATTAATCAATTTTTCGAGTTTAAGATTCTTTAATAAGTAAGATGTTCTTAGTGTCCCACTAATTGTTATTTCCGCTTCTTCCCTCTCTTTTGCATCACCACCAGTTGGTTCTGAGGGAAATTGTCGGACACCACAAATATAATTCAAATATGTGTTCTGAGGGAAATTGTTGGACATCAGTAAGCACATGATTCCATCTACTCTTCATCAGAAACCAATGACTGTGATAGGTAACTGTCACAATTGCTGTTATACATACAACCACTTAGCTAGTTACTGACACTCGGAATCTTGTGTGACCAAAAATTAATGTTTCCATTCTTCATGCGTTCAGAGCGTTTTTTGCTGCCCTGCTCTTACTGCTTTGCTGTCCTCTTGGCAAGCAAGCCAGGCCGTGCCTACTTGCCATAAAACATGTCGTCTGGTCGTCATTATTTACATGTACAGGTGATGCAGAAAGCTACCTGTGCTAACAGCATGCATGCCAAACAAGAGATACTGCTGGGAGATCAGTGTTAATGCAATATTACCATTGCAGCTAATTCGAGATCATAGTTCTGTGAGATTTTTCATGTTTTTCAACTAGTTGTCTTGTAGGATTATTTCTCTGAGATTCTTGAGAGAATAAGGGATCATACTCTAGAATGATTGCAACATATATACAGGTAAAGTAAAGCTATATATTGACTACATTCATTTTTCCTAGTTAGATTATATTGACAAATAATGATGTCAAGTTCTATGGCGTGCAGATGCAGAATCATTCCTCAGGTTTTTAAAAGTATTCCTACGCACACAGTTCGAATGTGAGCTGTTTGAAATTTATCATTTAACAAGTGACAAGCAACTTCATTTGATGAAGTAATCCAACTGTCAATCATGAACAAACTGATTTTTCTTGGTACCATTCGACCAAAGGAGTGTGTCAGTAAAAGTGCCATTCAGTAATATTACATGCTATTGGTGACAAAATCAATATCGTTCGTGTTATTATGTGTAAAAAAATCATTCATTGTGTTTACTGCCATAATTGTGTCATTCAGAAATATTATATACTATCTCAAGTCGATTTTATATGTCATACTTGTTTTCCATATTTGTTTCATTTTATAATATGTGCTTTTTGCACATTTAATTATAGTTTTTATCTTATGCCCCTATCTATTAAAGTCTCTCTGCAATCTTTCAGGCGTGACCTCCGTGGCACCACCCAGGGAAAAAATTATAATGAAAGCATATGTGTATTAGTGATGTGCCATAGAGACAATCATAGATATGATTGTATCATTTGTATGTTTACGATCTTTTTGAATAAATGTTGTTATGTTCCTAGAATGAATTATTATCTATAAAGATTAGCAAGTATGTGACTTTTTGGTAAAGCCCTTTATTTGTTGTAGATGTCATTCTAAAAGATCCCTGGTTAGATATCACTAGTCGGGACAGTAGTGATTAATTGATGACCACGTATCACCGGTCATAAATATGAGCATGTCAAATCAATAATACGGACACTTGTTAGAGAACATGGTGTTAGATTTGTCCATTTTGAGATAATGTTGAGATTGTTATTTTTTATGTGTCATCAGTTGGTCTCAAGCAATAATGACGTATAAGCCTTATACGTGAGATTATCATAATTTCCAACATGTGTAATAGTCACTTAGGGGTTACTAAATACTACTATGTAACTAGGTAGTTATAAAAGTAGCTTTCCAGTATGCTATAAAACATGCTGAGGAATGTGTCTGGTCGGATATGGGATTTGCCCCTCCCTATATGACAGGAAAGATACCACTGGCCTCTCAATGTGGTTGGATAAAGAAAGTATATAGCCATGCCACGAGTGGTCGAAGAGTTGACCATATGAAGTTATCTATCATTAGATTGAGAAAAGATTGAATAGTCCAAGGATGACACATTTCTCACTTCATGTTCAATCGGATATCATAAGGCAAAAAGATAATACACAGACAGGTTGATAGGTCTGATCGGATATAGTCGAAAATATTATAAACTAGTCATATGAGGTTACGAACTGGCCGTAACCATATACGATCTGGTCGTAAAAAGTTATAAGCTGATCATGAGTGATTAAGATTTGATTGCAGAACATATTGTATAATATTCATACATATTGATCTTTGTGCATATTTAGGGGGTCGATATGTCCTATTAGGGATTGCTACCGATCAGTGATCAGAAAATATGTTTCCAAGTTACAACCAAGTATACATAAATATATAGGGTGACATACTTAACGGATTGGAAGAATAAAGATTCAGATGATAGACTCCTAGTGGGATACGATCTCTAAAATGTATTGAATAAGTATCTGATTGGAGGCTATATATTAAGAGAGGCGCGAAGCTTAGGGTGAATCATAGAAAATCTGGAGATAACCCATCGAAACCCTAGTCACCACCTCTCAAAACCCTTGCCATGCACGTTGGTGCTAGCACACCGATGCACGGTGTTCCATCTTTAAACGTGTGGATTTCAGTAGAGGCGCTGCTATGATTGCGACACTAATCAGGACAATCCCGAGGAGGAGACAATTGGCTTATGAAGATTGACTACTACTCCTGGACGATCGACTACTTCCACTACATCAATGTGTACTACGTTGAACCATATTGCTTCAACTCTTCTTTCGCTGCACTGGGTGTCTAGTGGTAACAATCTATGATCTCTTACTCGTAGGACTTTCTAGTTTATCTGGTAAAAATTTTAATTTGTGCTAGTGTAGCCTATCCCGTATCCCAACGCCAGCTAGAAAATTTGAGGAAATCCATGTAATTATCTACTGAGATCTGGCCAGGCTCAAACAGGGGTAAAAATATACTATGCTGAAAACAAGTGAACTTACTCTTCTTATGGCAACCACAGTGATGGAAATTGCATAAACTGCAAGTTTGCAGTACAAAGAGGATAAACTTTGTGGCACATCCCTCGTGAGCTAAATTGTTAGTTGCATAGGCGAAAATTTCCCTTTCCTTCGAATGTATCGTTCAAAAAAATCTGTTTTGCAGACAAACAGAAAGTTAATGTTTTATCTGCACAACGAGATGACCCGGAAAGAGGGTCAAAAGACACAGGTCTTGCGTAGTATATGCATGAAAAAGAAATACAGTTGGCCAGGCGTAATGAGATGATTTTGTCCAAATGGCTCAGGCCTTTCTAGCTAGCCAAGCATGCGGAACATTCTTTTATGTATGATGTTGATCTGCTAATGTTTCATTTCCTTATCAACAAAATCAGTATGTGAGAATTTATGTGCATGCAGCAAATTTATCAACATGAAACTTCAAGATTATATATATCTCTACTACTTAAAAATACAAGTTGATAGTTGTGCATTCTCCCGACCTCTCCCTTCACACCAAATAGAAGTCGAGCACCCGCTCATAGTTCCTTCAATGCCACGAAACCCTCTCAAGTCCCACTGACGAACTGCTCCACTCCTTTCCCCTCCCTACGTTGCCACACCTCCCCTATCCCTCAGCGTTGGTGCAGATGCACTTCTGCTACCACTGTCCTCCATCTCACTAGGCTGTGCCATCCCATAGAATCCTCCCCCTCCCTAACTCCACCTTCGACCACATGGCCCCCTTCCTTCCCCTCCTCTCTCCCACAAAAATTTCCCTTACCGCTCTCTCATTGAACTACGGCCGCCACAAGTGAAACACTCTGTCGCCATTCCCAACCTGAATTTGATCGGGCCCATCCAGATCTGATGGTGCCCAGAGTTATCTCAGGCCCTAGCCATCCTCTCACTAAGGCACTGGTCTATCCTTCCGTACTTCCCGGCGGACCTAGAGCCCATGCCATCAAGCCCAATTGGTTCGAGAGCTCCTTTCTCGGCGCCTCACCAGGCATGCTGCTCTCTATGCCACTGCACCTCAGCGGCACTGTTGCCATCTTTGTTGTGCTATACGTCACTCTTGCCATTCCTAGCGCTAATCGAAGGGCTCCCTCCTCATCACCTTCGCCAACCCTAGCAGCCGGCCTACTGCCATCGCTCCAATGGTGGGCATCACCCCTTGTAACATCCCAAAATTCTAATTACTAAATTAAATTATGTTTAAATCATCATTCTATGCATTTTGATGAATTTTCAAAAAAATTAGCATTTATTAAAGGTTTCCCTAATTTTTAGCAGCTAAAAATGAATTTTAGAAATTAAGTAAAACTTGAACATAGTATGCAAATAATTTAATTGGGTTGTAAATATTCTAATGTGTCTCTCCAAAAATTTTAATAATTTTTTTGGAATTGGGTTGCTAATTTTAAAAATTCAAACTCAATTTCTGCAATTAAATCAATTAGAAAATGATAACAAAATCTGACTCCGTCTATGGGCTGAATCCTTCCCTTGTGACCTAGCTCATTACTATTTTAGCCCAGCTATGGCCTATGAGCCATCCTCTAGCCAGCTACCTGCACTTTCCATTTTCTATAGGCGAAAGTACCTTTCCAAGGAATACGATTTCTCTCTCACTGCCCCTCTTTGTATTTGTCCTATGCCTAGGGCCCACCTGTCAGACCCCTTCACCCACCTCTCACTGCCCTAATGCAGGCACCATGATGAAGAGCCCATGGTATTGTGCTCGCACACATGCCTACAAAAGCCCCTACTCCAACACGCTGAGCTCGCTGCTGACACCGCCGCATCATATCCCGGCGTCATCGCGTAGCTATTGGCCGCAAGGAGCCTGTGAAGATAGCTTCATTTTGAACTATCATGTCCATGTTAGTAGAGACACAGGTCCTGCTCATTGATTTCTCAACACACCATGCATTTCCTCATGTCATCATCCTCATCGCTTTGTCCACCTTCCATTTCTTCTACAACTTCGGCCTACCGCTGCCACCACACCATTGCCCTCCTCCTCAGTGAGTTGCAGGTTAATCCCTCTCCCTCAGAGCTTGCCTGACCTCTCCTTCAGCTAAGCCACCCATCATCTGTAGCTACCTATCATCATAGAAATCCATCACCTTGAACATCCTCACCGCCACCACTACTCCTCGTTGCCCAGCAGCCTCGGTGCACCTCCATCCCCAAGATTACCACTGGTGACATCCTAGAAAGGTCATGGAGCTCACGCGCTAGCTAGTTGCTTATCACATTGCTGTATGTGCCAATGCCACTGTAGCTCTGTTCTATGCTGCCACAAGGCATGGCCGCCGACCCACCTCTGGTGACCTTTGGTCCTGTGCCACCGTCGTTTGCACCACGCTGTACCCAAGAAGCTATCCTAGTGTTCCTTCACCCCACTCTTCCACCATTTTTGTTATTCGCCAGACTTGACTGATGCTTCACATCACCGACAGCCCACTCCGATCACCTTTCCAGCCACCATCACCATTGATGGACTCTCTATGAGCCCTCTACCTATCCCCGACCTCATAATAGCCTCTTCGGCCCTCCCTTCACCGTTGGTAGGTGTCGAGACCTGAATATACAAATTTGGACTATCTATGTATGCCACACTAGTTTAAGATCATGCTAGTGCACAAAGTCAAACATAGATGCAATATCAACCATACACACACTAAAATAAAGGGAAAAGTCGAATATTAATAATTATCCAAAGTATAACCTTATTGCTAAGCTTACAATCTCACTAGCCTAAAGGGCTCAAAAAACTAGCAGCGGAAAACCAAAAATAAGCGTAGTAGCCATTCGACATGCCCACAGGCAATCGACTAGGGAGAGAAGTCCTAATCCGTGAAGTCGCTGAAATATCCTCCCTCTGGCACCTCCTGCTGGTATAACTCCTCCTCCTCAACTGAGCAACATGGGTGTAAAACCATGAGTACATTGGTACTCAGCAAGTCATTTGTAACAAATGAATGCAATATAATATGCAAGGCTTACTAATGAATGGCTGAAAGGTTAAATTGCATAATATGACATTTTAAGATAAATATGATAAATAGATTGAAAGCGATCTTTAATAGAAAAATAATAATAAATAAATAATCAAAGGAATTAAAATTAAACCACTTATGAACATACCATCCACAAGCTAAACCAACAGTGAACTACCCGTTCACTTTTCAACCACAAGTTTCTATGAAATCAGTATCCCTCGTGTGAAATCACCGAGCATTGTCCATAACCGGGGACACGGCTATTTGAATAGTTTTACACTTTGCAAAGGTTGCACAATTGTACCCACACGATATGATTAGCCTCGTACTAAGGAAATCACAACAAGGCCTTTACAAAGTTCCATCTCAACTCAATTCCGCCCGCTAGGGTTTCGCATCACACCCCCTTGCGCCTCATGGAAATCAGCAATCATGTTCATCACAATGGCGAGATTGAAATTGAAATATCCCAAATTAATCAGTCAGGTTTATCCCATATTAGACATGTGGTTTGCACGGTAAAGCTTAGATCAATAGCACAAAAAGTTAAGGCCTTAATATTACTCAGGTGAGAATGCCACATCCCACGAAGTGAATTCATACTTCCCCCTTTACTATATGATCACTCGCACAAGTGAAAACTAGTATTGTTTAACCCACACCAATGACACACCAATGTCATGGCCCAAATTTTATAACTGTGCACCAACTACGATTCCATATCTCATTAAGTCAAATTAATTATTCACATACGATGATGAACCCATCGTAACATAAGCCAGGCGAAGCATACTAATCGTACCACCCATGTGACATCTATGGTATCACTAAATAATTTTCCAACCTATGGTAACAATGGCATCATAGTTTTTCAAATTATTAAGGAGCGGTTACTTCAATTAGGATGATAAGTACCAAGTACAACAGATTATAATAAAATAGCAATGCAGGATAGCTTAAATCCAAATAAATAAATATAGATTGAAAATTAGGTTCAATATGATCAAAGGACACAACTTGCCTTGGTTATGCTCAGCGAGGTACTCGGGATCCTCTAGCGGTGCTTCTACTCCTTCGAAGACGGGATCTAACGAGAGAGAAAACAGCCAAACAATAAAAATAAAATTAAATAAAATTCAAATGAACTCCAAAAAATCTTGAAACCAGAACAAAAAGATAGAGCTCGATTTTAGATGAATTTAGCAAAAAGAACGGGGTCAGTCGGAGCTAGGACGGAGGAGAACGGGCTCTCAAAAAATTAAATCTAAAGAAAATATTAAAAATTCAGAAAAGTTACTATGCTGTAGACTCGGTGCATGAAAAAATGGGTTCACAGTGGATTCAGTCCATGGAACAGTGCACCCGAGGGGCAGTGTTGACGTGGCAGGTGGGCTGACGTGGCACTGACACGTGGTAGGTGGGCTAACGTGGCACTGACACATGGCAGGCTAGGACTAACGTGGCACTGACACGTGGCTACTGACATGGCATGCTGACGTGGCATGCTGATGTGGCGGCTGATGTGGCACCTAGGGTCGGTTAGGGCTGATGTGGCGCTGACGTGGCACTGACATGTGGCGTTAGAGCTGACGTGGACAGTCGGGCGTTGCGGTTGGTGGTGGGATCCGACGGTGACGAGGTGGACACGTGGCACTATCTCGACCGTCGATCTAGATCTGGATCGACGGTGGCGATGGGATGCGGGAACCGTCGGATGGCCGACGCATAGCGGGCACGCTGCGCGAATCGTCGCAGCGTGCGACACAGGTGCGGACCGAGGCGGCATGGGCAAACGCGAGCACGGGCGCGAGGTGGCGTGGTGGCGAGGTTTGTGCGGCAGCGGGGTTTTGCGACAGCGTTGAGGGCTCGGGACGGCATCGAGTTCGCCGGTGGGGGCGAAAGGGACATGGGGACGGCAGTGGTCCCCTGCGGGAAACGATGGAACGGAGACAACGGTGGCGCTCAGCTTTGGCGAGGACAGCGGCGCTCGGGACTAACGACGCATGGCGACGAGGTGACGACGGGTACGGGTGCAATGGCAGCGTACAGTGGCAGTGGCGGGGATGGCGGCATTCGAGTGTGAGGCGAAGGCAGGCAGTGGCGTTTTTAAAGCATGCAAACCGAGGATGACCAATAGTGTTTCGGTGATGAGTTCAAGAGGAACATGTTGAACTGTACCGTATCGCCCGGGTGCGCGATGCGTCGCATGAGTGGGACGATTGGATGGCTGTGGGCGAGTCCAGGGCAAAGGTGCGGGCACGGGCGCAGGATGCGCGACACGTGGCAGAGGGGTGGAAATCAGACGGCGGGGTGCGGCTGGGCCATGAACAGTGATGGGCCAGGCCCGTTACTATCACAGGGGATTTTCTCGAGTTTTCTTTTTCAGAAATTCAAATTAATTAAAAAGAGCTCTAGAAAATAGCAATTAAATCGAAAAAATTCACCAAAAATTCCAAAAAAATCCTTGAGACACAAGGAATCCGAATAAAATATTTTCAGCTTATGTTGATGTTTATTTTAATCATATTAAATCCTTTTTAATTTCTAAAAATTCATTTTAAGCTTTATTAAATCCCAAAAAATTCCACAAATTCATTTTTAATCCAAGATTTTTGAAAATGCTGAAAAACAAGATGTTATGAACCTCTCCCCCTTAAACGGGATCTCGATCCTGAGATCCGGGCTCACTAAGAGAATAGGTTTGAAAACTCAGCCTTGGTCCTCCTCGCGCTCCCAGGTAGCTTCCTCCTCAGAATGGTTGCTCCACTGGACTTTGCAAAAATAGACAACTTTATTCCTAGTCACCCGTTGTGACACTTCCAAAATCTTGGTCGGGTGCTCTTTATATGACAGATCCTCCTGAAGATCAACAACCTCAACTAGCACAACCTCCTCTGGCACTCGTAGGCACTTCTTCAATTGGGACACATGAAAGACATCATGTATCCCATTGAAAGATGCAGGTAGCTCCAACTGATACGCAACTTCTCCCCTGCTCTTTAGGATCTTGAATGGTCCAACATATCTTGGCACAAGCTTTCCTTTTAACTGAAACCTCTTGACACCATAGTTTTGCTGACCACTCTAATTGTCAAGTGGGTCCAATATTAGTTAGGGCTTAGCTAATATCAGTTCCACTTGGGTTACCCCAGTCGCTGCCTGTGAAGGGGTGTGCCTTCCTATTTCTAGATTCCACTGCCTTTCTGTGATATAATTATTTGGCCTGTTGGCCCTATGTAAAACTGATCCCAATGTGGATTTATGTAAACTCTGATATTGTAATATTACGATGAATGTATCATGTATGAAATTATTCAGTCATGTACTTATAAGCACTATCTACTGATCTAGAGAATAGTGCAGAGTATTCATAGAGGATTTGGATTGGCCAAATCTGGGTGCAACATGAAGGCGACAAGCATGGGGAGGGAGTAGCTCGTAATCGGTTCATGCGCTAGCATTGCTTCACTTATCACATGTATTGATGTTGGAAGTTAAACACACGTGTGAATGCAAGGGTTGGTGGCTAGTTAACTCTTAATTCACATAGCTCTCTGTTATTGGATGAGGAGTGCTTCACATACTACTCATTGTTGTGCCAAATAATTAGCATTCAAAAACAAAAGTAGAAACTAACTTCAGGATATGTAATTAAGCAAAATTTATTGCAAGAAACTCACTTAGAATTTCTTCATGGAACTGAGAAATCTTATGCAAGGAGGTTTACATCATCAATACAGTCATGTCCCAAATTATCAAAGGTACATTCAATACTTTAAATTTTTGATTGTCACTCTTATTACCTAGTTACTACATCTTCTAAAAACTAGAAGAATACATCAGCAAGCTCACTTATTATAACAAACCAAAATTATAATTACAAATTGAATTGTGTTCAAATCATCTTTTTCTGCATTTTGATGCATTTTCAAAAAGTTCGACATTTATTAAAGGTTTCTCTAATTTTCAGCAGAAAAATGAATTTATGAAATTAATTAAACATTATGAGAGGCTGAAAATAATTTAATTGCGTTCTAAATATTCTAAAGTGCCTCTCCAAAAAAATTCATAATTCTCAAAGTTGGTTTGCTAATTTTAAAAAATCAAACTCAATTTCTGGTATTAAATCATTTAGAAAACAAATTCAAAATCATGTTCCATTGTAGGCCGAATGCAATAGTCCATCATGAACTAAGGTAGCTCTTTTCCATGCCATTGGAGAAAACAAGGGCGCATGGTAAATGTGTCAATCAGTCATTTTCCGTGCTATTGGCGACAAAATTATTATCATTCACTTCATCGTGTGTATGACATGTCAAAAATTATTCCATGTGCGCCTGCGATTCTTACTCGCTTAATAATGTGCATGATCGAGATCCACTAAACTAGTTATGCAATGGTTATCTTTGCTTTGGACAACAACAATGATTCCTTGTAGCTACTCTCTACTTGCGATTCGAATTTGAGGCTATAAATGGCCGATCGGGCTCGTCATTAGCTTTCCAACGAGTACAAGAACATCAAAAACAGACACCGTATGCAAAAGTTATGGTAGTTTTACGCAATGGTTATCTTTGCTTTGGACAACAACAATGATTCCTTGCAGCTACTCTCTTTTTCATGTATAAATACGAACATTTACTCTTCTTCATAATATTCTTTAACCACTATAGTATATTAATTATGTTCAAGCAATTTACTTTCCATGCGTTCTTCTTAATTTTCTGTATGAGATATGTGAGGGCACTATGGCTGATAAAAGGGTGATACATGTTAACCATGAATTTTGTACATTAATACTTGGTAGAAAAATAAAATGGGCAAGCAGAATAAGGTATTTTTCAGTAATTGCAAATGAGAAATGTTATTAAATGTGTGGAACAATAAAATATGAAAACATATAATTAGTAGGAAACGTTTTGAAAAAACGTCCAGATTTTTTAGCATAGTTTACTTTGAGAGAAGGAAGAGTTAAGTCCCACGAAGTCATGATAATATAAAATAAAAGCAATATGAAAACATTATGACAAAATATGAAAAATAAAATATGGACACATTCCTTGGAGCATAGTTTACCTGTTGTCTGGTCTGGGCTAGGCCTACTTCCATCGATTTTCCCTTCAGAATAAACCATCACAGATACATTTTTTGTTGGTTAATTTCGTCCGAAAATGATGATTTCCAAACATACTCCACGGCAGAGACGAGCTTGTGTGCTTTCACTCTTCTTTTTGTTGCAATAAAGTTTGAGCCTGCGAACAAGAGCCATTCAGTTTCTTTTATCTATGGCCAAGATTTCAGTTAATGCTAGCGATATAAAATGAAGAGGATTCCTGTTCATCTGATCTGGTGCAAGTTAATAAAAATATACCCTATTTGTTATATATACGTGCACTGCACTATCAAACAATTAATATCAATTTTTTGACGAGTTCATATATCTTGCTGATAGAAAAAAATATTTGGAAGTACAAAAGCATATCTATGTAGATATATATGCTGTTGCATATACTCTGAGATTAAATTTAATTAGGTTTCTGTGAGTTATGATAAAAAATTAATTACCATAGCGGTCTGATATATCTTATGATGTTTTAATAAGAGAAAAAAGGCAACCTAAAATTTGATCTGTCTTTGTAGACGACGCTAGCAAATCATGATTTCATATTGAGTGGACTACTACTAGTGACACGCTGACAGCGGCTGATATTTCCCAATAGAAATAGGTAGGTTGGTTTGTGAAACCCATGATGTGTTTTTGATATTAATTAAATAAAATGTGCAACAACATTTATGTTTCTTGCTATAAAAGATTAAACTGGAGTAAAAGATAACGTCTACTTAGCTAAGCACAAGTGCAATTGACATACGAAAAGAGATGTTATAAGCTGGTTGTGGCGTGATTACAGATGATTTTGTCTCATCAGCTATGACTTTCTAGCTGGCAGGCATGCATGGCTAGCTAGGTTAGCACAAATAGTGATGTTCTTTCCTTCAAACCAGTTAGGAAGGGTCAATTGATGCCATCGGCCAATTCCATGATATGTACGAAAGTCTGCTGACACCTTGGAACAAGGGGAATACGTATAGTTAAGTTATGATTCCATCTATCTATGTAGCCAAACATCCAGTACATGCAATGGAAAATTATTCGATGTGCGCATGTGATTCTTACTCTCTTAATAATGCGCATGATCGACATCCACTACACTAGTTGCGCAATGGTCATAAATATAAACATTTGGACATCAACAATGATTCCTTGCAGCTATTCTCTTTTTCATTTAGAAATATAAACATTATACTCTTCCTTCATGATATTCTTTAACCACTATAGTATAGTAATTATGTACAAGCAATTTTAGTTTCCATGGTTTCTTCTTAATTTTCTGTATTAGATATGTGAGTATAATACGACTGATCAAAGGTTGATACATGTTAACCATTAATTTTATACGTTAATAATTAGTAGAAAAACAAAATGGGCAAGCAGAATAAGGTATTTTTTAGTAATTACAAATAAGAAAATTTACTAAATGTCTGCAACAAAAACAAGAAGAAAACATATAATTAGTTAGAAACATTTTGTCAAAACGTCCAGATTATGGACATAATGATTCCCTTTAGCAGTTAATGGTTTTATATTGTCACTACTTTTCAATTCCCTTTGTTATATTTATTATTGATTCATATAATTATTAATTGGTTCATCTTAATGGCAATTACTGATTTTTTATTGCTGAAATTACTACATTCATGGCCATGTTGAGGAATTATATTTGATGCCTAGCTATTGGTAATGTCTAATTAATGGTTTAAATTGGTAGCAATTGTTGTGGTGGGTGACATTTAGGCTTTTGTTAAGCTTGGGTATTACATAAACAAAGGTCCAGATCAACATTGCATGTTTACAAATTCTATGGGTATACCATTTTGTCTTAACATGATTTGGTTCAACATTGACATAATCTAGCACTCATGTCATTGTATATCTGAGATCCATTGCAATGCCTGGGCAGCGTACTAGTTCTGTTAGATGTTTGGGTTCCTTGGTTTGGGAACGCTTTGAACAGACAGGAAAGTGAAGCTAATCACTAGATCCATTTTACCAGACTAAGCTAAGAAATCATGACTTCATGTTATATGGAGTAGAGGTGACAATTGGTACTTTTTCAGGAGTGATCTCTCTAATAAACAATTCCTATTTTTGAAAAACAAAATAATACTAGATAGGCTTGTGAAAAAGTGTGTCCAGTTGTTTTCATTTGTGGTACATGATTAATTATTTTAATTTATCAGTAAACTATGGTCGTAACTTCATCTGACAACAGAATGCAATTGTCCATCAGGAACAAAGATAGTGCATTCGGTAAACGTGCCATTCAGTCATTTTCTGTGCTATTGGAGACAAAATTATTATCATTCACTTTATCATGCGTATGACATGTCAAAAATTATTCTATGTGTGCCTGCGATTCTTACTCGCTTAATAATGCGCATGACTGAGATCCACTACACTAGTTGCGCAATGGTTATCTTTGTCTTTGGAAAACAACAATGATTCCTTGCAGCTACTCTCTTTTGCATGTATAAATACAAATATTTCACTTTTTTCATGATCTTCTTTAACCACTATAGTATAGTAATTATGTTCAAGCAATTTTACTTTCCATGGTGTCTTTTAATTTTCGGTATGAGATAAGTGAGTATATATACCACAGCTGATCACAGGTTGATACATGTTAACCATGAATTTTATATGTTAATACATAGTAGAAAAATAAAATGGGCAAGCAGAATAAGGTATTTTTTTAGTAATTACAAATAAGAAAAGTTATTAAATGTGTGGAACAATAAAAATATGAAAACATATAATTAATTAGTTGGAAACATTTTGTCAAAATGTCTAGATTTTGGACATAGTTTTACTTTGAAAGGGGAGTGAAGTCCATAATATGAAATAAAAAGCAATATGAAAACATAATGATAAAAATATGAAAATAAAATATAGACACATTACTTGGATAAGCTAGCTAGCAATGGATAAAGAAGGTGTTGTCCAGCAGCAGGGGGCTTTGCGAAGCGATGGATGTCATCACATGAAGTACCATGATAATTGGCGGAACGAGAACACCAAAATGTGAAGTACCTGACGGTTGAAATTACCCTGTAAAGCCCATTTCCATCGTTTTTCTCTTCAGAATAAAACCGTCACAGATATATTTCTTGTTGGTTAGTTTCGTCAGAATATGACCTGTGACCTGCTACTAAGATTCAGTTTCCACGGCAAAGGCGAGCATGTGTGCCCTTGTTGCTTTCATTCTTCTTTTTGTTGCCATAGAGTATGAGCATGAGAACAAGAGCCATTCATTTTTTATCTATGGCCTAGATTTGAGCTAATGCTACCCCTCCGTGCTGTAGCGATATAAAAAGTAGATTATTCGTGTCATCTGATCTGGTGCTAGTCAATAAATAATAAAATATTCCCTATTTATTATATATACATGCACTGCACTATACAACAATTAATATCAAAATTTAGATGAGTTCGTATATCTTGTTGATAGAACAAAAAATTATTTCGAGATTAAATTTAATTGGCTTTCCGTGAGATATGCTAAAAAAGAATTAACTACCATAGCGGTCTGATATATCTTATGATGCTTATAATAAGAGAAAAATGGGCAACCTAAAACTTGATCTGTCTTTGTAGACTACGCTAGCAAATCTTGATTTCATGTTCAGTGGACTAGTGACAGCGGCCGATCTTTGTTCAGGTGGTATATTTCCCAATAAGAAAGGATTACTTTCTAATATATCATAGCAATAGGTAGGTAGGTTCGTGAAAACCATGATGTGCTTTTGATATTAACTAAATAAAATGTGAATCAACATTTTCTACATCTATTTTAGCTAGGAAGCTGTAAGACGCTGGTTGTGGTGTGATTAGAGATGGTTTTGTCTCATCAGCTATGACCTTTCTTGCTGGCAGGCATCATGGCTAGCTAGCTTAGGTGAATTAGTGACGTACCTTCCTTCAAACCAATTAGGAAGGGTTTATGTACTTCACAAGCACAGTGATGCCATCTGCCAATTCCATGATATGTACAGAAATCTGCCTGACACATTGGAACAAGAAGAATACATATAGGTAAGTTATGATTCCATCTATCTCTGTAGCAAAACTTCCAGTACATGCAATGGAAAATACACCGGCCAGTCTGGAGATGTTGTCTGAAGAATAAAGCGTCCGTTCTGAATCAATTCGCCTCGCTAGGTACTGTTTGGCCCATCAGGTCAGTCAAGTTGCTGCAAAGCCTGCTACTTCTCGACAATGTCTAAAGAATAAAGTCTGCAGACGAATGTCGTTCGAATACACCACATGGACAAGCAATCGACGCAGCGGAAAGCCATGGTCTGCAGCCCTGCTGTTGGTTCATCGACTATAGAGCTGAAAGTAGGGTACGGACGTCTAGCTAGCTATTAATTCGTTGTCTGCTGAATACCATGTGCTTAACAAAATTGTGCTGCTACGAGTAAATTTTCAGTCTAACTTCTTCTTGACTTTCTTTGTTCCAAAACTAGCTTGTGGTTTATTCGTGGAAATAAAAAATATAATATATCTATCATGTAATTGTCTTAATTAAAATGATACCTACCTGCTTTCTTCATAAATGGACAGCCCGTAGCACCAAGAAAACGAAAGGTGCAGACTACGAATATAGGTCATCCATGAGTGAGCTATCTTGCTCTCGACAACTGTTCATGACCAGAGCTTCGTGTCTCTGTTAATTAATTATCCCGTAAAGTATAGATATAGATTTAAATCAGCTAGGTAGAATTAAGATAGACTGCTTATTTTAAGCTCTTTCTATGTTTAGTTGTGTTCCTAGCTATCACTAAATAACATCTCGTATTATTGATAGGTTCTCATTGGAATAAAAAAGCATTTCCTATTTGTTAATTGGTATATGCAACATCGATTTGATACTAGAAAACAATACAAACTTTTTGCTGTATCTAGAGTAGCATATAAAAGGTTTTGTTGACATGCACATATAGTAATTTTTCATTTGGTACAATTTCAAGATGTCACATACTCTGGTATTAATGTTTAAGTAAGTATTAGTTTGGAAGATGCTAGAAACATTAGATTTAAAGAGAGAGAGAGAGTAGTTTTCTAATGCAATACAAGTGGCAACTTCCTGCAAAGAGGTCAAAGCAGGGAAAACCATTTCGGCCAAATTTCGCCAAATTTTGGTTTTGTCGGTGGCTTCGGAAAATTGTAAAATCGGTGAATTTCAGTTCAAAATTTGAAGTTTAACTAAATTCCTTAACCAACACAAGGTAATAAGTACTTAGCTAACCTAGTGGTAAAGATGGTGGTTAGTGAGCACTAGGTTTGTGTTCAAGCCCTAAAACCAACACTGTTTTTTTGTTTTTCCATTTGTACTCAAAAAACCAGATTTAAAATTTACAAATTTTGAACGAATTTTTCTGAGTTTTTTGAAATTTTCTAAAATTTCCGAATGTCAGATTTATCGGTGGGAGCGAAAATATATTTTTTCCGTAAAAGTTTTCCCTGGGTGGGAATACAATTCCACCCATCACAGTTGTTTTTGAAGTCAATTATATGCGGTTTTTACTTTTAGTTTTCTTAATTGTGCATTTCATAAAAGTACACAGTTATAGTATTAGTCACATCAAAATTGTTATTCCCACACTACTTTGTAGATATATTGCGCCAACAACTATTAGCATTCGGACGTGGGGCTCTCATAAATTGCTCATCACGAGTGTCTCCTTCTACATTGATACATATCTCTCTATCATGGCTATGTATAAGTCTTGTTTGTCATTGTTTATTATCAACACATGCCAGAACTCAAGAAAAAAAGGTGAGCTTTCCATTAAGGAACTTCAGCATACTTTGCTCAACGTGGTTCAAATTAATTTCCAGTTCTTAATTCTAAACCTTACAATCTGTGCATGTGCATGTAGAATACACAAAGATGAAGGCCACAGTGGCTTCATGGATGTCAACCTAGACTAATAAGTTGTAACCAGTCGTAATGAGGACTCATGTGATCTAAGCACGATTCATCTAAATAATCCCCAGGGTTTTCGACAATAGTGTTTCCGGTGACGCTATGTTTCTGGCCAAGGCGTTTCTGGCCGCTTGAGATTTCTGGATGCGCGAGGATTCTAGTGGTTGCTCGAGGTTTCTAGCCTCAGTGTTTTCAGTGGTGCAAGGTTTATGGCCGTGGGGTTTCTGGCCACGTGAGGTTTTTGGCTATTGTAGTAAATGGATCTATGTATTTGTGAGAATCAATCTAATGTAAAATTAGATAGATGTTTGTATTTATGAGGAAAAAATCTAATGCAAAATTAATGAAGAAATACACACACACACACACACACACACACACACACACATATATATATATATATATATGGAGATATGCTATTTTGAGTAAAGATGGGGGAAATAATGGGTGGCACATGAGATGTTCTTTTTTATTGTAGTAAATGACCATGCGTGTATTTGTAAGAATAAATCTAATGTAAATTAACATGAGATAGATGCATGTATTTGTAAGGATAATATATAATGTAAAATTAATGAAGAAAAGAACAATATAAAATTAATGAATAGTTGGCTAGGGCTAATCTCTGACGTCCAAGGTTAATCCAATTTCAACAAAAAAGGAAATCCGGGCCATGTACAACATTGTGTATTTCTAGACAATACGCAACACATTGCTACCGGAATCTATAGCTACCCGCACTACTACAAAACAGGCTATACTGGACGGGTAAATCACAGACGGTTCATATGGAACCGTCTGTGCCTAACTATCACAGACGGCTCATACTGCCACCCGGCTGTGATACTATCACAGACGGTTATTAATACAACCCGTCTGTGATAATAGATACATCAAAGACGGTTCGTGTTAATAACCGTCTGTGATAGTTCACAGACGGTTTGTTATACGAACCGTCTGTGATAGTAGGGACATCATAGACGGTTCGTGTTAATAACCGTCTGTGATAGTTCACAGACGGTTATTAACACGAACCGTCTTTGATGTCCCTACTATCACAGACGGTGCGTATAACAAACCGTCTTTGATACGAATTTTCACAGACGGTACGTGTTAATAACCGTCTGTGATAATTGCCCTATTAATACTTGGACTTGGACGGGGTCGACAGATCTGTTTTTTTATTGCATGCGCTGCGTCGGTGGAGCAAGGCGGCCGGCTTTTGGGAGTTCGGGGGTGAAAATATATCGCTATCTTCTAATTAGTGATCTAATCAGAGGTTAGTACTCAATTACTTTTAATTATGCATATATGTTTTTGTAATGGATGGCTTAGAGATGATAATGGATCTTCTTAGTTGCGGTAATAATCATTTTTGGCAACCATTTGTTACTTGTGTAGCTAGCGAAAATGGATCGAAGCTGGATGTACATTGAGAACCGTGTGAGTGAAGAGTACATTACTGGCGTGTCTATTTTTAGAAGAGCGGCCGAGCTGGATATGTTAAAGAAGGGGATAAAATATATGTACTGTCCATGTATTGACTGTGATAATCTCAAGATGTTTAGCAACTCAGCGCAGATCGAAGCTCACTTGATTCGAAGGGGTTTCAGAAAAGGGTACGAATGTTGGACCAGTCACGGTGAAGAGAAGTGTACACAAGAAGCTGGTAGTTATGACATAGTCGATGGGGACAACGATATGCTAGTTGTGGACTGTGCTTTTGATCATGAGGCCACGGATGGATCAGAAGATGACAATCTGGATCAGATGTTACGTGATGCAGAAGGGAACTACAGTGAGAGAGAGTTTGGTAAATTCGAGGGCTTGATGGAGGACTCGGAGAAACCTTTGTTCTCGGGATGCAAGCCGCAATACACGAGGTTGTCATCAGTTCTAGAACTACTGAAATTGAAGGCAAGCAATGGTTGGTCCGATAAGAGTTTCACGGCATTGTTAAGTCTCCTAGCGGACATGCTTCCAGAGGGAAATATGTTGCCTAGAACCACCTACCAAGCCAAGAAGATTCTTTGTCCATTAGGAATGGAAGTAGAAAGAATACATGCATGTCCGAATGATTGTATCATGTACCGTAAAGAGTATGCTAGCTTAAATGTTTGTCCGGTGTGCAAAGCATCCCGATACAAGCGTAAAAATGACTCTGATGATGGAAAGGGCATCGAGGTGAAGCAAGGACCTCCTGCTAAGGTGTTGTGGTATCTTCCTGTAATCCCCCGTTTGAAGCGTTTATTTGCAAACCGCAAGGATGCAAGATTGATGCGTTGGCACTTGGAGCAGCGTAAGAAAGACGGAATGATAAGACATGTTGCTGATTCTGCCCAATGGAGGAACATCGATAGGATGTTTGTAGATTTCGGTGTGGAACCGAGAAATATAAGGTTTGGATTGAGTACAGATGGAATGAATCCTTTTGGTAACATGAGCAGCCGACATAGCACCTGGCCCGTGACTCTATGCATGTATAACCTTCCTCCTTGGCTGTGTATGAAGAGGAAGTATATTTTGATGTCACTACTTATCCAAGGGCCAAAGCAACCTGACAACGATATTGATGTGTTCCTAGCACCATTGGTAGAAGATCTTGCAATACTGTGGAACGAAGGGGTACATGTTTGGGATGCGGACAAACGAGAGAACTTTACTCTACGCGCTATGTTGTTCTGCACCATTAATGATTTTCCTGCCCTTGGTAACCTGTCAGGGTTGAGCACAAAAGGAGCCAAAGCGTGTCGCACTGCTTTGACAATACCGAGAGTGTGTGGTTGAACAACTCGCGTAAAACTGTGTACATGCGTCACCGTAGGTTCCTTCCAAAGTATCACCCATACCGCAAGATGAAAAAATAATTTGATGGAAAAAAAGAAGATGACTCAGTACCAAGACCTTTTAGCGGGAAAGAGGTGTATGATATGGTCAAGGATATAAATGTTGTGCTTGGAAAGGGGTGTAAATTGAGGAAGAACATGTGGAAAAAAAGGTCAATATTTTGGGACTTGCCTTATTGGGAGCACTTAGAAGTTCGGAATTGCGTCGATGTCATGCACGTAGAGAAGAATGTATGTGACAGTTTGATTGGTCTCTTATTGAACATTCCTGATAAAACTAAGGATGGTGTTAACGCAAGACGTGATTTGGTCGCTATGAACATCAGGACCGAGTTAGCACCGATAGAGACCGATAAAGGCCGGACATACCTTCCCCCAGCTTGCTACACTGCCTAAGTCCGAGAGAACTGAATCGTGCGGTCCTTACATGGTGTGAAAGTTCTATCCAGTCACTCCACCAGCACGAAGAAAATTGTTTCCATGGAACAGTTGAAATTAATTGGCATGAAGTCCCACGACTGCCATGTGCTAATGACACAAATGCTACCTGTTGCAATTAGAAGTATTTTGCCGAACAAGGTTCGAGTGACAATAATAAGGCTGTGTTATTTCTTTAACGCAATTGCTCAGAAGGTCATTGATCCCGATGGACTAGATGCTCTGCAAACCGAGGTGGTGACAACTCTATGTCATCTAGAGATGTATTTCCTTCATCATTTTTGATATCATGGTCCATCTCATTGTCCACCTTGTGAAAGAGATAAAAATATGCGGCCCCGTGTTTCTACGTCATATGTACCCTTTCGAGAGGTACATGGGAATTCTCAAGTCCTATGTACGCAATCGATCTCGACCGGAGGGTAGCATCATCGAAGGTTATACAACAGAAGAGGTCATTGAATTCTGCATCGGCTACATGGCTCAGGTCGATCCGATAGGTGTACCTGTATCTCGTCACGAGAGGAGGTTAGAGGGTATCGGGACTATCGGAAGGAAAGCAATAACTCCGGATCAAAATACGTATGCTCAAGCCCATTTCACAGTTTTACAACACATGACTGAAGTGACCCCATATATTGAAGAGCACAAGGACATGCTACGTCAAGAGAATGCAGGCTAGTCAGAAGTTTGGATCACGAGACAACACAATCGTCAGTTCAACGAATGGTTGAAGGCGCAATTGACTAGGAGGTCGTCAAGTGAAACACTACAATGGTTGGCAAAAGGGCCAAAATTTACAATTGTGACATGGCAAGGATACGACATTAATGGCTACACATTTTATACAACAGATCAGGATAAAAAGAGCACTGTGCAGAACTCAGGTGTCCGCATAGATACCTATGATGCGCACGCCGCATCACTGGCCCAAGCTCGTACTACGGGCTTATAGAGGAGATTTGGGAGCTTGACTACGTAATTTTCAAGATTCCTCTATTTCGGTGCCGTTGGGTCCATCTCACACGGGGTGTAAAGGTCGACAAGTACGGTGTCACTACCGTGGACATTGAATGTGTAGGATACAAAGACGAACCATTCGTACTCGCAAGGCAAGTTGTTCAAGTATTTTATGTAACCGACCGGGCAAATAAGAAGCGCCATGTAGTTCTTCAGGGAAAAAGAAGGATTGTCGGAGTTGAGAATGTTGTGGATGAGGAAGAGTACAATCAATTTGATGATTTGCCTCCATTCGGAGACGGCATCAGGCTCGAGGAAGAACAAGGCGATGAAACAAGCTACATGCGTGTCGATCATCGTGAAGGGCTTTATTTAAAATAAAATAGCTATGTGTAATAAATGTAACTATATATGTTTTATTGCAATTGTAAAATGACTCAGAATTGTATTTGTGAATTTGCATGCTGGTAGGAGTAGTTATATTCATTACACTCGTGATGTCTTATTGAATGCCGGTAGTGTAGTTACAACAGCAAGCCGGCAAAGGTTTATTACAGATCGACAAGTAGTGGGCAAGGCTTAATACAGACGGTTTAACACTTAGAACCCGTCTGTGATATTATATTATCACAGACGGTTATAAGGTAAGAACCGTCTGTGATATGATACTATCACGCATTTGTTATAAGTGAAGAACCGCTCAGCGATAGTATACCTATCACGACGGTTCTTCACTTATAACCGTCTGCGATAGTATCATATCACGCATTTGTTCTTACCTTATAACCCTCTGTGATAGAGATATCACAGACGGTTCCTTAAGGGAACCGTCTGTGATAGTGTTCCTTATAAATAGCCCCAATTAGGACACAGATTCCGCACTCTCGCACTCTACATCTCTAGCGCCCCTGATATCTCGCGCCGCCCTACCCTCCCGACGCCGCCGGTCGCTCCCGACGCCGCCGACGCCGCCGGTCTCTCCCGACGCCGCGCCCTCCCGACGCCGCCGTCGCCACCGGTCGCTCCCGACGCCGCGCCCTCCCGCCGACGCTCCCTCCCGACGCCGCCGCCGCCGCCGGTCGCTCCCGACGCCGCGCCCTCCCGCCGACGCCCCCTCCCGCTGCCGGTCGCTCCTGACGCCGCTCCCTCCCCCGACTCCGGTGCCCTCCTTCCCCGACGCCGCTCCTCCCAGCCCGGCTCAGCCCCGACTCTAGCTCCCTCCTCCCCCGCGAGCCCGGCGCCCTCCTCCCCCGACTCCGGTGCCCTCCTCCCCAGACTCTAGCTAGGTTTTAGATTTGTCATATTGATATATATGCTACATTGTCATATTGATATATATGCTACATTGTCATATTGATATATATGCTACATTGTCATATTGATATATATGCTGGCCGAATTTACACATGCTGGAAATTTGTATTGATACATTGTCATATTGATACATTGTCATATATGCTACATTGTCATATTGATACATTGTCATATATGCTACATTGTCATATTGATACATTGTCATATATGCTACATTGTCATATTGATACATTGTCATATTGATACATTGTTATATATGCTACATTGTCATATATGCTACATTGTCATATTGATTACATACATGTTATGACATTTGTATTTCGATTGATGTCATCTTTGTGCTCACATAATCATACTAGAATTATATTGCTATATATGAATTATTAGCAGCTAGCTATAGCTAGAGATATACCACATAGACCTTCAAAGGGCATGAAGCTAGTGACACACTTTGTTTAGGCCCACACCTCACAGGCTAGTGACACACTGCAGTTATTTTTTTCTTAGAAGAGAGATGGCGTCCTCACAGGCTTCGTCGTCTTTATCTGGGTCTCACGCTCCCAAGATTGGGAAAATTAAGCGTGGCCGAGGAGTATCGAAAAGGCCAGATGGCCGAATGACCATCACAGTGGTCTCTCCGGATGGGGTCCCTCTACAACCAAAGAAAGCAATTGCATCATTTCGGAGTACCTGCGGGATAATTGGAAGGGAACGGGTCCCCATCACCATAGCAAGCTGGAGAGATTTGTCAAACGATCAGAAAAATTAGCTATGGGAGGAAGTTACACATTCGCTCGAGATCCCAAAGAGCATACAGGACTCGTGCGACGCACGCACTCCTCGCAATGGGAAAAGCATGGAAGAATTTTAAGAGCACTCTTGTGACGCGCAGACGTGGCCAAGGATCTTACACCCTTCACAAAGTATCCTTCGTGTCGCCGAAGCATGGGAGGCCTTTGTGCAGATGAAGACAACGGCTGAATTTGAACAACAAAGTGCGGCGCACAAGGCTATCCAATCACAAAATACTCACCCTCACAGACTCGGCACCGCTGGGTACGCAAGTAAAATCCCGCAGTGGAGGATGCAGGACGAGGTCGCACTCCGATCGGAGGCCTCCCCGCCATTTGCCGGGATCGCAAACGAGCGTGCTCGAAACTGGTTAAGAGCGAGGTCATCAACCACATCTTCGGGTGTCTCTTTCAAAAACCTCGCAGATGAGGAAGTGTCCCAACGCCTGGTAAGATAAGTTAAACTATATAGTTGTTAACACCTCTTGAACTTAATGGGTTCAAAAATAACATGATTAATTGCCTCTTGCAGCAATCATTGACTACCGAATATTCTCGTGGATCCTTTCAAGAATACAGGGAGAGAGATTTACTATCACAGGCCCTGGGAAACAAGGAGCACCTGTGTCGCACACGAGGCTTGGGGTTTACGATCTTGGAAGCACGGATTTCAGTTACTCGAGACATATAGGAGTAGGAAGATATCCAAGGCGCATCGCAACGACCAAATGAAACAGGAGCTTCGTGCTCAACTTCAGGAACAACTCTCTGCCTCACTTCAAGAGCAGACTGCCTCACTTCGTGGAGAGATAGATTCATTGAGGGAAAAACTGAGACAAGTCCGCAACCAATCGCAACCCACCCCTACTACTCCTACTACTGCGGTACCTAGTCCCCCTCAACGTCACAGTAGCTGTGCGTCCACACCAAATACTGAACATAGCGACGCCCACTTACCTATCGATGACATTCAGGTAATGCACCTCTTTAGAATGCTGCATAGATCTCTCTGGTGGACGCCTTAACTCATCTTGTGTCGTTATGTAGGTGCCCATGCCTTGCATCCTCAAAGTCAGGCTTATTGGCTCTATTCCCGTTGACGCTGGGCGGGGGATGGTGTATCCATTGCTGTCAAGTACGCTGGTGCACGGTGTACAAGTAGAGACCGGTTTCATAAAGGTGCAGGTGGACATGAATAATGATATTTTTAACACCGTCCCTCTTGAGAAGCCCCCAAACGAAGAGATTAAGACATTAGGGGATGCTATCCACACATTCGTTCAGTGGCCCAAGAGGGACATTGCCCTCGACTTGTCCGTGCCACGATCTCCACCTCCAGTGTCCCAAGAGGGACATCACCCTAGACCTGTCACATCGGCTCCGGTGGCTCCACCTCTAGTGTCGCAAGAGGGACATCGCCCTGGACCTGTCACATCGGCTCCGGTGGCTCCACCTCCAGTGTCGCAAGAGGGACATCGCCCTGGACCTATCACATCGGCTCCGGTGGCTCCACCTCCAGCTCCGGTTCGGAAGCCTATTGCATCGGCTCCCGCCGAGACGCCACCGAGAACGTATCGTAAGCGTGGCTATAAGACTCAAGGGAAGAAAAATAAGCCTCCCGTGCCATGGAAGTTCACTCTAGGAGTGTCGTTGGTCCCTGAGTCACAATTACCCAGGCTTGGCATGATTTGCAATACATTGCATGCCTGGTACATGGAGAAGTCCAACATGAAGCCAAACCGGCAGAGTGCATTCACTGTGAAATATACGGAGCAGCATTTCCTCCACGACACAGGCTACATCGTCGTGACATTCGATGACTTATTTTTATTATTCAATCTCGATTTAACTCGCGCCGCTTCTCGCTGCTTTGACATCGTAAGTGTATCTTGTATAATGAAGTTCTACATTCACGTTATACCGATAAATGTCATTACTCTTTCCTTATGTATAGATGCATGATCCAAGGAGTCCGCGATCGCGACAACCGTGGGTTTCTCGACCCTCACTTGGTCTCCGATCCAGTTATCAAAGATAATGAATCCTTCGTGCAAAATTACATAACGAAGGGATTGCTTACTCACATGGACAAGGAGTACATCATGTTTCCTTTCAACCAAGAGTAAGTGCTTCACTAGTTGCCACATATGTTTCATTTGTACTTTACATGCAGCATGAACCTAGGATTAATCACTTTGGTGTGTACATGACTAGGCAACACTGGATTCTGATTGTGATTATACCAAAGTGGAGCAAGGTAATATACCTTGATTCCCTACTTAGGAGTAACCACGACTTCAGTCGTGTGCAAGAAGTACTTAACAAGTAAACTCATTTCCTCCATAAATAACTTTATTGTAATATTTCCTTCGTTTGCAACGGCCGAGGCTAACTTTTTTGAATCACGTAGGTCGTTTGCCGCTTATGTTGCCCAGGGAGGAAGACACGACAAATCTAGTGACACGCTGCGACACAACACGCGATTTCCGGTACCCGCTACAACACAACAATCCTATATCACACTTTGTTATAATGCCTCTAGAATTGACAATACCTATGTACGTAATACAATTTTTGCAGTGTCACCAGCAACTACAGGGCAACGTATGTGGATTCTACGTTTGCCGCCATATGAAGGAAATCGTGGATAGTAAGATCGATGATCCGAGGTTTGTCATGTTCTTGCAATAATTATTATTTTTTGATTATATATGTATATATACACACATGCTAATTAATGACTTATTGCTCCTAGCGACAGCGGGTGGACTTCGACGTAAGTATATATGATCTTGAACGACTCATCGAAATTCGTGCAACACTCTCCGGGTTCTTACTAGCACAGTGTATAAAAAAGGCTGGAGAGTTCTACCCCAGCAATGGTGATCATTAGATGTTGAAACATTACATGCAATTGTACAAATCACTCAGTTGTGCGCTTAATCAAACATTAGTCAGAACAGTGTGACGATTTTCATTCTATATTTGTATGTCATCTGTTGGACGTTTGTTACATTTGTAATTCAACGATCGCTTGCAATTAACTTATCCGTAACTTTTAGTTGCAAAATTGTATGTGATTCTTTTGTCAGATCTGTGTATCTGCAATGTATGTGATCTTGTTACACAGTGTATATATATGTTGTAATCTTGTTGCTTGCTTTCAGAGGGCATGGCTAGCATATCCTGAGGCTAGCCAAAAAACGGCAAATAAAACTGCTGTTGCAATTGCTATCACAGACGGTTACACACAACAACCGTCTGTGATAGACGACTTTCACAGACGGTTACACACAACAACCGTCTGTGATAGACACTATATCACAGACGGTTCTGTTGCACCATCCGTGATACAGAAATATCACGACGGTTTGTGTCTATATCACAGAGCGGTTCTGTTCGCGCACGTCAGGATACAGAAATATCACGACGGTTTGTGACACAAACCGCTCGTGATATTTCCTCGTATCACGACGGTGCGAAACAGAACCGCTCAGATATAGTGTCTATCATGACGGTTGTTGTGTGTAACCGCTCAGAAAGTCGCCTATCACGACGGTTGTTGTGTGTAACCGTCAGAATGTGAGTTATCACGACGGCTCGAGCCGCGCTCGTGATAACCACCTATTATCATCGACACATAAAAACAGACGGTTCGAAAACCGTCTGTGATGACGGTTCCGAACCATCTGTGATAGGCCTGTCTGTAGTAGTGCCACGCCGTAGATGCCGCTGGATATACTTTTAGATCGGCAAGTAGAGATACAATGGGCACCTGCTTAGATGCTTGCTAAAAAAGGAAAATTTACTGCAAGAAACTCACTTAGAATTTGTCCATAAAATTAAAATTTCTCCAGTATTTTGAATTTTTTATTGACAGTCTAATTATCAAGTTTACTGCATCATGTTAGAACTACAAGGAGAATACATCAATAAGTTGGCTTATGCACGATTTACCATTTGCCAGCGAGTCCCATGCACGATAGGTAGTCATATACGTTACATTTTGCAATTATACATACAATGACCTATGTGCTGACCACTCTGGCATTCTTGTCTGAAGAATAAATATTTCATTCTTCATGCATTCATCAATCATTTTTCTGCCCTATTCTGCTCACTTCAATGTTCACTTTGTATATGTCATGCTATGCTGTGCTCCTAGCAAGTCTGTTAGCTGCTTGGTAGCTTGCTACACTTGTCTACTTCATTTGTATGTGTTCAACATGTACCTAGATCAACTCAATCACAAATCATTGTGTAAGGAAAATAGAATAGAGGGAGAGAGGTGGGGGGGTTTGGTCGGTTGCTGATCGAGTCGTGCAGATAGGGGGAACTAGGCCAGGCTTATAAGGAGAGGATGGGTTGGGGCAAAGCTGGAAGCCCTAGCCACCTCCTCCTTGGTGAACCCTAGCCACCACCTATTGCTGCATTGTTGCTTTGTGTTGTTGTCGCTGCTGGTTGCCACGCTGCTACCCTACATCATCGCCGCTGCCGGCTACCTCTACCACCTACTATGTCACCACTCTACCATGCCCTACCGTTGTGGCAGCTGTAGCTATCACGTCGGCAGGAAGGAGGACAGCATGGAAAGGAGGCACTGGCTAGAGGAAAGGAGAGAAGGAAAGAAGAAGAACGAAGGAAAAAAAGAGGGGAGTCGGCCAAGGAAGCAAAAGGAATGAAAGAGGAGGAGAGAAGGAAGGGATTTCGTGTGCATATTGATTTGGTCCTTTCAACGATTCTTTGGGTTGTAGGTTAAATTGTCCTAGACTTTGTTTCAATATTTTAGGCCATTATAGATTGGTTTTGAGGTTGTCCTAGTCCTAGACGGGGAAGATGGGTGGTGTTGGATGTGAGTTTTGGGTGCCATTGTTCGTAAGGTTTGCTATCCTGTATTGTGGGCGAGTTTTTGGATAGCTACATCCTGTTTCATAACTTTGCCATATTATGACTATTTTAGATAATTGTCCAAGAACACGAGATTTAGTTGAGCGGTTTATAAGTTATGGCCTTGGGATTATGCACAATATGTTCTATTTTTTAGGATTTTCTCTTGATAAAACTTTAGATGCTCATAACTTTTGCGTATGAACTCCAAATTGAGGAAAACTTCTTTCTAAATTATTCCAAAACCATGATATTTCATAATATACAAAAATAATTGAATTTTCTCTATGTTTGAATCTATTTGTTGTTTATTTGTTTTTCCGGGATTTTCTCATGGGATACCAACATGTCGAAAATGCTTCGCAATTGATAGCCATTATAACATTAGGAATATTTACCCAGTGGTTTAGGATATGTTTTAGTGGTGATTTTGTTAGAAAATACATAGCCATGCTCATTGGAAATGTTATACAAATTGATAAGGAATTATCTAGAATAAAATTATATGTAATATCACTAAAATTCTAATTATGGATTAATTAAATTAATAATAATAGTAAAATTGGTAATAATAATAACAACAACAACAATAATAATTAATTTGAAGGTGGGGGAGTCAGATGGGCATATTTGCCCAACTCATCAAAAGCCTGGCCCCATATGAAAGAGTTATACTTGGATTGCCCTAGGGCTGCTCCTCTCTCCATAAAGGATAGCTACCATGTTTTCTAGGAGGGCGCCCCTATCTCTAGGGCTGCTTCCTTCTTTTCCCTAGGGCTATGCCATGGCTAACTTAGGAGGTCGACAAAGAGGCAAGGGAGAGATTGTAATATTATGAAAATAACCCTCTTGAGAAACTATACATAATTAGAGGAAAGGGAATACATGAAAATGGGATGTTGGAAACTAGGAGAGAAAGAGTTCATTCCTGGACTGATTCCAGTGAATGAAGATACAAAACCAACCCAAGGCATGTCGTGATAAAAGGATATCATGGGTTGGGGGGAGGTTGGACTCAAACAAGCCGTAGCTGCCTCCATCTCCAGGCGCCACCGCTCCAACCCCTAGAATGCTTCCTCCGGGCCATCTGCTCTCCCAGTCATGCCGCCTTCTGGTCATATGCTTCATGGCATGCTACCTCATTCCTAGTGCCCTCCCTCTCCAGGCTGTTGCCTCGTCCCAACTGTCCGCCTGCTGCTTGGTGCTGCCTTCTGGCCTAGCGCTACCTAGCAAATGCCATTGCCGAAGGTCGGGGAGCTACAACAAGAAGTGGGTGCTGGCCAGGTGAACAGGGGAGAATAAGAGGAAGAGGAAGGTGGAAGGAGGAAGAAAAGGAAAACCGTGTTGGGAAAGTCTTGTCCTAGACCATGATCTCTCTATTTCATGATAGACGGTTTTAAAATATCATCACAGACAATTTCGTGAGTCGTCTGAGTTTATTGGTCAGAAAAACCATGTGGTCATCACATATGGTTTTTGAACTGTCTATGATACATACTATCATAGACGGTTATTAAATCATGACCGTTTGTGATAGTTGACTATCACAGATGGTTTGTAGTAGAAATTTTCTATGGTATTTGATGTATCACAAACGATTTTAAGTACAAACCGTATATGACAGTCAATTATCATAGCCGATTTGTAGTAGAATCCGTCTGTGATTTATGAGATAGCACAGACGACTTTGACTACAAACCGTCTGTGATAGTCAACTATCATAGAGAGTTATGAGTTAATAACCGTCTTGATATTCTTTTCTATTCCTAAATATATTTTTATTCATTGGCTAGTCTCAAAAACTGCTAGCCATGCCCTTTGAAACAAGCAAAAATACAAGTACATGTTTATATCCAATTAACATACATGTATACATCCAATTAACATACATGTATGCATCCAATTAACGTGAGATAGATGCATAAAATTAGTAAATTACTGGAATTCATACGTAGCCCATTAGGTTAGTCAAGTTGCTGCAAAGCCTGCTACTTCTTGACAATGTCTAAAGAACAAAGTCTGCAGACGAATGCCTTTCGAATACACCACATGGACATGAATTACTGTTGCATGTGGGAATATACGTGCACTACTCCTGCCCATGCATGTTGTCTTCACCATACAACGGTAATTATACAACAACAAAACAAAGATGAGTCTAAAGACTCAGGAAGTATACAATAGAATAATGGTGACAACATAGAAAATCAGCAAACCCCCATATCCAGGAGCTATAAGAACAGCCCTATAACCATCCGTAAGCCACATATCTGCAAAATTGTAACATAAACTCTGCAACTGTTCAACTGCCTCCTATTTCTTTCATGCAGTGCAATACAATGCAATGCCATGCATCTGCAATGTATCTTATACTGGTATAGTGGAGTTGTTTCACTCACTGGTGAAACCGCTCTACCTCCATCCCTGGAGGTGCCTACCGACGTAGGTTTTGATCTTCCCACCGTCGTGGGATACCTACCGTCATAGGTCCTTCAGATGAGTGCAATGCATGATGTGTCTACAGATATATCTTATACCAATATAGTGAAGTTGTTTCACTCGTTGTTGAAAACCCCTCTACCTCCATCCCTGAAGGTGCCTTACCGAAAGGAGCTTCTCGTAGAAGCTATGGTTCACCCTTTAGGTTGGCTCCATCCCTGGAGGTGTCTCACCAAAGGGAGCTTCTCGTAGAATTTGTGGTTCACCATTTAGGTAAGACTTTTTGTATGTACATGTTCTTGCCTACCTCTGCAGGACTTTCATGATGCTCATGGTGCAATGCAAAAGCAACATTCTTCAATTGTTGATATTCAATCACAAGCATCATTTTGTAATATATGGTAAAACACGGTACAAGGGAATAAGCACTGATCTTGCATTCTCAAAACATTATTCCATCCTGCACTTGTCTGGTTACTCTTGTGGATGATGCGTGAAGGGCGCCAAACCAAAACCTCCACCTATAAGCATCATTCGAACTCTCAACTCAACATTGTAATTCACACAAGCATGCAAATGGCATTGGTTCTACGCAAACAGACAACCAACAACGTTCCTACGCGCAAACCCGATACCAACAATCTCTCTCACCAGCCATGTAACACCCGAGGACCCACATTACCCTGGGATGCCACTAAACCACTCCACAAGCTAGCCAATTTACAAGATAACATAAACTGGCAATAATTCCTAAATCATGATAAACTAAGCTGAAGCATACTAAAACAAAGGTAATTGAACACTATTAATTGAAGAACAACCGCTAATATTTTTAACCAATTAAAGCGAACCACATCCTAACATTATTAATTAAAAATTATCAACAATGAGAGAAAAACATGAATAACTAGAGACTCCACTTATTTATTACAGTATCAAACATGATATGGTATGTGATAGAGATGTGCTGCTCTACCCTTCCCATGCATGCTCGAGAATCACTTGGAAGAGGGGGACAGCAAGAGTGAGATAAAAATCTCAGCAAGTAAACTGTTTAACAAGCTAATTAAACTACAATGGTTAAAACATCAACAATTATTTTTCACAAGTACCATATTTATAACCATAACCCAAATCACTACCAACAACGGTAAAACTTTAGCAAATAAATCTCGTTTGACTACTTCAAATTCTCAACCACTAATACTACCAATATCAGTTTAGCATTAACATAAATTTCCCCATTGATTTTATTAATTCCTATACCCATAACCGCTAACAACAGTTACCACAAGAGAACCCCTCATGCCACTACCACTCTTGATAAACAATTGATAGCTAAATTGCAATCACATAGATCACATTAAGGAAGCATGTAACCATGGTATAACATCTCAAATTAAGAGAATTAACTAGTGTGAGCGTATAATGATTAACGAGTTAAATAGTAGAACATCCGCTACGTTTATTTGCCTCTACCATTGAAGTGAAGCACTCACGCCCGGCAGGAGCGACGCCGCCTGTCCAAAATTACCCCTTAGCACAAAACTACAGCAAGGTATTCGCGACTTAAGAAAATGAAGACGCCGCTATACCCCAAACCCAACAATCCCCACTTCGCTCGACAATCCTACTCCCAGCCCACTACAGCAGCACTGCTTGTATCTTTAAAACTATTAAGCCAATTACAGCAAATGAGATATATCTGGAAACCACTGCAATATCTTCAATTTTCAAGTAGACCACTTATTTTTATTCTGCTGCTAACATGGTGTAATTTAACGCGCAAGACAGAGGACATACCCTGTTTCGACAATTTGGCCAGTCGTCTTCTAACGCACCCAACCTTCTATACAAAGCTCTAAAATTCATGATTTTTTTACAGCAACTAGATCACAAGATTTTCTACAACTTTTCTTTTTGTGAGAAAAATCATAAAAGTCATCTACTACTCTGAAACTACTAAAAATTCATTTGTATGTGTTCAACACATACCTAGATCACCTCAATCACAAATCATAGTGTAATGAAAAAAGAATAGAGGGAGAGGTGGGGGGTTTTGATGAGGACTTCCCTATTATATATACATTTTCCGCTCCAAGCATGTATGAGAATGTGTAAGAACCTGTGGGCCTAATGACAAGGGCAAGAACCAAGCTTTTGAACAAATAGGTGTTTTTTTTCTTAAGGAGTTTCCTTTAGTTGATGATGAGCTTGGGATATTACCTTATGCTAGTATTTTATGTATTCTTATGTATGATTCATATGAATACTTAGGAAGCAAAGCTTTTGGGGGAATCTAGAGGAAGGAGTTCATCAGATTGCCATGCGGCCAGAGGAGTTCAAAACCAAGCAGCCATGTGATCGCAAATTTCATGGCGTAAGAAGGATGTGGCCTGCATGCTAAAACGTGAACTCATCTAAAGTTTTGATATTGTAATTAGATAGGGGCTTAGCCCAAAATTAAAGGAGACCAAATAGCTAAATTTGAGTAATTGGATTAGAAAATCTTAACCGAATAGGAGATTGACTCGGTCAAGGCTTTCCTTACATGTGATAGGAAAGACACTATAAAAACTATTGTACTCTCCCATTGCAAGACAGACCACCTTTTATAGAAATCAATCTATTAAAAGTTCTTGTGCGAGTTCTTTGTGATTACCAAAATTCTAAGGGGAATTAGGCGTGTTCTTCAATCAACATCGTTCAGCCTTTCTGCTGGGAATTGGGTGCACGATAGATCTTTGTTTGGTGGTCAGCGAAATCGACACGAGTCCATTTTGGCGGATTCAAGAGTGTTCGTCCCTTGCACTGACTTAGAGGATCATTACGATTCATCAAAACTCCCATGAGTATCCATCCTGCGTCAAGTAGATCAGATGACCCCGTATCATCTTGGTATCAGAGCACGGTTTACTTTGTAGGATCTTATCCCTTTAAATTTTGTTTCGTTATTTCATGTCCTATATTCCATTATAGCTTAAAATTGCCTCACAAAAATAAAAAAAATTGAACTTTAGATTAATCTATTATTTCATGTGAGTTTTATTAAGTTTTGATCTATTAGAATTCTTGTTTACATGCTGATCATCGTGTCTTTTGTGTAGCTTAATCTTTGCATATCAATTTCCTTGAAAATATGCTAGTTGATCTTAAATTAGCATCCAAAAAGAAAAGATTCAATTCACCGTTTCAATTCTTGATATGGCTATCCACGTAACATCTTTATGCATCTTAAAAAAATATCATATCTGAACATATCTAGGTGTTCTTTTTCTTGTTTGAGTCGACCGCAAGAAACCCTACCTATCACAAGTTTGCGCCATAAAGAATCATGCTAAGTCACATTCGGATCGTCCTGAATATCCCCGTTGCACTTGTGGACCGTCCGATCTCGGTTGGCCCATACAAAGCCCACATGAGGACGTTCGGACCATCGGACCGTTCAAAGCCGATCGGACCATCCAGAGAGAACAATTCATGTTTGGACCATCCGAAGGGGCACATCAAATTTGATCATTCAAGGTTGATCGGACCATCCAAAGCGCGCGATGCAAGTTCGGACCGTCCAAAGGGCATGACAGATCGAGTCGTCAACAGCCGATCAGACCGTCCAAATTGAAGACCTTTTCCAAGAGGGCTCCAACAGCTGTTTGAATTTCCAGTGAGCATTTTTTTGAATATTTTCAGACTAGTCTTTGATAATTGCATTTGGGCTACTCTTAAATTAATTATTTCAACTAAATATTATTTTGAGTTCATCCATCACTTGTTTAGCTGACAACAAAAAAAGTTTGTGACTATCTTTTAATTACCTTTGAAAAACGTTTGTGACTCATATGCCTCATTAGACCCAGAATAAGATTTTGAGTCTATTTGAGTTAGTTTCTGGGTAGCAAAAAAAAACAGAGAGCAAAAAAAAGTGAGAAAAAGGCCGAACTTAGGAGAGTGTTTTATGCTATAAATTTAGTTGGAATATTTAATTTCTTGAGCAATCTTGTGCCCTTATTTTCATAATATTGCAATTGGCTAGCGTCTCTTCTAGTATTTAGGGCATAACGAGTTAATATTTCCCGATTGTTTCTTTTAGCTCATTCCTTTGTTTGCATTGGGTTACATTGATCATTGTGTGTGCATTCATACACTTCACTTATATTTTTTGGACCAGCATATAGGCAAGAGTTTTCTAGCTTGGATTATTACTTAATTTTACAACGACTTGAAAATTAGATTGTGTAGGATACACACTTCCATACGAAGCCCCATTAAATATCCTTTGTCATGCAATTGTGTGTCACTTTTAAATCCGCTTGATCACCATTTGCTGTTGTAGTCACGACCATGTGTAAGTTTTTTTTTGGCCTCAATTTACTTTGGAAAGGTAAGAACTATACTTGGTGAGAAAAAAATGAGATTGAGAGAACTCCACGCATCATATATATATATATATATATATATATATATATATATATATATATATATATATATATATATATATATATATGTGGTATTTGTGCTTTCTTTGTGCCACTAACCATGTCAGGTGGAGAAGATAGTATGGGAGAGGAGCATGATCTGAATGCCCAGTGACTCATTTCCAATTCCAAGCTTTAAGGGGAACTTTGCATAATGAGTTCGCCGCCATTACTTCCACCATGGAAGAGCAACTCAAAGCGGCGATCAACAATTCCGTACAAGATATGCGTATTGAGGTAAATCAACAAATACATGTACTACGTACAAAACATTGTGAATGATGTTGTGCGCGCACTTCGACTACAACAACAAGAAGGAAGTGTTCATCGTGGGGGTGCCATTCCTCCACAAGATGAAGGAGCAACCGCTGTCCAAGGTGGACAAGAAGCTCAAGAAAGGCGAGACCATGTGGTGGCAAATGCCATTCCTCCACCCCCACCTGGGAAGAGAGATGCAAACTTAGCGGGAAAGAGGATCCTGACGCTTCCATTGAGTGGGAAGAGAGATGCAATCAAACATTCTATATCCATGGTTTCTCTTATCTGAAACAGGTAAACCTATCCTCTCTTGAGTTTGTTTGTTATGCACTAACATGGTGGAATCAGTTATAGGAAGATAGAGTCTTTGCAGGTAATGGCTATATCCGCACTTGGGATGCTATGAAGCGGGTTATGTGGCATCATTTTGTTCCAGCACAATATGAGAATGATCTTATTAGCTGGTTGTAGCAGCTAGTTCAGGGATCCAAGTCTGTTGATGAGTATTGCAAGGATGTGGAGGGGCTTCTACTCTGCACTAATATGCAGGAGAGAGGCTGCAAACATGGCGAGGTTTCTGCATGGTTTGAATGATGACCTTAAAGACGAGGTGGATATGTATCAGTATAATACTTTGTAGGAACTATTGCACCAAGCTTTGCGAGTGGAGCAGTGTTTGCAGTGCTATGGTCATGGGAGCTCATTCCCTATCTGCTCTGCTGCCACATCTTGGTGACATTCTTTACTGCAGGATGGTTCCCATTTCCATGGCACAACAGCAAGTGGTTCTAATTCTAGATTTGTTGCTTCCACTCTAGCAGCCCCTACTGTCCACACATCAGCATCGTCGACCTCTTCGATAGTGCTTTGTGCTGGTGATAGGCACCCCAACCCTTCCCATGGAGCGCCTTCTACCACATCAGCAGTGGCTTCATCTTCTCATAGCTGTGATATCGAGTGCTTTAAGTGCAAGGGAAGAGCACATATATGTTCTGAGTGCCCTAGTCGAAGAACCTTGTTCGTTGATTATCAAGGTGAGTTGGAATTAGATAGTGACCCCAGGGAGGATACTGAAGCTATCAATACTATCATAGTGGATGACAAAGAGGATGAATTGGATGACACACTAATTTCTTTTGATGATGGAGAGGCACAAACTGTATGTCATATTCTTAGTGTTCATATCATGGAGGTTGAAAAGATGTAGTGGCACAACCTTTTCCACGCTCGCTGCATAGTGATTTCAAAGGTATGTGTCGGAACTGGATCTAGAAATCCAAATTCCTCTGTGATTTCTGCACTGTTCCCTGGATCAGTAGCCAGTGCTCACAGTTACATCACTGTATATCGAAAACATATTAAGCAAAAGCATAATTAATACAATAATACTTACATGGGCCGATTAGGCCGAGAAAGCAGAGAAGTGCAGCAGCGGAAAATCTTCACACAAGTGGGACCCTCAGGACTTGCCCACAGGCAGCCAACTGGGGTTTCGCGACCTACGTCCATGGCCTTCTTGCGTACCAGCTCTGTCGACCCTTTTGAAGTATTGCAGGACCTTCTTCTGTTCTTGACTGACTGGAGGGTAATTAGCAACAGTGAGTACAAATTGTACTCAACAAGCCACCACACAGAATGCAATGCTAATAACTATTACATGCAAGGCTGTGAAAGAAGGCTTGAGGTTATTTTATTTGCTAAAGCAGTATTTCCAAATCTTTACTATTTAAAAAGAAGGAGTTGGTGGTTGCCGTCACGTCCACCCTCCCTCACTTCTTAACCATTCGATCTTTCTCATCTCTTCTCAACCACACGATCTAATTAAACCCTAAAATCCCAACATCACCCCTCCGCCCTCACGCCTACCCCTCGCTCTTCCCCCCGCCGCCCCCACGCCTCCTCCTCGCTCTTCCTCCCGCCGCCCCCACGCCTCCCCCTCGCTCTCCCCCCGCGGCCCGCGGCCTCCTCCCCCGCCGCCTCGCTCAACCTCCGCCGCCCCCCGCCTCCTTCCCCTCCCCACCCCGCGCCGCCGCCTCGCTCTCCCTCCGCCGCCCCCCGCCTCCTTCCCCTCCCCACCCCGTGCCGCCGCCCCCGCCTCCTCCCCATCCCCACGTAGCGCCGCTCCCTCTCTCCCCCGGTCCTCCCCAGTCCCCACTGCGCACACCCGGCTTCCCCCTCACCCCCGCCGGCCCCATCCCCCTCCCGGCCTTTCCCCGCCGCCCCCCTCCTCCCCCTCCCCCTCCGCAGATCCGCCCCCCCCCCCGCCGCCCTCCTCCCTCTCCCGCTGCCCCTCCTCCCCTCCCCTCCGCCGCCCCTACTCCTCCCCGCCGGCCCCGCCACCCCCTCCTCCCCTCCCCGCCCCCCCTCCCCCGCGGTCGTGGCGCGCAGCTTTGCCCCGCGCACGAGCTCTTCTACAAGGGAGTGTAGGGGCCCTCCTCCCCCAGCCACATCGTGATTTCCTCCCGATTCGAACTGTCACCATTCTTCTCCCCTCGCCTCCTCTCCCGACCCAGGCAGCTCGGGCCTTGTCCTCGTTCGCACGTTGCAGATTCGAACGACGGACAGCGGGAATGCTGCACGGGAGAGGATGGCGACGGCGATCTGGTCCTTGCCTACTTGGATCCGGCCAGGCCTTGCCGGACGCGGCGCTGACACGAGGAGGAGGCCAACAGAGGTGGCGGCGAAATGCGCAAGGGCACCGACGAGGTCAGATGCCAAGCGGCGGGTGATTGCTTGGTACCAAGACAAGATGCGCTCCATTCTCTTGCCCCTGGCATTCCTTGATTTCCTTCTCAAGTTACGATCATCTCATGGCATGCGCCTGAGTATTGGCCGCAGCAGCCTAACGGACTCAGGTCACCTCGACGTCTCCTTTGCCCTAATCCTGGTTCATCTCAATGGTAATTCTTTCCCTATTCACTTGGCATGCTATCTGTTTGTTGGATTGCTTCATAGGAAGTGTTCTTTGTATTGCCTTGAGTCAGTACACTGACTGTTGTTAGGTAAGTTAAGATCGATTGCTTTGCTTTGTGTTTACTGATTCATATTAGTTACGTATGATAAACAAAACAACAAAATTTTGCTTGCTTTGAGGTTGTTTCATCTGGATGCTACTGTTTAGGAATTTTTTGTTTGTTGAATTAAAATCTGGTGCCCTATATGCAAAGGTGCACTATATGGCAGAGATTGTGGGAGTAGGTGAACCTGAGTGTCCTGTAACTTCTTACTGTCTGATGCATAACTTCAAGCTTGCGTTTTGTACTGAGGTTTCCTGATTCCCAGTGGTACGCCGAAATTCTCTGCCAGATTCCCGCAGTAGCAGCAGCAACATTCGCATAATAGTATTCCATTGCTTGAATTGAGTTCTGGCAGGTAGGAGCTAGATATTATTTCAGGAATAACGCTTGTTTGTAGCCAATGTTTGACAGACATCCTCTACATGCATACTCTGAAACCCTTCATGAACCCTAGGTAGTACATGCATGCTTTTAGAGGTTTTGAATTAGCTTCTTACTCCTTCAGCCCTGATACTGTTGAAGTAGATACATGGGTTCATGCTCATGGTAAAAATGAAATGCATCAAGATTGTCATATACATGATTCTATGACAGGCTATATAGTGTTGACGGCTATAAGGTTCAAATTTTAATCACTCATAGATACCACTAATCACATAACCTATCAACATTTGCTGTTTAGCTTCTCATCCCTGTCGTATTACCATTTACCTGTGTAGGCTAGGTAGATTTTCCCCCCTGCTCAACATGTTCACAGTTGTGTTGCTCCTTTAGTCTATGCATTGATACTTTGAGTAGGGGATGTGAGCATGAAAATTAAGTTTTCCTTGCAATGTAGATTCTGCCTTTTTGGTTGCAGTCGCATTTATGGGGCCTTATTGTCAATTGTTTCTTTGCAGCCTAAAAATGCACGATGAGTCAACTTCTCGACAAAAGGTCAATGATGATGTTCAAGAGGGTGCTCTTCCTCCGTATCTACTTGATCGTGATCAGACGCAACGTGCCAAGGTAAATGCTTGTTCCTGCCAACTAATTGTGAATTTGTGATACACGACACTTCGTGTTGCATTGATCATTAATAGACTCGTGAAATCTAGGTTCTCAACAATACAATAAAGCAAAAGAGGAAGGAAAAAAGCTGGCAAATGGGATGTTCTTTTGCCAAAGGTAATTCTCAATGCACACTATTATTGCCTACTTGTTTCAGTCGGTTGTTTCCTACTTTGACTAAATATTGTCACGATTTATATCCTATCAGGTCTGTCCTGTGGCTGAAGAAGAGATGTTCAAGGTTCTGCAAACTTGCAAGAGGAAAAGTAAGTGATAATAAGATTTGTTAATAAATTTGGAACCTTGGTTAATATTTGGAATTTGCATGTGGCATGCATTGCTATATAGGCATTGCATACATTCGTAGTTCATTAATAGTTGTTAACCCATTTGTATTCGGATGTTCTTTTTAGGAACTACGATGCGCTACAAGGCAACTGAATTCTGCCATCTCCTGTGTTTTGTCTAAAAATGCTTTTATAAACATTAAGTGAACAATTACATGGACTACAAATATTTTTAATTTTCCAATGAGCCAAATAATTGATATTTGTGTTGATATGCAAACAATAACATGAGCCATGTATATGCATACATGATGACGTAAGAAAACGTTGATATTTATTATTCAGTTTGAGATATTTGATAGTATGCATCACTTTTATTTGGTTTTCCGTTGCAACGCACGGGCACCTTACTAGTATTATAAATAAATTCCTGTGACTTAGCGATTTTAACCAAAATGCAAGTTATAAAGAGAGATTGCAATATTATTGGTAGCACAGGTTACATCCACCTTTACAGTGCATGGTTACCTCTGCCAATGCTAATTTTGATTACTGGGCTACATCCACCCTAATTACCGCTGGAGTACCTCTCTCCAGGAAAAATCCAACAAAGTAGAGTACATCTCCCTACTTAGTTTTCATCCCGCTCGAGAAATGTTTTTGAAATAGAACTAACTCGAGGAAGTTCCCATGTCCGCTCTTGACCGTGAGCACGGCTATTCGAATAGTTATTAGAACTCTGCAGAGTTTGTACATCTTTACCCACAAGAGATAAATCAATTGTTATATTCTGCGTATTGCCTTAGATACGCAGATCAATCGAGTTATCACATGACCTTTACAATGTATCTAGTAAAAGAATGCACTCGCTAAGGTTTCCGTCTACAGGAAGGCCATTTAGGCGCCAGCTAGACCCCCTCTTGCGCCCACCTCTATCCGGTGACATGACCATCTCCAGGATGCTTTGCGTCTAGCGAGAAAAATCAAGCTTTCCCCCGAAATGCATTCATTTACTGGCGAGTACAAATTATTTAGTCATGCCTACACTTTGCCAGCTTGTGGTTGTACTGTTTTACATGGAGAGGTCAACACAAGATTAAGTCCTTAATTTGTCCAGACGGGCTTACCACAACCACAAATTCTCGTGCTACATCTGTACCAACCACTCTTAACATCCGCCCGGACAGGTAAGCAATTTTTTAGGGTTTTGAGAAGCATAAGATAAACTGTACCAAAACTATCAGTCATCTACATCCCATGACTACCCAAAATCAATTTGATTGTTTGACAAATAATGATGAGCCGGACAATTTAATGCCCTAGCTCTAGACTCCTTTAGCAGTACATATGACTTAGCTAATACTAATAGCATTAGTATCTAGGGCGACAAGGATTAATTGAAACGACTGGTAAAGGATGTCATATTAATAATATTGGTAGCATAAAAGGGTAATATCTACCTTATATTTGATATAATTTGCATAACAATGTAAGCATGCATTTTGATAATTCAAAAGAACATAAATTTTGGAAAATGTAGGATCAATATGATCAAAGTGATGACTTTCCTGGCTTAATTACCGCGGCCTTGTTTTAATTCAAAGCCTGCTTAAATAACCAGTTGATAAGATAATTCTTGAATCTTCACGGTAGCTCGAATCCGCTTGGTCTTGTCGTCTTCGAACCACAGCTTCTAATACGCGGCAACAAAATGAAGAACCAAATAAATTCAAATGGCGGCAAAAGCTTAAATTAATTTAATTGAATTTATTTAATGTTACTTCTAAATTGGGAGAATGATTGGGATGGATTTATTTGATAGGAAAGAGTTGATTAGGTAGCTTTACCGAGAGGGAAAATTTTATAAAAGAGAAAGGGGTTGAATAAAGGACCACCCGCAGGATCATTTTGCAGGATTCAAGATACGGGTTTGAGGGGAAGGCTATGGCTCTTTTCTTTATAACTTCTTTTGTATAATTTATATTTATCAAGGAAGTCCCATGAGTTAAACAGGACTTATACATTAGAAAGATTACCTGGGTGGATGGCTTTGCCAGATACTTACAATTAGGTATTTTAGGGTTTTAGATATAGGATAAAATGGAGTATTTATCCAATTATGAGTAGGAACAGGGTCAATTATTTAAGTAGTTACACTTTATGAGAGATGAGTGAGGGTTGTATTTTAATTGGGGTGTATGTTATGAATTGACAAGTTCGAGTTGATAAATGCATTCATTTTAATTATTCTTAAACATAGGAGGAAGGGTTAGATTATTCAGGATGCAAGGTTATGTTTTAGCATTATTTCTTAAATAGGATAGTAATTGCTCAACAGTGCTTATCCTATACAAGCTTTGGACTTTAGGTTATAGGATTATGTTAAATGGTTATATGCAAGAGGGTCTTTTGGATTTTACTGAAGAAGGTTATTGATATTTATGTGTCCACAAGATAGTTTAAATTAGTAACATTGCCTTGTATTAATGGATTATGGATACCAGGAGAAAGACATGATGAGAGTTAAACCGATTATTGGTAGGTTTTGATGTTAGGTGGCATTATCTTAAATCTTATTGTTTACAAAAATTTAATTATCCAAATTTAGCAAGATTAGACTAAACATTGCCATGAGGAATTCTTGTTATAGGTTTCAATGAATCCTTTTCAGATTTCTAACTGGTTCGCATAAATATTTTTAATTTGGCAAGTTGCAGATAGGTTATTGGGACTTTGGCAAATCTGAAGTTGAATTAAATATAAGGTATATAGTAATTGCATTAGGGTATGATTTAGCTAAAGCACTAGGGCAGTGAGCAAGTTATAGAGCACGATAAAATTGGATCTTATTGTTGTTTCTAACCGGCTTAGGTTTTCATTTTAGTATAAGGCTAGGTCTAGAATCTTGTTATTGATATCTTTGCACAAAGAGGAATTTGCAATTGGTTGGCATAAGCATAATTAGTTGATTTCAACATCGCATTCTTATTTCAAAAGAAACTATGCTCCAAGCTTGATCCATTTACATCATAGTATAATTTGTACATTCATCTTCACATTCTAGCAAATGGGAGCATGCTGTCAATACCAATATTTATCAACATACACTTCATTCAGATCAACACATTGAGGCACTGCCTTGAGTGAGTTGCTAGAAAAGGAGGGCCCACCTGTCACAGAAACAAACAGGGAGGCCGGGGACTTGGGCGCATTCGGCCGGAGCAGAGAAGAGGGCTCGGCCGCGGCGAACAGGGGGTGCGGCACACTTCAGGCGATGGCGCAGCTGACGGGGAACCGGCTGGAGAGGCGACGGCGACTGTCAGCACAAGTCGTCCCTGAAACGAGGAGGCTGGGGCGAGGTCTCGGGCTGCCGGTGAGGTCTGCACTGGAGGTGAGGGGAAGGCACATCATTCTGGCAAATGACGGCAAGGCAAGTTAATTCAGCTAGTAAAGAGCATCCGGGGAGTAAGGTGAATGTACCCGAGAGCTTGGTAGGGAAGAAGTAGCGCTGAGGTGCTTTGGCGATGAAGACGAGTGATTAGCGTGTGCCGGCTCCCGTGGGCGGCTCACTAGAGGGGAGGAAGGCCGAAAGTAGCTTCTAGGATGGCGTCAAAGGGTCGCCGAGATGCTTCCGGAGCAGGGAATCGGGTCGAAGCCGGCCGGAGGAAAAAGAGGTGGCGGTGGAGGTTGCTTTGGCCGGAGGCGAAGGAATACGCTGATGTGGGAACCGAAGGGGGCTGCAATGGGGTGTTGCACATAAAGGCAGCTGGGGCTGCACTTGGTCCCGAGCACGAAGTGCTGGCGAGTGAGGTGGAGCATGGGGCAGCTCAGGAGTGCCAATGCATAGGTGAAGCGAGGCAGGGGTCGCTGGGCATTGAAGACGAGCACAACGGGGGGAAATAATGCCGAGCAGTCAGCATCGTGGGCGATGCTTAATGGCGGGCCGGCAGGCACAGAGGAAGCTGGCGATAGGCTGCGGTGGCAGCTAGACGTGCGGCGAGCTGACACCAGGGGTCGCTGAGGAGTAACCACGGTAGCGACCAGCTTGGTGACGCAACACGCTGCATTGAAGGAGTGAGACTGGTGAGGAGAGTAGAGGCACAGGCATAGGCCAGTGAGCGCGAGGGTGCTAGGCCGGTGGGACTAGCTCGGTGAAGCGACGGGGGAGTAAATAAACCGGGCGAGGCGCAGGTGGCATGAATGCGACAGCAAACCAGGGGAGTCGCGAAACCAGGGGCGCAGCAGTAGACGCTTGGAGCTGGGCTGTGGAGCAGCTGACGCGCACGACACTCGAGGGGGAAGACAAGGGGCGCTGGAGCAGGGGCCGGGGCGGGGTGGCCGGTGGGCACTGCTGGACTGGAGGAGAGGACTGAATGGGCTAGAGGAATGAGGGAGAGAGGAGGAGGCGCGAGGTCGAGACTGGTGCGGCGGCGCTGGAAAGAATGGAGGGGAAGAAACCAGAGAAAAGGGAGGAGATCGGGAGTGAGGGGATAAGAAGAAGAGGCCAAGTAGGCCGGAGGAAGAAATGGCCTAGGCCGGCAAAAGGGATTTTCTGAAATTTTGGGATTTTCACAAACTTAAATCCTTGCTGAATAATTAAGTGCCAAAGATTTAATTAACAAAATTTCAACTTTAATTTGCACTTGGTATTTTAATTATTTAGTTTGTCAATTCAGTTTGATGAGCACAAATACTTTTAATATTTATCTTAAGTATTGATGTTTAAGTTTTCTAGCCCTCAAATTTGGATTTCAAGATTTCCAAAAGAGAGTGAGAATCCGGATTCCGACTTTTGAAGATAGGGTTCTTGATTTTAGAGGATTTAATTTGAATTTTTGCCGCCCGAAATTCCAAATCAAGAACTCAAATAAACAAAAATTTGGAATCCACCACAAATAAGAAAGAATTTTTATTATTTTGCAAAACGCAAATTTGGGATGTTACAGTATGCAACATCGTTATTGATAGTGGTACCTGCAATAATATTGTTTGCACAGAATGGCACAAAAGTTGGGTTTACAAGTTAAGAGACATCCTCATCCATATCATATGCATTGGTTGAATGATTGTGGATCAATGCAAGTAATAAGCATGGTAAAGGTACCTTTTTCTATTAGGAAGTACAAGGACATTGTGGAGTGTGACACATAGTTCCGATGCATGCTTGTCACTTGCTATTGGGACGACTATGGTTATTTGATAAAGTGTACAGCTTAGCAGTTGTACAAGTCGTGTTACTTTCTCTGATGTAGGAGAGAATGTTACCTTGCTGCCTATGACACTTGAACAAGTCCAGAGGGATGAAATCAAAACAAAAGGGAAGGATGTGGGAGAGTGTCTCCATAGCCAATCTAGAGCGAACCGCAATCATAGTGAGAGAGAGTGTCTCCACAGCCAAAACCCCCATGGCCAAATAAATGCAAGAAAAAATAGGAGAATAATGGGATAGTTATGATGGCTAGGAAAGGAGACATTAAAGAATTGCAAAATGCCCAATCTGAGTTCTTGGTAGTCCTGTACTCTCTACTCTTCCAAGTATTGTTTTTGATCTATTGCAGAAATATGAGGAAATGTTTCAAAACAAGGTACCACCCTTGTTGCGACCGCAGCGAGGAATTGAGTATTAGATCGACTTGGTACCTGGAGCACCATTGCCTAACTGACCACCATACCACATAAACCCCGAGGAAATGAAAGAAATACAACACTAAGTTCAAGAGCATATTAATAAAGGGTATGTGCATGAAACACAAAAGTTCACAGTCCTTAACCGACTCAAGCGAGAGTTTCCTCATCAACTATCACATACAAGTTTTCCTTTTCACCACATGTCGTATCCATATGTATTTCCACATCTATGTTCCGGCCAAGGTAGTACAGCTCAATAGCTCAAACTTGTGTAGAATGTTGAGGGAAGAATGGAAAAGAAAGAGACACTGTTGAATGTTTAAATAGAGTGAGAAAATTGTGGGAACAAGAGGGCAAAACCAAGGGGCGCAGCATGAATTCTTCAGGTAGCAGGCTGCGCCTCTAGTAGGCATGGATGCGAACGAAGATGATGATGGTTTGGGCAACAAAGAGGTGTAGGGGTCTTGGGCAGGGCGCTTGAGGAGTATGGCTCAGCTTTTCGTAGGCGGCCTACTATAGTTTGTTGTGCACTACTTGTGGCATCCATGGATGACATCTTGAGGTGGAAGAAGCAATGTGCAAGTAGTCCCCGTGTGCAGTCAGAGAAGAAGATGAGGTGGTTGAGAAGTTTGAGGAAGTTTTAGACATAGCAAATGGGCTCCAAAAATTATAAATTTTTTTTGATGGCCCTGGATGTAGCGTGCATTTATGTGAAAATTTGTAATAATTTTATTAGCTTTAAAGTTTCCTCAAAAAATCTTTGAATGTTACTATATTGCACTGTATGAGTTTGAATATTTTCTATTTGCACTAAGGGTTTGGCAAACTTTTAAACATACCAAAGGCATTCCAAAAAACCTAAAAATTCTCGGAGAGGCTCTTGGCTTAGTATATTTCCTAATAAAATTTAATCCTACCATTTACTAGCTTCCAGTTTTTCGTGAAAATTAATTGGTTGCTGTAGCATTTAGGTAGGATTTTGTATAGATCCAAATATGCAAATCTGGATTCTCTGTGTATGCTGCACTAGTCTAAGATTACGCTAGTGCACACAGTAGAAACATAGATAAAATATCAACCATATTCATGATTAACCAAGAAAAGATCAAATATTATTGATTATCGGAGTTGCAACCTTATGGCCAATGTACACCATAACAGCTGGAATGGCTTAACAAACTAGCAATAGAAACACAACAAAAATGAAGTGGCCATTCGACATGCCCATAGGCAACCGACCGGGAAGCAAGACCCTCATTCGAGAAGTTGTCGTGGTATTCTCCTTCAGGTACCTCCAGTTGAAATGGTTCTTTTTCTTCAAGTAAGCAAATGTGGATATAGCGATGAGTACATAGAGTACTCAGTAAGTTGTTTGCAACAAGAATGTAATATAATTATGCAAGACTTACTAAACAATGGCTTAGTGGTCATTTTGAAGATAGCAACAATTTAAAGTAAATATAATAAATAGATTGAAGGCAAACATATAAAATGATAATAAGTAAATAATCAAAAGAATTGAATAAACCATAAGTGAACTAAACATTCACCAAATTAATCACCTGTGAACTAACTATTTACGTAATGAACCACAGTGAACTAACCATTCACTTTTTAGACTTAACCAAGTTTTTATGAAAACTCCAATGCTCATGTGAAATCACTGAGCATTATCCATGACTAGGGACATGACTATTTGAATAGTTTTACACTCTACAGAGGTTGCACTACTTTACCCATATGATATGATCATCTCATATAGTGACACTAGAGCAACACGCTTCCTTGGGCATGCTAACCAAGAAGATCATAATAAGACTATTTGAAAGTTTCATCTCAACTTAGTTTCACCCACTAAAATTTCACGATTGAGTAGGCTAACCACCTAGTCAAACAAATCTCTCTTATTCCCCATGGAAATGTCCAACCGACACCCAATAACATACTAATGGTGAAACCAAAATTAAAATATCATAAATTAATTAGCTAGGTCCATCCCATACTAGACATGTGATTGTACGATAAGACTCAAATTAATGGCACACAAAGTTAAGTCCTTAGACATTACCTAGGCGAGATATCCACATCCCTCAAAGTGCTAACCACATTTTCTCTTTTATGGCATGATCACTCCCCCAAGTAAAAACTATTTTGTACAAACAATACCAATAACACTACCCATGCCATGGCACTCAAATTTTATAATTGTGGCTAACCACCATGATTCAATATCTCATTAAATCAAAATTAATTAATTAATTGACATGTGATGATAATCCCAACATACTACAAGCATGGTTAAGCATATTAAATGTACAACCCATGTGATAACCAGTATTTCATCATTAGATAATTAGCAAGCCATCATAAGGTGACGATGGAATCATGGCATTTAAATTATGAATGCAGAAGTAATCAAGTTGGACCGTCGCTTCTAGGTACAAAGGTTTGTAGTAAAATGGAAATGCATGATAATTTAAAACAAAATGATAAATAAATAGATTTAAAAACTAGGTTCAACATGATCAAAAGACATGACTTGCCTAGCCTTTGCTTAGTTACCAACTCTTGGCCTTTAGATCCCGCTTCAGCTCCTTTGAAGACATTATATAACGAAACACAAATAGAATTCAAATGAACTCCAAAAACTTTAAAACTAGAATCAAAAGGTAGAGCTCAATTTTTGATGAATTTGGGAAAAAGAATTAGGTCAATCGGAGCTAGGACGAGAAGAATAGACTCTCAGAAGATTAAAATCTAAAGAAAAAAGGTGTCAGCATCCATTTTCTTTTTTGGATGAATTATTTTTCTAATGGAAAATATGATTTATGACATCATTACTGATGTGGCGGATGACTGAGCTGCTAGGGCTGATGTGGCATTGATGACTAAGGTGGTAGGGTGATGTTGTTGACACGTGGCATAGTGATGTGGCACTGACACATGGCTGGGGTGGCTAACATGGTGGACATGTGAACTGACATGTAGGATCTAGGGCTAAGGTGGCTCTGATGTGGCTGCTGACTCGGCTGCTTGCGTGGTTGGCTCACAGGTCTACAACATAGTCTTATTGGTAGGTGGGCCCTACTTGTCATTGGATTGGTTCACCGTGGACTGGGTTCACCGAGGGCGTGGGTGCATGCTAATATCGGCGTTGTCGTCAGTGGGGCACGCGACGCGAGGTGTTGGCTCGGTTGGTAAAGGGGCCGCGTGGGTCACGAGGCAGCGAGCTACATAGGCAGCTGTGGTGTGGTCACAGACCAGGGCATGGCGGCAGACGTGGCTGGCAGCGGCTAACCAGAGTGTGGCTGGGTGATGGAGCAGGTGAAGGACGATGACAGCGACTTACCGGCGATGATGACGAAGGCGGTGGTGGAAAAGTTGACCTATGCACGTGGAAGACGAAGCGAAGATGACAACGATGATGGTGACGGCACACGGGCTAGGTTCGGCGAGGGCTTCAGATGCGAAGAACGAGGGGATTGCTTAGGGTTTTATACCCGAAAATCGAGGAGTCCACAAGGAGCACAGACGTTGAGTCCAGGGTAAAGATGCGCAAGGTGACGGTGACATGTCAGACATGGACGCTGAGAGTCCCAATCGAAGACGCGAGGGGAAGACGCACAAGCCGCTAACACATGGAGGATTGCGATGCGCGCGGTTGAGCGATGGATGGCCGACACTCGTCAGTCGTGGGGAGAGATAGGCCAGGCAGGCTGACAGGTCGGATTGGGCCGAGAAGAAGATGGGCAAGCTAGGCTTCAGCCCAAAGGCTAATTAGGGATTTTTCAATGGTTTTCTATTTTAAAAAATTAGAGAAATTTCAATTGAGCTCTAGAAAATAGTAAAGAAACTTGATATATTGGCAGAAAATACAAAAAAATTCCCTGAAGCATAAGTAAGACAAATAAAATATTTTCAATAATAATTAAAGTTTATATTACTCATAGTAAATACTTTTAATTTGCAAAAATGAAATATAAGCTTTAATTAATTCCAGAAAAATCCAAATGGTGAACATTATATTAAAAGCTTTAAGAAAACTCTGAAAAATAGGATGTTACCGATTTTTCTTTTTTCAAACAAATGCAGAGAAGTTCAAAAGTAAGCCAAAATGTTTTTCATACACTTGCAATGGAAAACTCAATTAAATTATATCCAAACACTGCTAATAATTTAATTATTTTTAGAAGATTATTTTCAGCTATCAAAAATTAGAAAAGCTTTTTAATAAATCCTCAAAAAAATTTAAAATCTATCAAAATGCAGGAAACAATGTTTTGAACATAATTTAATGAGTAATTATAATTTTGTAATGTTACATAGATATGGTAAGAAATTTCAAATTTCACAATACGAAGTTAAAATAATATCATCTGTGCAATTGATGAACGCTATAATAGTTGTTAGACCTTAATGTTTTATAGTAATCAAGTTAATGAAAAACATAAATTAAACATGCAACCTGTGTAGATACATGGGGTGATGACTAGTTAAACCTTAATCGACATAGCTTTGTGTTATTGGATGAGGACTGCTCCGCATGCTATTTGTTATTGTGCCAAATAATTAACATTCAGAAACAAAAGCAGAAACTAACTTGAGGATGTGTAATTAAGTAAAATTTATTGCGAGAAACTCAGAATTTCTCCAAGAAATTGAGAAACCTTATGCAAGGAGGTTTACATCATCGGCAGTCACATCCCAAATTATCAAAGGTACATTCAGTATTTTGAATTTTTGATTCACTCTCTTATTACCTAGTTTACATCATCGTCTCAGAACTAGAAGGACAATACATCAGTAAGCTCATTGATGCATGATTACATTTACCATTTATCACTGAATCCCATGCATGCTAGGTAGTCATATATGTCACATTTCGCAATTATACATACAATGACCAATGTGCTACCACCCTGGCATTCTTGTCTTGAGTGTAAAGCTTTCATTCTCCATGCATTCAGCAATCGCTTTTCTACCCTATTTTGCTCGCTTTGAACAATCACTTTGTGTATGTCATGCTACGCTGTGCTCCTAGCAAGTCCATGTCACCGCTTGCCACCTAGTTGCTCTTGTCTACTTCATTTGTATGTGTTTAACACGTACCTAGATCACCTCAATCACAAATCATTGAGTCCCTGTGAAGACAGAAACAAGTCTTGCAGTCATTGTTCGTTAACGGCAAGTGGTGCATGCAGAAAGCACAGCATCTCTGCGGTGGTGCATCAACTTTTCTGCTAAGTTTTGGGGTACTGATTTTACATATTCATTTCCCCATTCCTACCATGTAATATCCTGAACGTCGTTTCGGCGTCGTTTTTTAAATTTATCGCGGAGTCGTCCGGATTTTTCGGTAAATCGTGGGAGGTGAAAATAAATTCTTTGAAATAGTCTAAAATAATAAAAAAAATTAAAATAATTAATTTAGAGATTTGAGCTGTCCTGTGGGGTGGGCCAGCCACTTTGGGCTAGCCAGCCCAAACGGGGACCTGTACCCCCTCCCAAACCCTAGCCACCTCCTTTATAAACCTTGTGGACGCCTCCCCCTCCCTTTTCCCACCCCCCAGCCGCCACCCCCACCCTCCTTGCGCCCCATCCCCACCTCTCAAGGTACTGCCCTGTTCTTTGGAGCAAAGGAGAAAGGCAAGGAGAAGAAGAAGAGGACGAGGAAGGAAGAGGAAGAGGAGAAAAGGTGTGATCCCAAGGCTAGGTAATTTTTCCCCATCCCAAAACTCTCTGTTTTTACTGTAATTAGGGTTCATAGCACGGGATTTGATGGGGATTAGCAATTAGATTCTTCAATGAGAGAGTTCCTGCTGTTTGTCTATAGATCAATTCGTGCAGCGCGGCTGTTCGTGCGGTTTAGATCCCTGAGACGATTTTTCCCGAGGGTATCCCCAAAAGGAAAAACGTAGAGGACGACGATACACATCTACTCTATTTTTTTCAAATTTTTTGGCCAAGTCATTTAGACGTAGCAAGGTCTGGAATTCCACTGTCTGTCAGGGGTGCAGACTGGGGTTGTTTGCTGTTCAGAGGGGAATTAGGGGTAGAAGATGATTTCTAAATTTTTGGTCATAATTGAGAAAAAGATAGGGAATTCAGTAATATAGCTGCTGTAAAAGAACCAAAATTTTTACAGCCTTGATCTGTTATGGGGACGCGTTTCAAGTTGGCTGTCCGAACAGACAGAACAGAGGATGCTCTCTTTTTTGAGCATTTTGTTACACCTTGCTAAGAACAAAATAAATATATGTGATCTACATGAAAAGTGTAGGTATTTAAGTGAGGAATCCAGATATATATCTTTTGCTGTGATTAGTGTTATATTTTTAAAGATAGGAAAATATTAAGCCGCACTACTGCAGTGGGAAGATTGTAGAACCGTTACGCGGGGAAGGATGTTGTGGGATTTTGGGGCTTAGCGATATCTTTTCTTCGAGAGTTGCATTTTCATTGTTGTAATGTGTGCTAAGAGGTACCTTTTTGGACAGGCGGTTTTGCTTCTGAATGCGCGTGATTTCGTTACTTCGTCGGTAGAGGCAAGTAAACATAGTGGATGTGCTACCGTTTAACCTGTTATTCTTACTACTTGCAATATGCATGATTTTTTCATAATGTTAAATGATATGCCATGGTTACACGTTTTCTAAGAAAGAATGTGATAGCATGATATTAATCAATTGCTATGTTTGATAAGTTTGGGTAGTATTGTGGTAATCTCCTTAATAAGCCAATTGTGGTATGAAAGTAAATGCATGGTGATTATGATGGTATTTTCTTGTTGTTAAATTCATGAGGATCATATTGATGCCCTTGAAGTTAGTATTATTGTGGTCTTAGTGCTAGTATTCTTAATGAATACTTGTGGTTGTGGTGGTAGCAATCTCGATGAATATATTATGGTCTATGTGATAGGGTTCACTATAGATCGATTGATTATGATCTTAGTGAACTGAATGTGGGTTATGTGGTAGACCTTCGTGGTTAAATTCTTGTGGTTTATGATTATCATATCATTCATAACATGTCATGACATTTGCATTGTGGATGTCGCCACTTATAGCCGCGACCGTACCGGTACAGCATCGTGCATTGCCGTAGAACGATGCACACTTTTACCTTGTTGGGTAAAGGTGCAGTGGAGCATAGGATGCATATGCATTGTATTGTGGAAAGATCATTTTCATACTTATGCAATATATTGTGGTGAAGTTATTTTACAAACAATCGCAACTTCATAGTTGTAAAGTGGAATTGGCTCATGAGAGCCACTTGTGGTATGAGGAAAGTGGCTGTGGTCGTGGATTGTGGTTCATCACTTGAGGTATGGTAAGGGTTGGGATTGTGGCATGAGATTCTTTTCTCTTGTGGTAATTGTTGATAACAGTTGTGGATGCGATAAATAAAAAAGTTCGTGAGGTAAAATATGTTAATGCTTTATTGTCACTAGTAGTGGTAGTGGTGGATGATATGAAATAGTTAAACAAGATTCATTTGCTAATGTTTTACTATTGTTGGTAGTAAATATGGTTGAGACTATAATCGTGGTTATTTTGGGAAATAGATATTGATGCTTAATATCATTGTAGATTAATTAGCTTGATAATGAATGTGGATGCACATCGTGGATGTGGACTTGTGGATACTTTAATGATGTTATATATTTATTTGTAGTCCGAATAGCCTGTTAAACAGTTTGCTTGCTGAGATTTTTATCTCACCCTTGTTTTCCCCCCTACATGTGATTCATGAGCATTCATGGGATGGGTAGAGCGGCACCAAAGTAATGCACTTGGTTCATAAATTCATGCTGTAATAAAGTCGATAGAATTCTAGCCAAATGCCTAGCTATTTGTGGATGATTATCTTATTTAATAATGATGACCTTGTGAACTATTCTTTGATTAATCTGCTAGAGATTGTTTTAGTTATTGAACTTGTTACCGTTATCTTTGTTCCCTTAGTTGATTATGCTTCCGCTTAATGCTTCATGTCTGAAAATTGTTGCCAGAATTAATTATCTTAAAATTTTTGGCTAGCTGTAGAGTGGTTTAGTGGCATCCCAAGGTGATGTGGATCCTGGGGTGTTACAGTTGGTATCAGAGCGGGCGTTAGGTCCGTGGTAATTAAATTATTAAATTGACACACTAGTGCACAGTAGGATGGGATGGGTCAAGCATTGCATTTATACTTTTGATATGTTGTATTGATGATTTATGTTATGAGATAATCTTGTATGATTATGATTTGTTTCTATGATTGCTATGAGTGAGGATAGCTTTTGATAAGGGATAGAAGTTGTAGCTGTTGCCTTGGGCATTGATAATTTATACCACCGTTCGCGGTATGGGGATAGTTGTGCAGTCATGTCAGGTAACTTAGTTGCGGATATCGTGGGTGAGTTTCTTAAAAAAGTGTTATCCTCCTTGAGTTGATTTTGGCCGATTCTTGGCTTATTGCGGTTAATGAATTTCTCTTGGATTAGTAGTTTATTGCAGTTGTTGGGTGCCAATAGGCCTCCAATTGTTCTTGAGACCAAATATTGTTTCTTTCTGATTGATGGGTTGTTTTACTGCTCGTGAGCAGTGCTTTTGGAGAGACTGGTATTTTTTTGTGTTTATTCCACCTTTCTTACTGGAAGACATGACTCTTTTATTCGTTTGATATTTTGGAAAAAAATCAGAGCTTTATGTTGAAAGTTTGTTGACTAGTGGAAGCCTTGGCTCTATGCATTTCTTTCGAGTTATTTTGGCTATTGAAGTTTGATTTCCCCTCTTTCTTAAAAAGAAGTGTTAAAACCTTTTGTGATGTTTTGATGTGTGTAATTAGGAGGTGGTAATCATATAAATCATTGATAAGTCGTGAATTATCAAGTTGAGATGTTAGCGTGGTGCATAAATAATTTCTACTAATATCCTTAGAAGTGAGGTTGTTTAATATGATGTTATCCTGTTGTAGTTTCTTGAAGAATTGTGATGAAGAATTTGTCGATTCATGTGTAGAACTCATGCAGCTCTTAAGGAATGTGAAAAACAATTGTTTTGATTATTGTAGTTGTTTAAGTTTCCCAACTTGTTAGATAGATTGGATTGATTGATCTTAAGTAATTAATCTGACCACTAGGGATGGTTAAGTAAGGAGTTGTTGGAATACAGTAAGGAGTTGTTGGAATACTGTCTTAATAATATTAACCTTTAGTATGTCCTCTCTTTAAATACTTGATGAGCATGTACAACTTCTAAATTATTGAAACATGCATAAAGAAACATGCACGTACAACTTGATGAGCATGAGTATGGAATCTTATCTTGTTAAGCTGGTATTATTGAGGTTTAAATTTATTTTGTTCTAATTTCTGAACATTATGTGGAATATTGAATCTATGCTCATAATTGTTTGCGATTGCAGAACAGACATAGGATCACTAATGATACAATGATGAAAAATAATAATCAGTTATTGACAGTAACAGCTAGAGTGCACCTAATTCTTGCTAAATTAGAGTTGAGCATCAGTAAGAAGTTAAATATATGAAATCTAATAAGAATTTTATACTAGTATGTTTGCGAGGATGTCATGTTCTAATATCATCTTGTTAAAGAGCTTTGTTTTAATATGGTGGCTTATGCACTAGGTTTTTCCTAGATTAAGTAGTTGGAACCTTATTTAGATAATAAGAACATGATGAAGTGATTTATGATGTTCCTTTTGGAAAATATGAAGGAGTAAGAGGATATGATTATTCTTCCAAAGAATGTTTTATCTTATTGTTAATACAATTGATAGCATGTAGTTGTGGTTATGATGTTGAACGTTTTAAAAATAAAGGAATTTGTTAGTTTCATGATACTAATTGAATTTTAGGGTGGGAGATTTGCGGTTGAGATCTTTTGGACCTTATGACTTGTGTGGTAGCTGTTATTGCCTTGAGTAAAGCGGTGTGTTGAATGATTGTATTGGTTTTTATCTGAATCTTACGTTGTGGACTTCAAACATCTTTCGTTGGAATTGGTGGGATGCTGTAATCAAAGGAAATTATTTCTTGTTAAAAGAAAGAGTTGCACTAGAAGTATTTGAGGTACAAGTGATCTCATCTTGTGTTTTCTAACCTCATTGCTATTTATTTTCTCTGTCTTTTGGCTACTGTGAATGATAGCGAATTTCTGTGTGCTGGAATTTATTTCTTCTTACCTCTTCTTCTAAGAAAAGGGTAACCGATTTGAGTTGCGAAGTTTCCTTTGTTATGTGATGGAAACTGGATAGTGGTGGTCTAGTAGATGTTTTTGTGGAAGCCTTAAATACCGCGATGTTTGAGATATATTGGATGATATATTATTTTCTTGGTATAATCCTTGGGAAGAATATGATTTAAATAAAATGATTGTCTTGGAGCCAAATAATTTGTCGATGTTAAGGATTGAGTGTATGTTAATTGTAGAATAGTAGGGTTTTCACCCGAGAATTGTTTTCCCTATCTTATACGGGGAGTTGTTGTAGGAGTCTTGGAAGCTGAGTCGGAGCTTCACCTTTTGTTATGCTAGAACCTTAGAGACCCAGTATCTCCGTGTGGGAATAGTGGATCAAAGTGGTATTCCAATAGTGTGAGAATCGTGACAGCATCTTTGAGGTGCAGTAAATGAGTTGGTGTGTTGGGCGATGATTTGGAAATCCTTGGTTCAAGGAAGTTAAATTATTCAAAGAAATGGAGTGGGAAATATTTGATATCTCGAGTAGTGAGATGCTCGCTTGATTCTTGCTTATGCTGTGCGTCTTTGGCGGAGGTCATCTGCAAATTGAATTGTTTTTTTGTGGAGGCGTATTCTTTTCCGGCTGGGAAAAAATGATTGTTTTGGTATGTCGAGTGCTTTTCACTCTTGGCTTATGTGGTGTGGTTTCTCCAATTGTCTACTTGGAGAGTGGAAAATATTTTATGGTGAATCCTTTGATTTGGATTGTGGTCCTTGAAAGGAAAGTTAGTTGCTAGTGTGTCACTTGAGAATTCTTTATTCTTCTTTTATTGGGTTCTATTTGTAAAAGATATTGTTTGTGCTTCGATTAGAATGTTGTAAATGGAATATGTGGTCAAACTCTTTTAAAGGAGTACAATGTATTATCCCGATTATAATAAATAGGGAAAAAATTTCTAAGAAGGAGGATGGTGTTAGAAAGTGGTTTAATAGTTGTCGCAGAAAAAAAATTGCGAAAATGGCAAGACCCGTTGGCCGCTCAGAGCAGGCCTAAGAGTTATGTGGATGTTCGACCTAGACCAACGTGAATCGTGGGCTCGCCGGAACTAGCCGTGAGGAAAAGGGCCATCAAGTATGTGAAGGCTCTCTGGACGAATCAGTCCGAGCGGGAGGCGACGTGGAAGCATGAAGACCGGATGCACAAGAAGAGCCCGAGCTCTTAGAGACGAAAGAGTACCCGTAGTTGTTGTTCTCTTGGGATGTTCTATCCTTTGGTTGTTCTTTCCTTGATTGTTCTTTTGTCTCGTGGGTTGAGGAGTTAGATTCGAGGACGAATTTTTTTTAGGTGGGGAGAATGTAATATCTTGAACGTCGTTTCGGCTTCGTTTTTTAAATTAATCACGGAGTCGCCCGGATTTTCGGTAAATCGTGGGAGGTGAAAATAAATTCTTTGAAATAGTCTAAAATAATAATAAAAAAGAATTAAAATAATTAATTTAGAGATTTGGGCTGTCCAGAGGGGTGGGCCAGCCAGCCCAAACGGGGGCCCGTACCCCCTCCTTTATAAACGTTGTGGGCGCCTCCCCTCCCTTTTCCCACCCCACCGCCACCCCCAGCAGTAATATCACGAGCGTCGTTTGTCGTCGATTTTAAATTAATCATGAGTCGCCGGATTTTCGGTAAATCACGGGAGGTGAAAATAAATTCTTCAGAATAGTCTAAAATAATAAAAAAGAGAATTATAATAATTAATTAAAAGGTTTTGGGCTATCCAGAGGGGCGGGCCAGCCAATTTGGGCCAGTCAGCCCAAACGGGGGCCCGTACCCCTCCCAAACCCTAGCACCCCCTTTATAAACCCCCTCCCTTGGCCCCTCCCCCCTTTTTCCCACCCCCAGCCGCCACCCCCCACTCCCTGCGCCTCCCCTCTGCCCAAGATCTGCTGCAAGGTGGAGAAGAAGAAGAAGGAAGAAGAGAAGAGGAAGGAAAGGAAGAGAGGGAAGGAGAAGAAGGGAAGGAGAAGGAGAGGAAGAAGAGGGTGATCCCAATCCCCTAGGTAATTCTTCCTCACCCTAATTCCTCTGTTTTCTGCTGAATTTAGGGTTCTTAGCCCCAGATTTGAAGGGATTAGCATTTTAGAAAACCCCAATTAGAGAGTCCCTGCTGTTTGTCTGTAGATCAATTCGCGCAGCGCGGCTATTTGTGCGGTTTTGACCCCTAAAACGATTTTTCCAGAGGGTATCCCCAAAAGGAAAAACGTAGAGGACGATGATACTCATCTACTATATTTTTTTCAGAAATTTTGGCCGCGTAATTAAGGCGTACCAGGGTCTGGAATATCGCTGTCCATCAGGGATGCAGACAGGGACAGACCGCTGTTCAGATGGGAATTAGGGCTAGAAGATGATTTTCATATTTTTGGCCACCATTGAGAAAGTTGTAGGGAATTCAGTCATCTAGCTGCTGTAAAAGAACCAGAATTTTTAGACCCTGGGGACGCATTACAAGTCGGCTGTCCAGAATGACCTTGTTAATGACAAAATAAAAATATATGATCTACATGAAAAATGTAGGTATTTAAGTGAGAAATCTAGATATATATCTTTTTCTGTGATTAGTGTTATATTTTTAAAGATAGGAAAATGTTAAGCAGCGCCGCTGCAGTGGGAAGATTGTAGAACCGTTATGCGGGGAAGGTTATTGTGGGATGTTGGGGCTTAGCGATATCTTTCTTTGAGAGTCGTGATTGTATTGCTGTTTGTTGTGCTGAGAGATACCTTTTTGGACAGGTGGTTTTGCTTCTGAACGCGCGTGATCTCGTCGCTTCGCCGGTAGAGGCAAATAAACGTAGCGGATGTGCTACTGTTTAACCCATTATTCTTACTACTTGCAATATGCATGATTTTCGTAATGTTAAATGATATGCCTTGATTACATGCTTTCTAAGTAAGAATGTGGTAGCAAGATATTAATCACGCCATGTTTGGATGAGTTTTGGTAGTATTGTGGTAATTTGCTTAATGAGCTAATTGTGGTTTATATGAAGTAATATGCCATGGATGGATGACTTATAAATGAGATGATATTAGCAATTAACAGTTGAATGTTATGCTTTGAATGACTTGCTCGTAGTCATGTGGTAGTTGCTATATGGGCCAATTGTGGAACAAGTTTATATACTCGTGGTGGTTATATTGATGTTTCTTTGAGGGTATATTCATGTTAATCATGTTGATATCCCTTCGAGGTTGAAATTTATGTGGTTTATGATTATCATAACATACATAACATGACATGTCATTGCATTGTGGATGTCGCCGCTTATAGCCGCGACCGTACCGGTACAGCATCGTGCATTGCCATAGCACGATGCACACTTTTATCTTGTTGGGTAAAGGTGCAGTGGAGTATAGCATGCATATGCATTGCATTGTGGAAAGATCATCTGCATACTTATGCAACATATTGTGGTGAAGTTATTTTACAACAACTGCAACTTTATAGTTGTAATGTGGAGTTGGCTCATGAGAGTCACTTGTGGTATAAGGAAAGTGGCTGTGGTCGTGGTTTGGGGTTCATCCCTTGTGGTAGGGCAGGTGTTGTGATTGTGGCATGATGCTCTTTTCTCTTGTGATAGCAGTTGTAGATGCGAGAAATAATAGAGTTAGCGAGGTAAAACATGTTAATGCTTTATTGTCATTGGTAGAGGTAGTGGTGGATGGTTTGAAGTAGTTGATCAAGATTCATTTACTAATGTTTTACCATTGTTGGTAGTAGATATGGTTGAGGCTATAATTGTGGTCATTATGGGAATGAATGTTGATGCTTAATATCATTGTTGTTTAATTAGCTTGTTAATGAAGGTGGATGCACATTGTGGATGTGGACATGTGTATACTTTAATGATGTTGTATATTTGTTTGTAGTTTGAATAGCCTGTTAAACAGTTTGCTTGCTGAGATTTTTATCTCACCCTTGTTTTCCCCCCTACAGGTGATTCTTGAACATTCATGGGATAGGTAGAGCAGCACCATATAATGCACTTGGTTCATCAATTCATGCTGTAATAAAGTCGATGGAAAGCAATACGTTGTTTTACCAAGAACATCTTTGGTGGCGGTCGGATGCGGGCGGAGCGAGGCCGGATCCGGCACGGGCCAAGGTGGATCCAGAGAGGGGCAAGCAGATCTAACGGTGGGGAGGCCGCATCTGGCTCGGGCCAACGGCGCTAGCGCCGACACGGGCGCGGGTCGGCAGCGGGGAGCTGGGATCTGGCGGGCGGCGGCGTGGATGGCAGATGCAGGCAAGGGGTTGCGGCGCAGGAGGCGGGCGCGCGAGGGGTTGGGGCAGAGGCGGCGGGCGAGGGGTTGGGGCGGTGGCGGTGGCCGCGCGAGGGGTTGGGGCGGAGGAGGCGGGCGCGGGGTTGGGGAGGAGGAGGCGGGCGAGGGGTTGCGGCGGAGGAGGCCGGCGCGCGAGGGGTTGGGGCGGAGGCGGCTGCGCAAGGGGTTGGGGCGGTGGTCGCGGCTGCACGAGGGGTTTGGGCGGAGGAGGCGGGCGCGGGGTTGGGGAGGAGGAGGCGGGCGAGGGGTACGGGCAAGGGGTTGCGGCGGAGGAGGCGGGCGAGGGGTACGGGCGAGGGGTTGCGGCGGAGGAGGTGGGCACGCGAGGGGTTGGGGCGGAGGCGGCTGCGCGAGAGGTTGGGGCGGAGGCAGCGACTGTGCGAGGGGTTGGGGCGAAGGAGGCGGGCGCGGGGTTGGGGAGGAGGAGGCGGGCGAGGGGATGGGGGCGCGCGGCGGTTGCCAAAAATGGGGTCTTAGGGTTTATGTTTTAAATATCCTCACAGTTCATGTAATACCGTCACAAAAATAGTTTATTTCCTTGGCAGCTTAAGGAGCCTGACAGGAAAATGTATTTTTGCGACGGTGACACATGTTGGCGGCTTAAGGAACCCGACAGGAAAATGTATTTTTGCGACGGCGACACGTGTGCCCGTCACAAAAATTGATATCCCTCACGTTCTATGCGGGCCCGTCAGGAAAACTAAAGCCCGTGAGGAATGATCCGTTTTCTAGTAGTGTTAGCTAGGAAGCACAACTGCAACTGGTATACGAAAAGAAATTTAAGACGCTGGTTGTGGCATGATTCACTACTATAGAAAGCCTAATACTAGACGCCAAATCACAGACGGTTTCACAAAACTATCTGTGATGTACACTATCATACACGGTTTTAACTTGAAGACCGTCCGTGCTGTTGAAGGAGTATCACAGATGGTTGTTACGAAAAAATCGTCTGTAATAATGGACTATCACTGACAGTTTTTACTTAAAAATCGTATATGCTAGTCTGGAATATCACAGACGATTTTTACGGAAAAACCGTCTATGATACTTGACTATCACAAACAGTTTTTAGTGAAAAACCGTCTGTGCTATTCTAGATTATCACAGACAGTTTTTAAGAAAAAACTGTCTCTAATAGTCCATTATCAGAGACGGTTTTTTCATAAAAACCGTCTGTGATAATCCTGCATTGTATTTATTGCACCGCTCAGACCGCATCTGTCTTCATTTCGATCTAGATCTAGCCGGTGCTGTAGCTGGGGGCGGAAGGCTTTTAGGCCATTTAATTTGGTGGAAGGAGGCTTATTTGGCAGGAGAGCTTTGAAGATTCATTGAGTTCTTGGTTGTCTTAAATATGGTTAGTAATGAAATTTGTTTTTGTTGCAATATCAAAATATAGATCTAGCTAATTTAGATTTAGCTAGCCTCAATGCATGTGGCATATATGTAGTAATAATTAATTAAATTAATTTTAATACTAAATTATTATATATGTGTATAATATAGGGCCGAAGCTGGATGTATACCGCAAACCGTGTGAGTGAATAATACATTAATGACGAGTCTACTTTTACAAGAGCTGCCGAGGAGGATATGCTGAGCTGCTTTTACGCATAAGTGAGTATGTTGTGAAAGCTTGGTCAATGTATTGATGCTGGTAGTTTGTGAAAGATGGCTTAATTTTGTCAATGTATTGATGTTGGTAGTTAAACACATGTGTGGATGCAAGGGTTGGTGGCTAGTTAACTCTTAATTCACATAGCTCTCTGTCATTAGATGAGGAGTGCTTCGCATACTACTCGTTGTTGTGCCAAATAATTAGCATTCAAAAGCAAAAGTAGAAACTAACTTCAGGATATGTAATTAAGCAAAATTCATTGCAAGAAACTCACTTTAGAATTTCTTCATGGAACTGAGAAATCTTATGCAAGGAGGTATACATCATCAATACAGTCATGCCCCAAATTATCAAAGGTACATTCAAGAATACAGTTGATACGGGGTCGCCCGATCTTCTCGACATAGGATGGATACTCGCGGGAGTCTTGATGAATCGTAGCTATCCTCCAATGCCAATGCAAGGGACGAACACTCTTTAATCCGCCAAAACATACTCGCATCGATTTCGCCGACCACCAAGCGAAGATCTATCATGCACCAATTCCCAGCGAAAAGGCTGAACGATCTTGATTGAAGAATACTCCTAATTCCCTCACGGAATTTCGGCAGCAATGATAAACTCGAACAAACTTTAGTAGATTGATTATTCTCAAAGGTGGTCTAAGCCCTTAGGCTGCCAATACATGGTTTATATAGGACCTTGGGACATCCATAGAGTCCACAAACCTAGTACAACTCAACCCTACATGGTTTTAGATACGAACTCTCACAAAAAGGAAACTAGATTTTACAGCTGTCACATTGTTTCGGCCATAACTTTTGATCCATGATGAATTTGATGTTGGGACTAGATCCATTGCATAGCCCTTGAAAATATCTTTCCAAGGAGTACAAGAACATCCAAATCGGACTCCGTTTGTGAAAGTTATGACCTTTTTAGTAAGTGCCTGTCAGGCTGTCCCGAACCGAATCCGAATTGAATTCTAAGTTGAATCCGAGTTTGAATCCAATTGGCCTTGTGGGAGGTACGAATTGGGCTTGAAAATCTTATCCAAAACTTGTAGTTTAAGTCCTTGGGCTTCTCCCTTTTGCTCTCCCACTGCATGGGCTTTCTTCCTTCATGTCTTTGACACCTAATGTGGTTATCCTCTTCCTTTTGCGTCTCTTTTGCTTTGCCATCGAGAAACCTAAGAATGCACCATTTAATGACATGAGGTAGTATTCTATTCTTATGAATAACAACATTATATTTAGTTTGGAATGAGTTCACCTGGCAATGTTTGATGCGGCTCAATAACTCTTTACAGTTGAATAATATATTTAACTGAGAAGTACAAGACACGTGTGTATCCGCATCATCCTCCCCTTCTTCAAGAAAAGCCGTCCTCGGCTTTTGATAGCCTGAAATTGTACTAAACAAAGAATACAACGTGTATGCATGGTATATATATTTGTCATCAACACTTCTTCTGGTTAGCACATCATGAACATCTGAAGGTGTAATAAACGAAAAGAACAACACATACGCATGGTATATGTAAGAGTCAATTGTTGTGCCATTTTCATTATTTTGCATAAACCGATGAATATAGTAGCAACCAAAATATGCATGCATTGCAATATTATTTTTCACATCATTCTCCCTCCCATAAAAGAAAATCGTCCCCGACTTTTCTACAGACAAATCATTAATGGGGAAAATCAGATTTATTTGTTCATACATAGGAAAGAAAATTTTGAGCAGCCTCCATGCTTCAACTGCGCTACTCTGATTATTTTTACATGGTTGTACATTAAAGATCGAACAAGTAGACTTACGAAATCTTTCTAAACAGTACGTGCAATTGTTGAAATTAATCTCATTGTGATCATAACATAGCATAAAAGATTGTTTATCTATAGTATGCGATTTCAATTCTGTAAGCTTATCACATGTAATGCAAATTCTGTGAACATAAAATTTGTTATCTACACCATAATCTCCAATCAAATTGAACTTATATGTGTAGGCATAGGTACTAACTAGTGATTTTGAACTTGAAATTTCAGCAACATTATAAATCACACTAGATAGCTCTCTAGGATCATCAAACATAATATAGCACAAAGAATTGTTAGGAGATATTCTAGTAAGAGCTTCCTTATGAGTAATCAATTCCACATTATGTAAATTGAGCAAAGAAATTTCAGAACATGGAATTGTTGGTTGATCATATGAGTACTCATAATTACTCACCTTTGCACAATTAAATTCAGCACCAATAGTGTTACCTTTGTCGTCCTCCTCAAATGATGTAGGCGCTGCGTGTTTAAAATTATTAGGATGCACCCACGGGGCAGCAAGCACTTTATCCCTTCCCGTGATTATCTCCTCCTCATTTGGCTTCAAAGGTACCGGTTGTTGAATGTTCAATTTTTCATCTTTAATGTCAACCTGCACAATGTGAGAAACAACACTAGAAGTAGATATTAATGTGTTAGTTTCAGATGTATTCTCACTTTGTCTATCTTCTACTTCTCTCTTTTCTTTTGATGTCTCTCTCACACTCTCAATTTGGATGCTCTCAACCTCACATATGGTGGAATCACACAGCTCAGTCTTTTTATCACCCTCACTCAATTTGGCTATGTAGCTCTCATCCTCACATAGGTTGTGGTGTATCTTAGGAGCTATATGTGATTTTGGAATACTATATATCTCCTAGACCGAAGGGAAAGTCCTATGCTCGGTCATCTTATCATGTGTCACACTAGTAGAGGGAGCAGAATTGAAGTATGGACTGAGAGAAAACTGTGGTGTACGTCTCTCCATAAGTCTCTTCTCCTCTTGAATAGCACAATTCACAAGATCTTGCACACTACCAAAATATTTATGTTGAAGTGTAGCGGCAATCGTAGAATTCAATCCACTTTTGAAGTATGTCTTCTTTTGTTGTTCACTAATGACACCGGCTCGACGTAATGCATCTTGTAGCTCAAAATAATATTCTTGCACTGTATTACTCTCTTGTGTGATACTCTCCAAATAGCGAAGTAATCCCTGTGCATAATAGGGTGGCACAAATTCTCTCCTCATAAGTGCCTTCAAATCTGACCAAGATTTAATGAATTCGTTTCCAGATTGTTGATGCCACCAATTATAAGCATAATCTTCAAATTCTCTAGTGGCACACATCACCTCTTGGTTTTTGGGAAGCTTTTGAAATCTAAATACTTTCTCCATTCGCCATTCCCACTCAAGATACTCCTCTGGATCTTCACTGCCATAGAAAGAATTAAAGCTATCTTCGACTTGTTGTGGATAAAGTACCCGCATAACATCATTCACAATGTTCGAGCATAACACTTTCATTTGATGATTGAATTCAATGCGCATATCTTGTGCGAAATTGTTCATCTTGGTCTTGAGTTGTGCTTTCAAGGTGGAAGAAGTAGTGGTGAACTCATTGCGCAAAGTTCCCCTCAAAGTGTGGAATTGAAAACGATCCACCGGGGTATGCTTCTCTTCCATATTATCGTCTCCACCTGTCATGATTAGTGGCACAAAGAACGCACAAATACCACAACATATATTCGATATGTGGAGTTCACTCTATCTCACTTTTTCCTCACCAAGTAAAGTTCTTACCTTTCCGAAGTGAATTGAGGCCAAAAAGAAACTTACACTTGGTGGTGGCTACAATAGCAAGTGATGATCAAGCGGATTTAAAAGTGATTCACAATTGCACGGCAAAGGATATTTAGTGGAGCTTGGTTAGAAAGTGTTTATCCTACACAATCTGAATTTAACGATGTTGTTGAATTAAGTAATAATCCAAGCTAGAAAGTATTGTCTATGTGCCGATCCAAATGATATAAGTGAAGTATATGAACGCACACGCAATGATCAATGTGACTCAATGCAAACAAAAGGGATGAGCTAAAGGAAACAATCGGGAATATTAGCTCATTTTGCACCAAGTACTAGGAGAGACGCTAGCCAATTGCAATAATATGAATTTAAGGGCACAAGATTGTTCAAAGAAATTAAATACACAATCTGAATTTATGGACTAAGATTAAGTCACCCAAATTCGGCCAATGCTTTCTTTTCTTTCTTTCTTTGTTTTTTTTTTGCTCAAGCCGTGGCTCCTCTTTTTTTTCAATCGGCTGCCTTCTCTTTTTTTTGGCTCTCTTTTTTTTTATACTCAAGGCCGAACTAGGTTTAATTGTTCGTAGATTCTACGCAAGTCCAAAGTTGTTCAGCAATGTGTAGATAATTCTAGAACAGCCCTAAAGCAATTATCAAATACTAGTCTCAAGGTTCAAAGGATTTAAGTGAAGATCTTAATAGACGCTCATAATTCAAACCGCAACAAATTTCAGACAGTCTGAATGTGTCCAACTAAGATTCTTGTGGCTGCTAGGGTTTCTTGTGGCCAAATCAATCAAGAAAAAGGAAACCCAGATATATTCGGATGTGATATTCCTTCAAGATGTGCAAAGATCTTATGTGGACAGCAAAAACAAGATTTCAAAAAGTAAATTGAATCTACTTTTTTTGGATGCTAATTGAAAGATCAACTAGCGGATTTTCAAGAGTTTAAAACAACAACGATTAAGCAACGCAAAAGGACACTAAGATCAGCACGTAAACAAAATTTCTAATTGATCAAAACTTAATAAAACTCACGAAAATAACAGATGCGAAACTAGGGTTTGGATTTTTGTTGCAATTTTCGGTTTAATGGACTATAGGACAGAAATAAATCAATCTAAAAGTAAAGGGATAAGATCCTACCGAGTAAACCGCGCTCTGATACCAGATGATACGGGGTCGCCCGATCTTCTCGACGTAGGATGGATACTCGCGGGAGTCTTGATGAATCGTAGCTATCCTCTAATGCCAATGCAAGGGACGAACACTCTTTAATCCGCCAAAACACACTCGCGTCGATTTCGCCAACCACCAAGCGAAGATCTATCGTGCACCCAATTCCCAGCGGAAAGGCTGAACGATCTTGATTGAAGAACACTCCTAATTCCCTCACGGAATTTCGGCAGCAATGATAAACTCGAACAAACTTTAGTAGATTGATTATTCTCAAAGGTGGTCTGAGCCCTTAGGCTGCCAATACATGGTTTATATAGGACCTTGGGACATCAATAGAGTCCACAAACCTAGTACAACTCAACCCTACATGGTTTTAGATACGAACTCTCACAAAAAGGAAACTAGATTTTACAGCCGTCACATTGTTTCGGCCATAACTTTTGATACATGATGAATTTGATGTTGGGACTAGATCCATTGCGTAGCCCTTGAAAATATCTTTCCAAGGAGTACAAGAACATCCAAATCGGACTCCGTTTGTGAAAGTTATGACCTTTTTAGTAAGTGCCTGTCAGGCTGTCCCGAACCGAATCCGAATTGAATTCTGAGTTGAATCCGAGTTTGAATCCAATTGGCCTTGTGGGAGGTACGAATTGGGCTTGAAAATCTTATCCAAAACTTGTAGTTTAAGTCCTTGGGCTTCTCCCTTTTGCTCTCCCACTGCATGGGATTTCTTCCTTCATGTGTTTGACACCTAATGTGGTTATCCTCTTCCTTTTGCGTCTCTTTTGCTTTGCCATCGACAAACCTAAGAATGCACCATTTAATGACATGAGGTAGTATTCTATTCTTATGAATAACAACATTATATTTAGTTTGGAATGAGTTCACCTGGCATTGTTTGATGCGGCTCAATAACTCTTTCCAGTTGAATAATATATTTTTAATAGAAAAGTACAAGACACGTGTGTATCCGCATCAACAGTCATGGAACTGAGAATTTTTTTGTTGTCACTCTTATTACCTAGTTACTACATCTTCTAAAAACTAGAAGAATACATCAGCAAGCTCACTTATTATAACAATAGTCCATCATGAACAAAGATAGCTCTTTTCCATGCCATTGGAGAAAACGAGTGCGCATGGTAAATGTGTCAATCAGTCATTTTCCGTGCTATTGGTGACAAAATTATTATCATTCACTTCATCATGTGTATGACATGTCAAAAATTATTCCATGTGCGCCTGCGATTCTTTTCTCGCTTAATAATGCGCATGATCGAGATCCACTAAACTAGTTACGCAATGGTTATCTTTGCTTTGGACAACAACAATGATTCCTTGCAGATACTCTCTACTTGAGTTTCGAATTTAAGACTACAAATGGCTGATCGGGCTTGTCGTTAGCTTTCCAACGAGTATGAAAACGTCAAAAACGGACACCGCATGCAAAAGTTATGCCCGTTTTACGCAATGGTTATCTTTGATTTGGACAACAACAATGATTCCTTGCAGCTACTCTCTTTTTCATGTATAAATACAAACATTTACTCTTCTTCATAATATTCTTTAACCACTATAGTATAGTAATTATGTTCAAGCAATTTTACTTTCCATGCGTTCTTCTTAATTTTCTCAGAGGAGATATGTGAGGGCACTATGGCTGATCAAAGGTGATACATCTTAACCATGAATTTTGTACATTAATACTTGGTAGAAAAATAAAATGGGCAAGCAGAATAAGGTATTTTTCAATAATTGCAAATCAGAAAAGTTATTAAATGTGCGGAACAATAAAATATGAAAACATGTAATTAGTAGGAAACGTTTTGAAAAAATGTCCAGATTTTTTAGCATAATTTACGTTGAGAGGAGGAGAGTTAATGATGAGGACATGGCCCCGATGGTTACAACCATATTAGCAATGCTTGTTGTTCGAATTACAAGAGTTCATATGCATCACTTAAATTATCCGTGAGCTTGTTTTAAGAAGTTCCTTTATATCATATGAACTATATGATGCTATCTAATGATGAAAATGCATATTTACGTAGCTATACAAGGAGGATTGCATCAACACTACGAGCTCGTAGTTGGGGTCTACCAAAAGGGAAGCCAACCAACATATCAAGACCATGTCAATGTCTCCCCTAACTCTTCCTTATGGTGACCACATCACTTTTAGACCAATTCAAGTAAAAGTTCAAGTGGGACACATTTTAGAATCCAATTTGGCCTCTAGATAAGTTTGGATTCAACCTGATAGGGCCAACTTCAAATGAGCATAACTTTCACATATAGAGTCCGTTTGAGGTCCATGGGTACTTGATGGAAAGATTTTCTCGTCCTCTTTTCAAGGATCCAGCCTTGCCTATAAATTCCTTCTGTACAGCCTGCAATCATCAAAAGAAGTTGCTACACCACCTGTTTGGGCCAAATCGGGCCTTGTATTGCATGGGCCAAAGAAGAAGGTGCTACCCCCTATTCATAGCCGAAATACTGTTCATCTAAATAGTAAAATAGTACCACCCCCATGTTTCTTAGTTTTGTGTAGCTTACACTCTCTTATTTAAGGAGGCCGCACCCCTCTAGTTTTCTCGGATTTCGTTTATGTTTAGTTTGCCTGTGTTGCAACTTGTATCTTCTACGTGTATCGACTAGACCACCCAGTCAAGATCCTTATTCGGAATCCCACCATATTGAGTATTTTAATCTTATTTGCAATTTGAGATTGCTTATTCTTGTGTGTTCTTCGTTTGCAAGCAAGAATAGACCTTCGTGGTCATATCAACCGCCTTCTTGGCACGGTTGATAATGACTCGGAGTGTGGTTTAGCGATTGCTTGGTGTTCTGGTCGTGACCGGTTAGTAGTCGCATCGTCAAAGTCATTCTCCTCCAAATCAAAGTTATCATCCTATCGGAAGATCGGGACCCCACCCCTCATTAGTTAAGTCCCCAGGGTTTCGACAATAGTGTTTTCGGTGACGCTATGTTTTCGGCCAAGGCGTTTCTGGCTGCTTGAGATTTCTGGCTGCGCGAGGATTCTTGTGGTTGCTCGAGGTTTCTGGCCACAGTGTTTTTAGCGGCGCAAGGTTTATGGCCATGGAGATTCTGGCCACGTGAGGGTTTTGGCTATTGTAGTAAATGGATCTGTGTATTTGTGAGAATCATTCTAATGTAAAATTAGATAGATGTTTGTAATTGTAAGGGAAAAATCTAATGCAAAATTAATGAAGAAATACACACACACACACACACATATATATATGGAGATATGCTATTTTGAGTAAAGAAGGGGGAAATAATGGGTGGCACATGAGATGTTCTTTTTTATTGTAGTAAATGATGATGTGTGTATTTGTAAGAATAAATCTAATGTAAAATTAACATGAGATAGATGCATGTATTTGTAAGGATAAAATATAATGTAAAATTAATGAAGAAAAGAACAGTATAAAATTAATGAATAGTTGGCTAGGGCTAATCTCTGACATCCAAGGTTAATCCAATTGCAAAAAAAGGAAATCCAGGCCATGTACAACATTGTGTATTTCTGGACAATATGCAGCACATTGCTACCGGAATCTACAACTACCCAGTATTTTGAATTTTTTATTGACAGTCTAAATACAAAGTTTACTGCATCATATCAGAACTACAAGGAGAATACATCAATAAGCTGGCTTATGCATGATTACATTTTACGATGTGCCAGTGAGTCCCATGCATGCTAGGTAGTCATATATGTTACATTTTGCAATTATACATACAATGACCTATGTGCTGACCACTCTGGCATTCTTGTCTAAAGAATAAAGCTTTCATTCTCCATGCATTCATCAATCATTTTTTCTGCCCTATTCTGCTCACTTCAATGCTCACTTTGTGTATGTCATGCTATGCTGTGCTCCTAGCAAGTCTGTTAGCTGCTTGGTAGCTTGCTGCACTTGTCTACTTTATTTGTATGTGTTCAACACGTACCTAGATCAACTCATTCACAAATCAATGTGTAAGGAAAACAGAATAAAGTGAGAGAGGTGGGGGGTTTGTTCGGTTGCTGATCGAGTCGTGCGGTAGGGGGAACTAGGCTAGGCTTATAAGGAGAGGACGGGTTGGGGCAAAGCTAGAAGCCCTAGCCACCACCTCTATGGTGAACCCTAGCCACCACCTGTTGCTGCATTGTTGCCTTGTGTTGTTGTCGCTACTGGTTGCCGCGCTGCTACCCTACACCGTCACCACTGCCGGCTACCTCTACCACCTAATACCTCACCACTCTACCATGCCCTACCGCTGTGGCAGTTGTAGCTATCACATCGGCAGGAAGAAGGCGGACGACATGGAAATGAGGCACTAGCTAGAGGAAAGGAGAGAAGGAAAGATGAGAAGGAAAGAAGAAGAACGAAGGAAAAAAAAGAGGGGAGTCGGCCAGGGAAGCAGAAGGAATGAAAGAGGAGGAGAGAAGGAAGGGATTCCGTGTGCATATTGATTTGGTCCTTTCAATGATTCTTTGGGTTGTAGGTTAAATTGTCCTACACTTTGTTTTAATATTTTAGGCCATTATGGATTGGTTTTGAGGTTGTCCTAGTTCTATACGGGGAAGATGGGTGGTGTTGGATGTGAGTTTTGGGTAACCATCTACTCGAACAGATCTCTTATTCCCCATGGAAATGTCTAACCGACACCCACTAATGGTGAAACCGAAATTAAAACTTCATAAATTAATTAGCTAGGTCCATCCCATACTGGATATGTGATTGTATGATAAGACTCAAATCAATGGCACACAAAGTTAAGTCCTTAGACATTACCTAGGCGAGATATCCACATCCCTCAAAGTGCTAACCACACTTTCTCCTTTATGGTATGATCACTCACTCAAGTGAAAACCATTTTGTATAAACAACACCAATGACACACTACCCATGCCATGGCACTCAAATTTTAGAACTATGGCTAACCACCATGATTCAATATCTCATTAAGTCAAAATTAATTAATTAATTAACATGTGATGATAATCCCAACATACTACAAGCATGGTTAAGCATATTAAATGTACAACCCATGTGATAACCAGTATTTCATCATTAGATAATTGGCAAACCATCCTAAGGTGACAATGGAATTATGGCATTTAAATTATGAATGAAGAAGTAATCAAGTTGGACCATAGCTTCCAGGTACAAAGGTTTGTAGTAAAATGGCAATGCATGATAATTTAAAACAAAATGATAAATAAATCGATTTAAAAACTAGGTTCAACATGATCAAAAGACATGACTTGCCAGGCCTTTGCTTAGTTACCAACTCTTGGTCTTTAGATCCCGCTTCAGTTCCTTTGAAGACGTTATATAACGAAACACAAATAGAATTCAAATGAACTCCAAAAACTTTAAAACTAGAACCAAAAGGTAGAGCTCAATTTTTTATGAATTTGGGAAAAAGAATTAGGTCAATCGGAGCTAGAACGAGAAGAATAATCTCTTAGAAGATTAAAATCTAAAGAAAAAAGGAAAATTGGATTTACTGGAATTATTTTTCTAAAGAAAAGTCCTAATTATGATGTCAACATCTATTTTCTTTTTTGGATGAATTATTTTTCTAATGGAAAATATGATTTATGACAACATTACTGATGTGGCAGAGGACTGAGCTGCTAGGGCTGATGTGGCATTGAGGATTGAGGTGGCAGGGTGATGTGGTTGACACGTGGCATGGTGATGTGGCACTGACACATGGCTTGGGTGGCTAACATGGTGGACATGTGAACTGACATGTAGGATCTAGGGATAAGGTGGCTCTGATGTGCTGCTGACTCGACTGCTTGCGTGGCTGGCTCACAGGTCCACAACATAGTCCTATTGGAAGGTGGCCCTACTTGTCTGTGGCTTGGTTCACAGTGGACTGGATTCACCGAGGGTGTGGGTGCATGCTGATATCAGCACTGTCATCAATGGGGCATGCGACACGAGGTGTTGGCTTGGCTGGTAAAGGGGCAGTGTGGGTCATGAGGTAGCGAGGTACCCAGGGCACGGTTACAGATGTGGCTGGCAGCAGCTGACCAGAGTGTGGCCGGGCGATGGAGCAGGTGAAGGACGACGACGGTGACGACTTACCGGTGATGATGATGAAGGCAGAGGTGGAAAAGTTGACCTACACATGTGGAAGACGAAGCAAAGATGACAACGATGATGGTGACGGCGCACGGGCTAGGTTCGGCGAGGGCTTCAGATGCGAAGAACGAGGGGATAGCTTAGGGTTTTATACCCGAAAATCGAGGAGTCCACAGGGAGCACGGACGTTGAGTCTGGGGTAAAGATGCGCAAGGTGATGATGACATCTCAGACATGGACACTGAGAGTCCCAATCGAAGATGCGAGGGGAAGACGCACAAGCAGCTGACACATGGAGGATCGTGATGCGCGCGGTCGAGCGACAGATGGCCGACACTCGTCGGTCGTAGGGAGAGATAGGCCAGTCAGGCTGGCAGGTCTGATTGGGCCGAGAAGAAGATGGGCAAGCTGGGCTTCAGCCCAAAGGCTAATTAGGGATTTTTGAATGGTTTTCTAATTTCAGAAATTAGAGAAAATTCAATTGAGCTCTAGAAAAAAGTAAAGAAACTTGATAAATTTGCAAAAAATACAAAAAAATTCCATGAAGCATAAGTAAGCCAAATAAAATATTTTCAACAATAATTAAAGTTTAGATTACTCACAATAAATCCTTTTAATTTGCAAAAATGAAATCTAAGCTTTAATTAATTCTAGAAAAATCCAAATGGCGAACGTTATTTTAAAAGCATTAAGAAAACTCTGAAAAACAGGATGTTACTGATTTTTCTTTTTTCAAATAGATGCAGAGAAGTTCAAAAGTAAGCAAAAATGTTTTTCACACACTTGCAATTGAAAACTCAATTAAATTATATCCAAACACTGCTAATAATTTAATTATTTTTAGAAGATTATTTTTAGCTGTCAAAAATTAGAAAAGCTTTTAATAAATCCTCAAAAAAATTTAAAATCTATCAAAATGCAGGAAACAACGATTTGAACATAATTTAATGAGTAATTAGAATTTTGGAATGTTACATAGATATGGTAAGAAATTTCAAATATCACAATACGAAGTTAAAATAATATGATCTGTGCAATTGATGAACGCTATAATAGTTGTTAGATCTTAATGTTTTATAGTAATCAAGTTAATGGAAAACATAAATTAAACATGCAACATGTGCAGATACATGGGGTGATGACTAGTTAAACCTTAATCGACATAGCTCTGTGTTATTGGATGAGGACTGCTCTGCATGCTATTTGTTATTGTGCCAAATAGTTAGCATTCAGAAACAAAAGCAGAAACTAACTTGAGGAGATGTAATTAAGTAAAATTTATTGCGAGAAACTCAGAATTTCTCCATGAAATTGAGAAACCTTATGCAAGGAGGGTTACATCATCGGCAGTCACATCCCAAATTATCAACGGTACATTCAGTATTTTGAATTTTTGATTCACTCTCTTATTACCTAGTTTACATCATCGTCACAGAACTAGAAGGACAATACATCAGTATGCTCATTTATGCATGATTACATTTACCATTTGTCACTGAATCCCATGCATGCTAGGTAGTCATATATGTCACATTTCGCAATTATACATACAATGACCAATGTGCTACCACCCTGGCATTCTTGTCTTGAGTGTAAAGCTTTCATTCTCTATGCATTCAGCAATCGCTTTTCTACCCTATTCTGCTCGCTTTGAACAATCACTTTGTGTATGTCATGCTACGCTGTGCTCCTAGCAAGTCTGTCAGCTGCTTGCCAGCTAGCTGCTCTTGTCTACTTCATTTGTATGTGTTTAACACGTACCTAGATCACCTCAATCACAAATCATTGAGTCCCTGTGAAGACAGAAACAAGTCTTGCAGTCATTGTTCGTTAACGGCAAGTGGTGCATGCAGAAAGCACAGCATCTCTGCGGTGGTGCATCAACTTTTCTGCTAAGTTTTGGGGTACTGTTTTTACATATTCTTTTCCCCATTCCTACCAGCTACTCGTGCGCACTGGATGCATGGAAAGAGAAGCGAGAGAAACATTAGTGCAAGAGTGATTGTATTTTCATGTATTACACGAAAGTTTAATTTGCGATGACTGATAAGATAATCAATAAATGCTGAAATAATTGAGTTTTCCTACATGAGTTTACACTAAAACCATTAACACAAAGAAACACGGGACACAGGCAATTAATCAGAACTAGAGTTTCAGAAACCCTACCTATATATCTGCCGTTGAATTCCATCAAACTGATGAGTATTGACTGCATTTACATGTTCGGTGGATCAAAATTGATGATATATTCGACATACAATTTTGCCTCCATTCTCCTTTTGCCTCCAGTGCTTTCATTCTTCTTTTTGTTGCCATGAAATATGAGCCTGCCAACAAGAGCCATTCAATTTTTTTTATCCATGGCAATCCACGCACACGCGATATAAAATGTAGAGGTTTCGTGTTCATCTGATCTGGTTTAAGTCAATAAAATATACCCTATTTGTTATATATACGTGCACTGCACTATCAAATAATTAATATCAATTTTTTGACGAGTTCATATATCTTGCTGATAGAAAACGAATTATTTGGAAGTACAAAAGCACATCTATGTAGATATATATGCTGTTGCATATACTCGGAGATTAAATTTAATTAGGTTTCTATGAGTTATGATAAAAAGATTAAATACCATAGCGGTCTGATATATCTTATGATGTTTTTAATAAGAGAAAAAAGGACAACGTAAAACTTGATCTGGTTAGATGTACAGACAGGAAAGTAAAGCTATTGACTAGATCCATTTTACCAGACTAAGCAAGGAAATCATGACTTCACGTTATATGGAGTAGACGTGACAATTGGTACTTTTTCAGGAGGGATCTCTCTAATAAAAAAATCCTACTTTTCAAAAACAAAATAATACTAGATAGGCTTGTAAAAAATTCCTACTTCACGTTATATGTCCAGTTGTTTTCATTTGTGGTACAACAGTAAATAATCAACATACATGATTAATTATTTGTAATTTTTCAGTAAACTATATATGGTCGTAACTTCATCTGACAACAGAATGCAATTGTCCATCATGAACAAAGATAGCTCTTTTCCACACCATTGGACAAAACGAGTGCATTCGGTAAACGTGCCATTCAATCATTTTCTGTGCCATCAGTGACAAAATTATTATCATTCACTTTATCATGTGTATGACGTGTCAAAAATTATTCGATGCGTGCCTGCAATTCTTACTTGCTTAATAATGCGCATGACTGAGATCCACTACACTAGTTGCGCAATGGTTATCTTTGTCTTTGGAAAACAACAATGATTCCTTGCAGCTACTCTCTTTTGCGTGTATAAATACAAATGTTTCACTCTTTTCATGATATTCATTAACCACTATAGTATAGTAATTATGTTCAAGTAATTTTACTTTCCACGGTGTCTTTTAATTTTCTGTATGAGATAAGTGACTATACAACGTCTGATCACAGGTTGATACATGTTAACCATGAATTTTATACGTTAATTCTTAGAAGAAAAATAAAATGGCAAGTAGAATAAGGTATTTTTTCTGCAATTACAAATAAGAAAAGTTATTAAATGTGTGGAACAATAGAATATGAACACACATAATTAGTAGGAAACATTTTGACAAATGTCCAGATTTTGGACATAAGTAGAATAAGGTATTTTTTTCTGCAATTAGAAATAAGAAAAGTTATTAAATGTGTGGAACAATAGAATATGAACACATATAATTAGTAGGAAACATTTTGACAAATGTCCATATTTTGGACATAGTTTTACTTTGAGAGGAGAGTGAAGTCCGACAAAGTAATGATAATATAAAATATAAAGCAATATGAAAACATAATGATAAAAATATGAAAGTAAAATATAGACACATTACTTGGATAAGCTAGCTAGCAATGGATAAAGAAGGTGTTGTCCAGCAGCGGGGGGCTTTGCGAAGCAATGGATGTCACATGAAGTTTTGAAAGGTTTCGTACCATGATAATTGGCAGAACGATAAAACCAAAGTTTTGGGTTAGGCCTATTTCCATCGTTTTCCCCTTCAGAATAAAACCGTCACAGATATATTTCTTGTTGGTTAGTTTCATCAGAATATGATGATTTCCAAACATAATCCATAACCATGATTTTTCCACTAGTAAACCACAAGCTAAACCCACCTCCACCAGCGACCTGCTACTAAAGTATGAGAGGAGCATGTGTGTCCTTGTTGCTTCCATTCTCCTTTTGTCCCCAGTGCTTTCTTTCTTCTTTTTGTTGCCATAAAGTGTGAGCATGAGAACAAGAGCCATTCATTTTTTTTTATCTATGGCCAAGATTTGAGCTAACGCTACCCCTCCGTGCTGTAGCGATATAAAAACTAGATTATTCGTGTTCATCTGATCTGGTGCTAGTCAATAAGCAATAAAATATTCCCTATTTATTATATATACGTGCACTGCACTATCCAACAATTAATATCAAAATTTAGATGAGTTCATATATCTTGTTAATAGAACAAAAAAATATTTCAAAGTACAAAATTAAAGCACATCTAAGTAGGTATATATATATATATATGCTAAAAAAGAATTAACTACCATAGCGGTCTGATATATCGTATGATGTTTATAATAAGAAAAAAATGGGCAACCTAAATCTTGATCTGTCTTTGTAGACTACGCTAGCAAATCATGATTTCATATTCAATGGACTAGTGACAGCGGTCGATCTTTCTTCAGGTGGTATATTTCCCAATAAGAAAGGATTAGTTTCTAATATATCATAGCAATAGGTTGGTAGGTTCAGGAAAACCATGATGTGCTCCTAATTAAAATATCAATCAACATTTACTTAACAATAAAAGATCAGATAGGAGTCTTGAAAAGTTACTTATAGTAAGTAGTAACGAGTGCCAGTGCCAACCGATGCTAAAAGGTTCTACTTACACTACTAGAAAATGGATCATCCCTCACGGTTCAAAATCATCAGGAAAATACCCAAAACCGTCAGGTTAAATTTCCCTGACGGGTTCCCGTCAGGCAAAACCCCTCAGGGCTGGCTGGAAAGGAAAATTAAATTTGGCTGACGGTTACCCGTCAAGGAAATTTAACTTGACGGTATTACCCGTCAGGGAAATTTAACCTGACGGTACTAACCGACCGTCAGGAAAATTGATTTAACCTGATGGTACTAACCGACGGTCAGAAAAATTGATTTCATTAACTGTTTTTGTTATCGTGAAGAAAATATAGGCTGATGGTTTGAACCGTCAGCAAAATTGGCATTAACCTGACGGTACTAACTGACAGTCAGGAAAATTGGCATTATGATCTGCTGGTTCTAGGATTAGACCATTCATCAGAACAAATAGCTCACTATTTTCCGCTATGATGCATATTTTTAATTTGCATTGCAGGAAAACACAAATACTAAGCATCATTTCATAAAGTGCAAAGCAAAAATTGTTACGGTGATGACAATACATTCGAAAATACGGTGCAAAGCAAAAAGTCAATCACAACGAATGATGCTAGCTGTTACAGTCGAAAATACGGCCAAGGGTTGAAAGAAACTTTCTTTTCCTCGTCATCTTTCTCAATGATCCTAGCTGTTACAGAGAGAATCTGCACAGGGCAGTGAAGGAAATCTTTTAAGGAATACCAAAGATAAAGTCCCAAAGAGCATCATTGACAAGGGTAAACACTGACCTTAGGAAGAAGACTGCCTTTATTTGGTCCCAAATCCACAAAGCAGTACTGAAGATAAAAAAACAGTAAGTACAATTTCACGAAGAGCTTAAATACCCCCCCCCAAAGTTAGGCCTTTCATATTAAGTTTATCATTGATCAATGATTAATAAATGCATTTCACTATAATATCACTTTAAAAACAAGTCCAACAAGATTCCTTTATAAAACAAAAGCACTTCAACAGAAAGGAATGCATTTTTATCTCTAATGTAATATATATTGGTAGAAGCAATTTCAGTAATAGGAATGGTCCATGCCTTGTGCTGGCATATTGGTTTACCAGTCTTAATAGTCTAAAAATATAGTACAAGATGTATCAAAACCAGCTTAATCCAGGGAGACAAGACAATGTAGTAAAATGTCCAGAATACGCATACCTGTACGGGTGTATCTAGTTTAAACTACTAAATTGTGTGTATAAGTTTTCAACATTCTCGAATATTGTAGGATTAAAAATATTTGTGGATATAGAGGAAGGATGTTCTATTACTCTCCAAAAGTTCCAAAGAAATAACACATAGTATTTGACTTGGCTGTACATGCAAGCTCAGTTTCAGCTATGCATATTCAGTTATAGCTTCTTAAAAAGAAATATCATGCATATGCAAACCTTTTTTGCTTAATGCAGTGAAAAAATAGTTTTCTTTAGATATTTAACAACTTTTGACTTCTAGCCATGTTCACCTTATAAACATGCATAGAAATATAATGGCATTAAATATACCTTGACCGCTAAAGCCACAAGCTTTGAATATGAATCAATTGAGAAATATGAAATCTGGAGTTGCTGGGTTGGCTGCTGAGATATTCCACTAGGAGCAATAACTTGCTCAGAGACTACAGTGTGTGAGACAGCAAGTGCCTGGACAAGTTTAGAAGACTAGCACTAAGTATCATGCAGATCAGTACAAAAATGGTACTAGGGTAAAACAATCACCGTGAGAATATGGAAGAAGTGGTCGGTCAAATCATCTCCCTTCAGCAAGCCATTCTGTTGCAACTGAACCATGTGATGACTATATGCTGTATCACCACCCATAGTTGGATGATCACATATGTGACACCACTCAGAGAATAAAACTGCAACTTGTACATCAACCAAATAACACATTAGCTTTCTATGAAGTTCAAAGTTCAAACAGTCAATCATAGAAGATTTTCTAAAGTCTATGAAAATCAATTACCAAAGAGCCATGGATTTACTTTCTCTGATGCAAAGCAATACGTTGTTTTACCAAGAACATCTTTGGTGGCGGCCGGATCCGGCACGGGCCGAGGTGGATCCAGAGAGGGGCGAGCAGATCTAACAGCGGGGGGGCCGCATCTGGCGCGGGCCAGCGGCGCTAGCGCCGACACGGGCGCGGGTCGGCAGCGGGGAGCCGGGATCTGGCGGGCAGCGGCGTGGATGGCGGATACGAGCGAGGGGTTGCGGCGGAGGAGGCGGGCGCGCGAGGGGTTTGGGTGGTGGCGGCGGGCGCGCGAGGGGTTGGGGCGGAGAAGGCGGGCGCGGGGTTGGGGAGGAGGAGGCGGGCGAGGGGTTGCGGCGGAGGAGGCGAGCGCGCGAGGGGTTGGGGCGGAGGCGGCGGCTGCGCGAGGGGTTGGGGCGAAGGAGGCGGGCGTGGGGTTGGGGAGGAGGAGGCGGGCGAGGGGATGGGGGCGCGCGGTGGCTGCCAAAAATGGGGTCTTAGGGTTTATGTTTCAATTATCCTCACGGTTCATGTAATACCGTCACATAAATAGTTTATTTCCTTGGCGGCTTAAGGAGCCTGACAGGAAAATGTATTTTTGCGACGGTGACACGTGTTGGCGGCTTAAGGAACCCGACAGGAAAATGTATTTTTGCGACGGTGACATGTGTGCCCGTCACAAAAATTGATATCCCTCACGTTCTATGCAGGCCCGTCAGGAAAACTAAAACCTGTGAGGAATGATCCGTTTTCTAGTAGTGTTAGCTAGGAAGCACAACTGCAACTGGTATACGAAAAGAAATTTAAGACGCTGGTTGTGGCATGATTCACTACTATAGAAAGCCTAATACTAGACGTCAAATCACAGACGGTTTCACAAAACTATCTGTGATGTACACTATCATAGACAGTTTTAACTTGAAGACCGTCTATGCTGCTGAAGGAATATCACAGACGGTTGTTACGAAAAAACCGTCTGTGATAATGGACTATCACTGACAGTTTTTACTTAAAAATCGTATGTGCTAGTCTGGAATATCACAGACGGTTTTTACGGAAAAACCGTCTATGATACTTGACTATCACAAATAGTTTTTAGTGAAAACCGTCAGATTATTCAGATATCACGCAGCGGTTTTAAGAAAAAGCATGCGTGATAGTCCATTATCAGAGATGGTTTTTTCATAAAAACTGTCTGTGATAATCCTGCTTTGTATTTATTGCACCGCTCAGACCGCATATGTCTTCATTTCGATCTAGATCTAGCCGGTGCTGTAGCTGGGGGCGGAAGGCTTTTAAGCCATTTAATTTGGTGGAAGGAGGCTTATTTGGCAGGAGAGTTTTGAAGATTCATTGAGTTCTTGGTTGTCCTAGATATGGTTAGTAAAGAAATTTGTTTTTGGTTGCAATATCAAAATATAGATCTAGCTAATTTAGATTTAGCTAGCCTCAATGCATGTGGTATATATGTAGTAATAATTAATTAAATTAATTTTAATACTAAATTATTATATATGTGTATAATATAGGACCGAAGCTAGATGTATACCGCAAACCATGTGAGTGAATAATACATTAATGACGTGTCTACTTTTACAAGAGCTGCCGAGGAGGATATGCTGAGCTGCTTTTACGCATAAGTGAGTATGTTGTGAAAGCTTGGTCATTGTATTGATGTTGGTAGTTTGTGAAAGATGGCTTAATTTTGTCAAAGTATTGATGTTGGTAGTTAAACACACGTGTGGATGCAAGGGTTGGTGGCTAGTTAACTCTTAATTCACATAGCTCTCTGTCATTGGATGAGGAGTGCTTCGCATACTACTCATTGTTGTGCCAAATAATTAGCATTCAAAAGCAAAAGTAGAAACTAACTTCAGGATATATAATTAACCAAAATTCATTGCAAGAAACTCACTTTAGAATTTCTTCATGGAACTGAGAAATCTTATGCAAGGAGGTATACATCATCAATACAGTCATGCTCCAAATTATCAAAGGTACATTCAATACTTTAAATTTTTTATTGTCACTCTTATTACCTAGTTACTACTTCTTCTAAAAACTAGAAGAATACATCAGCAAGCTCACTTATTATAACAAACCAAAATTATAATTACAAATTGAATTGTGCTCAAATCATCTTTTTCTGCATTTTGATGCATTTTCAAAAAGTTCAACATTTATTAAATGTTTCTCTAATTTTCAGCAGAAAATGAATTTATGAAATTAATTAAACATTATGAGAGGCTGAAGATAATTTAATTGGGTTCTAAATATTCTAAAGTGCCTCTCCAAAAAAATTCATAATTCTCAAAGTTGGTTTGCTAATTTTAAAAATTCAAACTCAATTTCTGGTATTAAATCATTTAGAAAACGAATTCAAAATCATGTTCCATTGTAGGCCGAATGCAATAGTCCATCATGAACAAAGATAGCTCTTTTCCATGCCATTGGAGAAAACGAGTGCGCATGGTAAATGTGTCAATCAGTCATTTTCCGTGCTATTGGTGACAAAATTATTATCATTCACTTCATCATGTGTATGACATGTCAAAAATTATTCCATGTGCGCCTGCGATTCTTTTCTCGCTTAATAATGCGCATGATCGAGATCCACTAAACTAGTTACGCAATGGTTATCTTTGCTTTGGACAACAACAATGATTCCTTGCAGATACTCTCTACTTGAGTTTCGAATTTAAGACTACAAATGGCTGATCGGGCTTGTCGTTAGCTTTCCAACGAGTATGAAAACGTCAAAAACGGACACCGCATGCAAAAGTTATGCCCGTTTTACGCAATGGTTATCTTTGATTTGGACAACAACAATGATTCCTTGCAGCTACTCTCTTTTTCATGTATAAATACAAACATTTACTCTTCTTCATAATATTCTTTAACCACTATAGTATAGTAATTATGTTCAAGCAATTTTACTTTCCATGCGTTCTTCTTAATTTTCTGTAGGAGATATGTGAGGGCACTATGGCTGATCAAAGGGTGATACATCTTAACCATGAATTTTGTACATTAATACTTGGTAGAAAAATAAAATGGGCAAGCAGAATAAGGTATTTTTCAATAATTGCAAATCAGAAAAGTTATTAAATGTGCGGAACAATAAAATATGAAAACATGTAATTAGTAGGAAACGTTTTGAAAAAATGTCCAGATTTTTTAGCATAATTTACGTTGAGAGGAGGAGAGTTAATGATGAGGACATGGCCCCGATGGTTACAACCATATTAGCAATGCTTGTTGTTCGAATTACAAGAGTTCATATGCATCACTTAAATTATCTGGTGAGCTTGTTTTAAGAAGTTCCTTTATATCATATGAACTATATGATGCTATCTAATGATGAAAATGCATATTTACGTAGCTATACAAGGAGGATTGCATCAACACTACGAGCTCGTAGTTGGGGTCTACCAAAAGGGAAGCCAACCAACATATCAAGACCATGTCAATGTCTCCCCTAACTCTTCCTTATGGTGACCACATCACTTTTAGACCAATTCAAGTAAAAGTTCAAGTGGGACACATTTTAGAATCCAATTTGGCCTCTAGATAAGTTTGGATTCAACCTGATAGGGCCAACTTCAAATGAGCATAACTTTCACATATAGAGTCCGTTTGAGGTCCATGGGTACTTGATGGAAAGATTTTCTCGTCCTCTTTTCAAGGATCCAGCCTTACCTATAAATTCCTTCTGCACAGCCTGCAATCATCAAAAGAAGTTGCTACACCACCTGTTTGGGCCAAATCGGGCCTTGTATTGCATGGGCCAAAGAAGAAGGTGCTACCCCCTATTCATAGCCGAAATACTGTTCATCTAAATAGTAAAATAGTACCACCCCCATGTTTCTTAGTTTTGTGTAGCTTACACTCTCTTATTTAAGGAGGCCGCACCCCTCTAGTTTTCTCGGATTTCGTTTATGTTTAGTTTGCCTGTGTTGCAACTTGTATCTTCTACGTGTATCGACTAGACCACCCAGTCAAGATCCTTATTCGGAATCCCACCATATTGAGTATTTTAATCTTATTTGCAATTTGAGATTGCTTATTCTTGTGTGTTCTTCGTTTGCAAGCAAGAATAGACCTTCGTGGTCATATCAACCGCCTTCTTGGCACGGTTGATAATGACTCGAGTGTGGTTTAGCGATTGCTTGGTGTTCTGGTCGTGACCGGTTAGTAGTCGCATCGTCAAAGTCATTCTCCTCCAAATCAAAGTTATCATCCTATCGGAAGATCGGGACCCCACCCCTCATTAGTTAAGTCCCCAGGGTTTCGACAATAGTGTTTTCGGTGACGCTATGTTTTCGGCCAAGGCGTTTCGTCGCTTGAGATTTCGGCTGCGAGGATTCTTGTGGTTGCTCGAGGTTTCGCCACGATGTTTTTAGCGGCGCAAGGTTTATGGCCATGGAGATTCTGGCCACGTGAGGGTTTTGGCTATTGTAGTAAATGGATCTGTGTATTTGTGAGAATCATTCTAATGTAAAATTAGATAGATGTTTGTAATTGTAAGGGAAAAATCTAATGCAAAATTAATGAAGAAATACACACACACACACACACACATATATGGAGATATGCTATTTTGAGTAAAGAAGGGGGAAATAATCGGTGGCACATGAGATGTTCTTTTTTATTGTAGTAAATGACGATGTGTGTATTTGTAAGAATAAATCTAATGTAAAATTAACATGAGATAGATGCATGTATTTGTAAGGATAAAATATAATGTAAAATTAATGAAGAAAAGAACAGTATAAAATTAATGAATAGTTGGTTAGGGCTAATCTCTGACATCCAAGGTTAATCCAATTGCAAAAAAAGGAAATCCAGGCCATGTACAACATTGTGTATTTCTGGACAATATGCAGCACATTGCTACCGGAATCTACAACTACCCAGTATTTTGAATTTTTTATTGACAGTCTAAATACAAAGTTTACTGCATCATATCAGAACTACAAGGAGAATACATCAATAAGCTGGCTTATGCATGATTACATTTACGATGTGCCAGTGAGTCCCATGCATGCTAGGTAGTCATATATGTTACATTTTGCAATTATACATACAATGACCTATGTGCTGACCACTCTGGCATTCTTGTCTAAAGAATAAAGCTTTCATTCTCCATGCATTCATCAATCATTTTTTCTGCCCTATTCTGCTCACTTCAATGATCACTTTGTGTATGTCATGCTATGCTGTGCTCCTAGCAAGTCTGTTAGCTGCTTGGTAGCTTGCTGCACTTGTCTACTTTATTTGTATGTGTTCAACACGTACCTAGATCAACTCATTCACAAATCAATGTGTAAGGAAAACAGAATAAAGTGAGAGAGGTGGGGGGTTTGTTCGGTTGCTGATCGAGTCGTGCGGTAGGGGGAACTAGGCTAGGCTTATAAGGAGAGGACGGGTTGGGGCAAAGCTAGAAGCCCTAGCCACCACCTCTATGGTGAACCCTAGCCACCACCTGTTGCTGCATTGTTGCCTTGTGTTGTTGTCGCTACTGGTTGCCGCGCAGCTACCCTACACCGTCACCACTGCCGGCTACCTCTACCACCTAATACCTCACCACTCTACCATGCCCTACCGCTGTGGCAGTTGTAGCTATCACATCGGCAGGAAGAAGGCGGACGACATGGAAATGAGGCACTAGCTAGAGGAAAGGAGAGAAGGAAAGATGAGAAGGAAAGAAGAAGAACGAAGGAAAAAAAAGAGGGGAGTCAGCCAGGGAAGCAGAAGGAATGAAAGAGGAGGAGAGAAGGAAGGGATTCCGTGTGCATATTGATTTGGTCCTTTCAATGATTCTTTGGGTTGTAGGTTAAATTGTCCTACACTTTGTTTTAATATTTTAGGCCATTATGGATTGGTTTTGAGGTTGTCCTAGTTCTATACGGGGAAGATGGGTGGTGTTGGATGTGAGTTTTGGGTGCCATTGTTCGCAAGGTTTGCTATCCTGTATTGTGGGTGAGTTTTTGGATAGCTACATCCTGTTTCATAACTTTGCCATATTATGACTATTGTAGATAATTGTCCAAGAACACGAGATTTAGTTGAGTGGTTTATAAGTTATGGCCTTGGGATTATGCACAATATGTTCTATTTTTTAGGATTTTCTCTCGATAAAACTTTAGATGCTCATAACTTTTGCGTATGAACTCCAAATTGAGGAAAACTTCTTTCTAAATTATTCCAAAATCATGGTCTTTCATTATCTACAAAAATAATTGAATTTGCTCTATGTTTGAATTTATTTGTTGTTTATTAGTTTTTCTGGGCTTTTCTCATTGGATACCAACATGTCGAAAATGCTTCGAGATTGATAGCCATTGTCACATTAGGAATATTTACCCACTGGTTTAGGATATGTTTTAGTGGTGATTTTGTTAGCAAATACATAGCCATGCTCATTGCAAATGTTATACAAATTGATAAGGAATTGTCTAGAATAATTATGTAAACTCTTGGGAAACTATATGTAATATCACTAAAATTCTAATTATGAATTAATTAAATTAATAATAATAGTAAAATTGGTAATAACAATAATCATAATTAATTTGAAGGTGAGGGAGTCAGATGGGCATATTTGCCTGACTCATCAAAAGCTTGACCCCATAAGAAAGAGTTGTACTCGGATTTCCTTAGGGCTGCCCCTCTCTCCATAAAGGATAGCTACCACGTTTTCTAGGAGGGCGCCCCTATCTCTAGGGTTGCTTCCTTCTTTTCCCTAGGGCTATGCCATGGCTAACCTAGGAGGTGGACAGAGAAGCAAGGGAGAGATTGTAGTATTATGAAAATAACCCTCTTGAGAAACTATACATAATTAGAGGAAAGGGAATACATGAAAATGGAATGTTGGAAACTAGGAGAGAAAGAGTTCGTTCCCGGACTGATTCCAGTGAATGAAGATACAAAACCAACCCAAGGCATGTCGTGATAAAAGGATATCATGGGTTGGGGCGAGGTTGGACTCAAACAAGCCCTAGCTGCCTCCATCTCCAGGCGCCACCACTCCAGCCCCTAGAATGCTGCCTCCTGGCCATCTGCTCTCCCAGCCGTGCCGCCTTCTGGTCATCTACTTCCTGGCATGCTACCTCCTTCCTAGCGCCCTCCCTATCCAGGCTATTGCCTCCTCCCAACTGTCCGCCTGCTGCTTGGCGCTGCCACCTGGCCTAGCGTTACCTAGCAAATGCCATTGCTGAAGGCTGGGGAGCTACAGCAAGAAGTGGGTGTTGGCCAGGTGAACAGGGGAGAAAAAGAGGAAAACCGTGTTGGGAAAGTCTTGTCCTAGACCATGATCTCTCTATTTCATGATTGACAGTTTTAAAATATCATCACAGACGGTTTCGTGAGCCGTCTGAGTTTATGGGTCAAAAAACCATGTGGTCATCACATATGATTTTTGAACCGTCTGTGATACATACTATCATAGACGGTTATTAAATTATGACCGTCTGTGATAGTTGACTATCACAAACGGTTTGTAGTAGAAACTGTCTGTGGTATTTGATGTATCACAAATGGTTTTAACTACAAACCGTATATGATAGTCAATTATCATAGCCGATTTGTAGTACAATCTATCTGTGATTTATGAGATAGCACAGACGGTTTTGACTACAAATCGTCTGTGATAGAAAACTATCACAGACAGTTATAAGTTAATAACTGTCTTGATATTCTTTTCTATTCCTAAATATATTTTTATTCATTGGCTAGTCTCAGAAACTGCTAGCCATGCCCTCTGAAACAAGCAAAAATACAAGTACATGTATATATCCAATTAACATAATGTATACATCCAATTAACATACACGTATACATCCAATTCATACATGTATACATCCAATTAACATACATGTATACATCCAATTAACGTGAGATAGATGCATAAAATTAGTAAATTACAGTTTGGTCTATTTCAAGTCTCATGAATTCATACGTAGCCCATTAGGTTAGTCAAGTTGCTATAAGAACTGCCCTGTAACCATCCGTAAGCCACATATCTGCAAAATTGCAAAATAAACTCTGCAACCGTTCTACTGCCTCGTATTTCTTTCATGCAGTGCAATACAATGCAATGCCACGCATCTGCAATGTATATTATACCAGTATAGTGGAGTTGTTTCACTCACTGGTGAAACCCCTCTACCTCCATCCCTAGAGGTGCCTACCGAAGTAGGTCTTGATCTTCACACCATCGTGGGATACCTACCGTCATAGGTCCTTCAGATAAGTGCAATGCATGATGCGTCTACAGATATATCTTATACCAATATAGTGGAGTTGTTTCACCCGTCGTTGAAACCCCTCTACCTCCATCCGTGGAGGTGCCTTACCGAAAGGAGTTTCTCGTAGAAGCTATGGTTCACCCTTTAGGTTGGCTCCATCGCTGGAGGTGTCTCACTGAAGGGAGCTTCTCGTAGAAGCTATGGTTCACCATTTAGGTAAGACTTTCTGTATGTACATGTTCTTGCCTACCTCTGTAGGACTTCCATGATGCTCATGGTGCAATGCAAAAGCAACATTCTTCATTTGTTGATATTCAATCACAAACATCATTTTGTAATATACGGTAAAACATGGTATAAGGGAATAAGCACCGATCTTGCATTCTCAAAACAATATTCCATCGTGCACTTGTTTGGTTACTCCTGTGGATGATGCGTGAAGGGCGCCAAACCAAAACCTCCACCTGTAAGCATCATCCAAACTCTCAACTCAACATTGTAATTCACACAAGCATGCAAACGGCATCGGTTCTACGCAAACAAACAACCAACAACGTTCCTACGCGTAAACCCGATGCGAACAATCTCTCTCACCAGTCACGTAACACCTCAGGACCCACATTACCCTGGGATGCCACTAAACCACTCCACAAGCTAGCCAATTTACAAGTTAACATAAACTGGCAACAATTTCTAAATCATGATAAACTAGGCGGAAGCACACTAAAACAAAGGAATTGAACACTATTAATTAAAAAACAACCGCTAATATTTTTAACCAATTAAAGCGAACCACAATCTAACATTATTAATTAAAAATTATCAACAATGAGAGAAAAAGATGAATAACTAGAGACTCCACTTATTTATTACAGTATGAAACATGGTATGGTGTGTGATAGCGGTGTGCTCCTCTACCGTTCCTATGCATGCTCAAGAATCACCTGGAAGAGGGGGACAGCAAGAGTGAGATAAAAATCTCAGCAAGCAAACTGTTTAACAAGCTAATTAAACTACAATGGTTAAAGCATCAACAATTATTTTCTACAAGTACCACATTTATAACCATAACCCAAATCACTACCAACAACGGTAAAACTTTAGCAAATAAATCTCGTTTGACTACTTCAAATTCTCAACCACTAATACTACCAATATAAGTTTAACATTAACATAATTTTCCCTACTGACTTTATTAATTCCTACACCCACAACCGCTAACAACAGTTACTACAAGAGAACCCCTCATGCCACTACCACAACTCCTACCACAACACAAGGGGTGGGTGAACCCCTTTCTACAACCACATCCACTTTTCTGGCCGGCCACTCTCTACTCCAGCGAGCAATTCCGGCGACACCAGGCCTCCCCGCTCCTCACCGACGTCACCAACACCTTGCTCGTGCCTCAGCGACCAAAAACCCTCCCTTCCACGAGCACGTGCGCCACCGGAGAACCTCCGCCGCTGTGAAGCCTCCTCCGACCGCCGCCTCTCTCCGCCGCTAGACCGCATCGGCCAGCCTCGAGCTCTGTGCAAGGTACCGGTGGACTCCCCTCACTCTTCTCTACCTCCTGGTACACTTGGCCAACGCCAGCGTCCACCGGAATGCCGGCAACCATCGGTCCCCATGCACCACCGCCGACTGCCCCTGCCACGTCAGCAGTCGGGCCAAGGTGGCAGTCGACATGACTGCCACACAGGCGCCGCGTGCGCCCCAGGCCGCCCACGCCAGCACCACCCGGTGCCCCGTCAGACCGTGCGCCACCTCAGCCCCCTCGGGTCCGTGGACTCAGTCCACTGTGAACTGGGTCCACATGTCAGCCTCACTCCGGTTATTTAATTATCAGGGCTGACGTCGTGCTGACGCAATAAAACCAACTTTTCGTTTAAAGTTAATTCATCCGAATATTAATTGTGTTGCTGATGTCATAATTATTATTTTACTTCAAAAAAATAATTCATGCTGATGTCATAATTGTTTTTCGATTTAAAAATAATTCTAGAAAATGGGTATTTTCTTTTTAATTGTATTTAAACTTTGGAAAGCCATAACTTCTTTATTTTAACTCCAAATTGACCTATTCAAATTTCTAAATTTTTTTAAAATCATGAACTTTCTATTTCAGTCCTCCTTTTTAATATTTGAATTTATTTGAACTTTGTTTGTTAATTTCTTTTGAATTGGTTCTTGATGTTAGATTTTGACGATTCGGGAGATTGCGACTTCGATGATTCGCAGCAAGACTTCGAGCAAGGCAAGTGTAGGTCGGAGCCTACACTAACGATATTACTTTGTTAAACCTTGTTTCTTACGATGTATTAAAAATTTGGCTTTTGTACTTACGTTATTATATTTAAAATTCAGTACTGCCTTTACGCACATTTACCCTATTAAGCCTTCCTTTGAAATCCATTATGCATGCATCACTCTATTATATTTCCCGGTGTGACTTGTGCAGTACTTTCGAAGCACTCACCTTGCTAAATTTTGTTGACAGATTTCGACGGTGAGGACTACTTCAGCGAGTAGGACGTGTCTTACAGTCATTCGCCTGTGGGAGGCTGGATGGGCTGAGCTGCTATCTTTATTGTTTTTCTGTTGTTTTTATTTTCAGTTAGCCTTGTGCCATTTTATTGTAAGACTTGGCCACATGGCCGCAAATTTGCTTAATATATTTTTGGTGATTTTGCGTGATATACATCACTGTTTACCCTGTGTGCACTAGCTTTTTCTGGGATAGTGCGATTTACACAGAGAGACTTAGAGTATTGTTTCGGGTCCCGACAGCAGCTCAATAGCTCAAACTTGTGTAGAATGTTGAGGGAAGAATGGCAAAGAAAGAGACACTGTTGAATGTTTAAATAGGGTGAGAAAATTGTGGGAACAAGAGGGCAAAACCAAGGGGCGCAGCATGAATTCTTCTGGTAGCAGGATGCGCCTCTTGTAGCCATGGATGCGAACGAAGATGATGACAGCTTGGGCAACAAAGAGGTGTAGGGGTCTTGGGCAGGGCGCTCGAGGAGTATGGCTCAGCTTTTCGTAAGCAGCCTATTATAGTTTGCTGTGCATTGCTTGCGGCATCCATGGATGACATCTTGAGGTGGAAGAAGCAGCGTGCAAGTAGTCCCCGTGTGCAGTCAGAGAAGAAGATGAGGTGGTTGATATGTTTGAGGAAGTTTTAGACATAGCAAATGGGCTCCAAAAATTATAAATTTTTTTTTGATGGCTCTGGATGCAGCGTGCATTTTTGTGAACATTTGTAATAATTTTATTAGCTTTAAAGTTTCCTTAAAAATTCTTTGAATGTTACTATATTGCACTATATGAGTTTGAATACTTTCTATTTGCACTAAGGGTTTGGCAAACTTTTAAACATGCCAAAGGCATTCCAAAAAACCAAAAATTCTTGGAGAGGCTCTTGGCTTAGTATATTTTCTAATAAAATTTAATCCTACCATTTAATAGCTCCCAGTTTTTCTTGAAAATTAATTGGTTGCTGAAGCATTTAGGTAGGATTTTATCTAGACCCAAATATGCAAATTTGGATTCTCTGTGTATGCTACACTAGTCCAAGATTACGCTAGTGCACACAGTAGAAACATAGATGGAATATCAACCATATTCATGATTAACCAAGAAAAGATCAAATATTGTTGATTATTGAAGTTGCAACCTTATGGCCAAGTTTATACCTTAACAGCTGGAATGGCTTAACAAACTAGCAATAGAAACACAACAAAAAATGAAGTGGCCATTCGACATGCCCATAGGCAACCGACCGGAATCAAGACCCTAATTCGAGAAGTTGTCGTGGTATTCTCCTTCAGGTACCTCCAGTTGAAATGGTTCTTTTTCTTCAACTGAGCAAATGTGGATATAGCCATGAGTACATAGAGTACTCAATAAGTCGTTTGCAACAAGAATGTAATATAATTATGCAAGACTACTTACTAAACGATCGCTGAGTGGTTATTTTGCATAAAGCAATAATTTAAAGTAAATACAACAAATAGATTCAAGGCAAACATAGAAAATGATAATGAGTAAAAAATCAAAAGAATTGAAAAAACCATAAGTGAACTAAACATTCTACCAATTAATCACCTGTGAACTAACTATTTATGTAATGAACCACGGTGAACTAACCATTCACTTTTCAGACTTAACCCAACCAAGTTTTTATAAAAACTCTAATGCTCGTGTGAAATCACTGAGCATTATCCATGACTAGGGACATAACTATTTGAATAGTTTTACACTCTACAGAGGTTGCACTACTTTACCCATATGATATGATCATCTCATATAGTGACACTAGAGCAACACGCTTCCTTGAGCATGCTAACCAAGAAGATCATAACAAGACTATTAGAAAGTTTCATCTCAACTTAGTTTCGCCCACTAAGATTTCACGATTGAGTAGGCTAACCACCTAGTCGAACAGATCTCTTATTCCCCATGGAAATGTCTAACCGACACCCACTAATGGTGAAACCGAAATTAAAACATCATAAATTAATTAGCTAGGTCCATCCCATACTGGATATGTGATTGTATGATAAGACTCAAATCAATGGCACACAAAGTTAAGTCCTTAGATATTACCTAGGCGAGATATCCACATCCCTCAAAGTGCTAACCACACTTTCTCCTTTATGGTATGATCACTCACTCAAGTGAAAACCAATTTGTATAAACAACACCAATGACACACTACCCATGCCATGGCACTCAAATTTTAGAACTATGGCTAACCACCATGATTCAATATCTCATTAAGTCAAAATTAATTAATTAATTAACATGTGATGATAATCTCAACATACTACAAGCATGGTTAAGCATATTAAATGTACAACCCATGTGATAACCAGTATTTCATCATCAGATAATTGGCAAACCATCCTAAGGTGACAATGGAATTATGGCATTTAAATTATGAATGAAGAAGTAATCAAGTTGGACCATAGCTTCCAGGTATAAAGGTTTGTAGTAAAATGGCAATGCATGATAATTTAAAATAAAATGATAAATAAATCGATTTGAAAACTAGGTTCAACATGATCAAAAGACATGACTTGCCAGGCCTTTACTTAGTTACCAACTCTTGGTCTTTAGATCCCGCTTCAGTTCCTTTGAAGACGTTATATAACGAAACATAAATAGAATTCAAATGAACTCCAAAAACTTTAAAACTAGAACCAAAAGGTAGAGCTCAATTTTTTATGAATTTGGGAAAAAGAATCAGGTCAATCGGAGCTAGGACGAGAAGAATAAGCTCTCAGAAGATTAAAATCTAAAGAAAAAAGGAAAATTGGATTTACTGGAATTATTTTTCTAAAGAAAAGTCCTAATTATGATGTCAGCATCTATTTTCTTTTTTGGATGAATTATTTTTCTAATGGAAAATATGATTTATGACAACATTACTGATGTGGCGGAGGACTGAGCTGCTAGGGCTGATGTGGCATTGAGGATTGAGGTGGCGGGGTGATGTGGTTGACACGTGGCATGGTGATGTGGCACTGACACATGGCTCGGGTGGCTAACATGGTGGACATGTGAACTGACATGTAGGATCTAGGGATAAGGTGGCTCTGATGTGGCTGCTGACTCAACTGCTTGCGTGGCTGGCTCACAGGTCCACAACATAGTCCTATTGGAAGGTGGGCCTTACTTGTTTGTGGCTTGGTTCACAGTGGACTGGATTCACCGAGGGCGTGGGTGCATGCTGATATCAGCACTGTCGTCAATGGGGCATGCGACACGAGGCGTTGGCTTGGCTGGTAAAGGGGCAGCGTGGGTCATGAGGCAGCGTGATACATAGGCGGCTACGATGTGGTCACAGACCAGGGCACGGTTACAGACGTGGCTGGCAGCAGGTGACCAGAGTGTGGCCGGGTGATGGAGCAGGTGAAGGACGACGACGGCGACGACTTACCGGCGATGATGATGAAGGTAGTGGTGGAAAAGTTGACCTACACATGTGGAAGACGAAGCGAAGATGACAACGATGATGGTGACGGCGCACGGTCTAGGTTCGGCGAGGGCTTCAGATGCGAAGAACGAGGGGATAGCTTAGGGTTTTATACCCGAAAATCGAGGAGTCCACAGGGAGCACGGACGTTGAGTCTGGGGTAAAGATGCGCAAGGTGATGATGACATCTCAGACATGGACACTGAGAGTCCCAATCGAAGACGCGAGGGGAAGACGCACAAGCATCTAACACATGGAGGATCGTGATGCGCGCGGTCGAGCGACAGATGGCCGACACTCGTCGGTCGCAGGGAGAGATAGGCCAGTCAGGCTGGTAGGTCTGATTGGGCCGAGAAGAAGATGGGCAAGCTGGGCTTCAGCCCGAAGGCTAATTAGGGATTTTTGAATGGTTTTCTAATTTCAGAAATTAAAGAAAATTCAATTGAGCTCTAGAAAAAAGTAAAGAAACTTGATAAATTTGCAGAAAATACAAAAAAATTCCATGAAGCATAAGTAAGCCAAATAAAATATTTTCAACAATAATTAAAGTTTAGATTACTCACAATAAATCCTTTTAATTTGCAAAAATGAAATCTAAGCTTTAATTAATTCTAGAAAAATCCAAATGGCGAACGTTATTTTAAAAGCATTAAGAAAACTCTGAAAAACAGGATGTTACTGATTTTTCTTTTTTCAAATAGATGCAGAGAAGTTCAAAAGTAAGAAAAAATGTTTTTCACACACTTGCAATAGAAAACTCAATTAAATTATATCCAAACACTGCTAATAATTTAATTATTTTTAGAAGATTATTTTTAGCTGTCAAAAATTAGAAATGCTTTTAATAAATCCTCTAAAAAATTTAAAATATATCAAAATGCAGGAAACAACGATTTGAACATAATTTAATGAGTAACTAGAATTTTGGAATGTTACATAGATATGGTAAGAAATTTCAAATATCACAATACGAAGTTAAAATAATATGATCTGTGCAATTGATGAACGCTATAATAGTTGTTAGATCTTAATGTTTTATAGTAATCAAGTTAATGAAAAACATAAATTAAACATGCAACCTGTGCAGATACATGGGGTGATGACTAGTTAAACCTTAATCGACATAGCTCGTGTTATTGGATGAGGATCGCTCTGCATGCTATTTGTTATTGTGCCAAATAGTTAGCATTCGAAACAAAAGCGAAACTAACTTGAGGAGATGTAATTAAGCAAAATTTATTATGAGAAACTCGAATTTCTCCATGAAATTGAGAAACCCTATGCAAGGAGGTTTACATCATCGCAATACATCCCAAATTATCAACGGTACATTCAGTATTTTGAATTTTGATTCACTCTCTTATTACCTAGTTTACATCATCGTCACAGAACTAGAAGGACAATACATCGATAAGCTCATTTATGCATGATTACATTTACCATTTGTCATCAATCCCATGCATCCTAGGTGGTCATATATGTCACATTTCGCAATTATACATACAATGACCAATGTGCTACCACCTGGCATTCTTGTCTTGAGTGTAAAGCTTTCATTCTCCATGCATTCAGCAATCGCTTTTCTACCCTATTCTGCTCGCTTTGAACAATCACTTTGTGTATGTCATGCTACGCGTGCTCCTAGCAAGTCTGTCACCGCTTGCCGCCTAGCTGCTCTTGTCTACTTCATTTGTATGTGTTTAACACGTACCTAGATCACCTCAATCACAAATCATTGAGTCCTGTGAAGACAGAAACAAGTCTTGCAGTCATTGTTCGTTAACGGCAAGTGGTGCATGCGGAAAGCACAAAGATCTCTGCGGTGGTGCATCAACTTTTCTGCTAAGTTTTGGGGTACTGTTTTTACATATTCTTTTCCCCATTCCTACCAGCTACTCGTGCGCGACCGGATGCATGGAAAGAGAAGCGAGAGAAACATTAGTGCAAGAGTAATTGTATTTTCATGTATTACACGAAAGTTTAATTTATGATGACTGATAAGATAATCAATAAATGCTGAAATAATTGAGTTTTCCTACAAGAGTTTACCTAAAACCATTAACACAAAGAAACATGGGACACGGGCAATTAATCGTAACTAGAGTTTCACAAACCCTACATATATATCTGCTGTTGAATTCCATCAAACTGATCAAGATTGACTGCATTTACATGTTCGGTGGATCAAAATTGATGATATATTCGACATACAATTTTGCCTCCATTCTCCTTTTGCCTCCAAAGCTTTCATTCTTCTTTTTGTTGCCATGAAATATGAGCACGCCAACAAGAGCCATTCAATTTTTTATCCATGGCAATCCACGCACGCGATATAAAATGTCGAGGTTTCGTGTTCATCCGATCTGGTTTAAGTCAATAAAATATACCGTATTTGTTATATATACGTGCATTTGCACTATCAAATAATTAATATCAATTTTTGACGAGTTCACATATCTTGCGATAGAAAACAAATTATTTGGAAGTACAAAAGCACATCTATGTAGATATGCTGTTGCATATACTCGGAGATTAAATTTAATTAGGTTTCTATGAGTTATGATAAAAAGATTAAATACCATAGCGGTCTGATATATCTTATGATGTTTTTAATAAGAGAAAAAAGGACAACGTAAAACTTGATCTGTCTTTGTAGACGGCGCTAGCATACTAGTTCTGTTTGGAATTGTTAGATGTACAGACAGGAAAGTAAAGCTATTGACTAGATCCATTTTACCACACTAAGCAAGGAAATCATGACTTCACGTTATATGGAGTAGAGGTGACAATTGGTACTTTTTCAGGAGGGATCTCTCTAATAAAAAAATCCTACTTTTCAAAAACAAAATAATTCTAGATAGGCTTGTAAAAAATTCCTACTTCACTTTATATGTCCAGTTGTTTTCATTTGTGGTACAACAGTAAATAATCATCATACATGATTAATTATTTGTAATTTCCAGTAACTATATATGGTCGTAACTGTTGAGGAACTCTCGCTGGCGACCAGTCCGAGCGATTCCTCTGCTTAGAATAAGAACGAATCAATCACAGAAACACAGAATAATAGATTGAACACAGAGAGAGGTAGAGAGAACTCCTGGTCTTTCTTTATTGCTTCAATTCAATGGGGTACAAAATTAGCCATATGGCTCTCTATTTATAGGGGAGGGTGAGGTGCCCAATATGGATAGGGACTCGTTTAAACGGAAAGAATCCGTTTAAACGGAAACCCTTATCCCTGGTTTCCTAATACTCCCCCTTGGGCACTCATCCGACATACTCATGCCTCGTTAAAACTCCATAAAAACCCAGTGGGAAAAATTTGGAGAAAGAGTACATGATGCATGTTATGCTGCGATTGCACGAATTGACTCATTAAAAACCTTGATCGAGAAACTTCAGGAAAACTCGTCAAGGGAAAAAGAGTACAATTCACCTAACTTCATTTAGTCTTCAGGACTTTTATTCTTTGGGTACTTGATCTTCAGGATCAAGATTTACTAACGGACTTGAGAGAATTCTCCCCCTACATTCTGCACTTCTCTAAGTCTTATCATACCGATCCCTCGCACGCACCTTTCAAAACTAGATGCGGGGAGGGACTTTGTGAATAGATCTGCTAGATTTTCACAAGACTTAGTATGCAGTACTTTAATCTCGTCCATCTTTTGCAATTCATGAGCATAGAAGAACTTGGGGTTGATATGCTTTGTGAGATGACTCTTCACATAGCCCGTTTGTACTTGTGCAACGCAGTTTACATTATCTTCATAGATAATTGTGGGGTTTTGCACAATGTTCATTCCACATGATCGCTGGATGTGGTGAACCATTCGGCGTAGCTGCGCATTCACGTCTTTGCTTCATACAGCGCTATTATTTCTGAGTAGTTCGTCGAGGTAGCTACAAGGCTTTGCTTAGACGATTTCCAGGAAATTGCAGTTCCACCACACAGGAATACATAGCCTGTTTGTGACTTTGCGGTATGCGGGTCAGACAGGTACCCAGCATCTGCATAGCCAATCAAGTTCAGATCTTGATTCTTTCTGTAAAATAATCCAAGGTCCTTACTTCCTTGGAGATATCGGAAGATGTCCTTTATGCCCTACCAATGTCTTTTGGTGGGCTCTGCACTATACCTTGCTAATAGGTTCACGGCAAAGGCAATATCCGGTCTAGTACAGTTTGCTAAGTACATGAGTGCTCCAACTGCACTCAAGTATGGAAATTCCGGTCCCAGGACTTCCTCCCCCTCTTCCCTAGGTCGAAAAGGATCTTTTTCTTGCTGTAAAGATCTCCCGATCATAGGTACTTTTGATGGGAATGCTTTCTCAAAGCCGAATCTTTCTAGCACCTTCTGGGTGTAGGTCGACTGATGTACTAAGACTCCTCCAGGGACATGCTCAAGCTGCAGGCCTAAGCAGAACTTGGTCTTACCCAAGTCTTTCATTTCAAACTCTGACTCCAAGTAGGAGCTTGCTTCTTTTATATCATCCACTGTCCCGATGATATTCAGATCATCTACATACACTGAGATTATACATAATCCATTCTGGGATCGCCGTATAAATACACAAGGACAATATTCATTATTCGTGTAGCCTTTCTTGCAGAGAAAGTTGCTTAAGCGATTATACCACATTCTGCCAGATTGCTTCAGTCCATACAGGGACTTTCTCTGCTTCACACTGTACAGATTTCTATTTGCTCTGTTTTGGTTCGGGAGAGGAATTCCTTCAGGGACTTTCATATAAATCTCCGAATCCAAGTTACCATAAAGGTATGCAGTCACAACATCCATCAATTTCATTTGTAAATTCAAGTTCACTGCCATTGAGATCAAGTATCTAAAGGTAATTTCACTCATGACTGGGGAGTAGGTTTCTTCATAATCAACTCCAGAATGTTGAGTGAAACCTTGTGCTACCAGCCTTGCTTTATATCTCACTACTTCGTTTCTTTCGTTTCTCTTTCGAACAAATACCCACTTGTGCCCTACGGGGTGCACATGGGGAGGAGTGCGGCATACAGACCCAAACACTTCTCTTTTGTTCAGAGATAGCAATTCGGTTGCTATTGCCTTCTTCCAATCTTCCCAATCTGATCTTTTCTTACATTCAGCGAGCGATGCAGGCTCGGGATCAAGATCAATGATTGTGGCAATTTTCTTTGCGAAGTAGATATCGACATTGGCTGTTGTCCTGTTCAGGGACTCTCCCGTGTGCACATAATTTATAGCTATTTCTTCATGAGTTTCTTCTTCTGGAGCTTCATCTTGCGCATCGCTTCTTTCAATTGCGGTGGCAAGTCCCTTTAGTTGTTCGGCTCTGATGTGTGCGCACACATCTATACCGATGGGGATATTCAGATCCGGTATGTCCTTTTCAACAGGTGTCATACTTGTGCCAGGTCTCAACTGGCTCCCCTTCTCATTCTGGGGGACTTCGGTGATCGGCTGTGATAAGTCCTTCTTATCCTTTTTCACCAAAGCGTCCCGGTTACTTAGGATTCGAGGAGCGAGTTCTCGTCCTCTTTTTTCGAGGCCTCGGGCGAGATTGGGATACTTCTCGCTTTCTTTGGTATTTCAACCCTCTCCGGTGCAGTGCGTGCAGGCACATGCGACTTAGTCACGCTCTTCAAATCACTAAAGTGATCAGGCAGTTGATTCGCTAATGCTTGCAAATCAATTATCTTCTGGACTTCTCTTGTTTTCTGGACTTTTATTGTCTTCTGGGCTTTTCTATTTGCTTTACTAGTGCGTGGGTCATGTGTAGGAATTCCCGTGGCTTCCACGTAATTTTTTGACATTCTTCATCAAGGGGTTGATTTCCTCCCCCTAATGTCGGGAAATTATCCTCATCAAAATGCAGTCAGCGAAGCGGGCAGTATGCAAATCTCCCGACATGGGTTCCAAATACCTGATTATGAATGCAGTCTCACAACCAACATATATCCCAGTCTGACGGAGAGGGCCCTTTTCAGTTCGCTGCAGAGGTGGTATAGGTTCATAAACCTTGCATCTAAACCTCCTGAGATGAGAATTTTTCGGTAGTGACCCTTGCGCTAGTTGCATAGGTGAATGGATGTTGTAGGTCAAAGGTCTAAAGTTGATGAGATTCGCTGCATGTAGGACTGCGTGTCCCCAACATGTAGCTGACAAATTACAATTCTGCAAGAGAGGTCGGGCAATAAATTTAATTCTCTTGATTAAAGCCTCTGCCAAACCGTTCTGGGTATGGACATGCGGTACCGAATGCTCAACTGCAATCCCCATCGCCATGCAATAATCATTAAATGCCTTTGAAGTAAATTCTCCGGCATTGTCCATTCTGATGGACTTGATGTGATGATCAGGGAACACATTTCTGATGCGAATGATCTGCGAGATCAATTTGGCGAAAGCATGGTTTCTTGTGGATAATAAACCCACATATGACCACTTTGAGGAAGCATCAATGAGCACCATGAAATACCTAAATGGCCCTGGGATAGGCTGAATAGGACCGCAAATGTCTCCCTGGATGCGTTCCAGAAATGCAGAAACTTCATCCTTCACTTTCAGAGTGGAGGGTCAGTAATTAATTTCCCGGTGGCACATGCAGGGCACACAAAATCTTCATGATTCGGGAAATTCTTCACATTAATATTATGCCCGTGAGAATTGTTAATTATATTTCTCATCATCCTAAGACCTGGGTGGCCTAATCTGTCATGCTAGAGACAGAATAGTTCAGAGCTTCTGAATACTGTCTTCAGAACAGTGTACGCTGCAGGCGCCTTAATGTTGGTATAATATATCCACACGTGTTCATGCCATTATAAACAGAATAAATGAATGAATTATTTCAAAAATCATCCAACCATTACGAGAAGACAAAAATAAAGTACCATCTATGCTAGATCTAACTTGTCCATTTAATGCAAAATAAATGACAATTAACGTCTCATGCATTCTGTGCATCAGACGGAATCAACTAGAAAATCGTTGACTTCTTCGGCTATCTTTTCAGGCGTGATGTTCTCTTCGAGAGAAATCATGGAGGTGGCTGCCTCTAAGTCGTAAGGGGGTGCTGCTGCCGGGATGGATTCAACCTCCATCATTTCAGGCAGCGGCTCATGATGCTCCCCCTCAACAGCTGCAAAGTGAGCTTCAGGCTGCCCTTTGCCATTCCTCTTCTGGGCTTGGTGGGCATCAATGACATGTTGCGGCGCTTTACAGATCCGCGACCAATGCCCCCATTTGCCACACTTGAAGCAACCTTGGTTCTGCTGGCCATAGGTTTTACCACTCTCCTTAGCCCTTTGGTCATTTGGAGTATCTGACTTGCCTTTCTGGGCAACGGTCTTACCCTTCTTCCCCCTTCTTTTCATTAAGGACTTTCGCACCTTGTAGCTCCCAGCATTGGCTTCACGGCCAGCGGAGCTCCCCAATGGCTGAGTGACATAATTCTTGCGGAGAAGTTCGTCCTGAGCCTCCGCTACCTGCATCATATCAATCAATTCGGCGTATTTCTTGTAGCCGTCTTGACGATAGTTGCGGGCGGATTGCATAGCATTGGGGTGAAAGGTGGACAGGGTCTTCTCAATCTTCTGCTCATCTGTGATCTGCTTGCCACAGAGTTGAAGATTGGTACAAGTCTGTGCAAGCGGTGTACTCCCGACCGCCTTGAAATCAGCAAACCTCACCCGATCCACTCTGCTCTGCTCGAGGAAGAATGGTGTACTTTAGCCTCTCAAACCGCTTCTTGAGTGCGGTCCAGAGTGCTAGCGCTTTTTTCTCCGCCATATACTCATTCTTGAGAGTAATGCGAGGTGGTGCTGAGGAAATGAAGTGCTGATCATTTTCCTCGGTGTGGGTTTGGCGTCATGCCGTCCGCCAATCCCAATAGCTGCGCGAGCTTCACGGCTCCAAGTACTATCTCGACATCGGATGCTCACGTCGATAGTTCTTGCCATCTTTGGGCAAGCTCCTCGAACTCCTGTTCGTGATGCCGATCATCTACATGTGATGAATGGGACATATAAGTTTACTTGGTAAACATGCATGAAATTATTTATCTGCAGTAAATAAATGGTACAATAAATTCTCGTAATGTTTCATAAATTTCTATGCATTTTCATAATTTATCGCAAATTTTCCGGGCTACCCTTCACCCGCCGGCCCCTGCCCCCCCTTTTTTTCTTTGCCCGGCCCACTTTACGGCCTGTTACCGGCCCATGTGGCCCATTCGGCCGGTTCACACCTGTGGCGGCGGCGGCATGCATGCGGCGGCGCGGAGGCGGGGCGACGCCATGCGGGGCGACGAGCGGCCAGCGTCCAAGGTTCGCGCGCGCGCGGGCGCGCGCGGAACGAGCCAGCGGCGCAGCGTAGGGGTGGCGCAGCCGAGGCTTGCGCGGCCGTCGTGCGAGACATGCGCAGATGTGGCGGTGGCGCGTGCGCGCGCGGCGGCACAGTGGGGCGATCGCGGCGCACGGTGGAGGCGGGGCAGCGCGGCAGCCATGCGCGCGCGCGGGCGGTGCGGTGGCGGCGTGGTGGGGCGGTGCGAGAGAGACCGTGGCAGCGCGGCGCGCGCAGCGCAGCGCGAGGAGGCCGAGGCGGCGCGGCGCATGCAGCGCAGCAGCGAGGAGGTCGGCGGTGCGGAAGATGCGCCGTCGGGCACGCAACGCGGGGTTGAGTGTCATCGGCGTCGCGCGCATGCGCGCGTGAGGGAGCCGAGGCGCCGATGGCGTCTGCGCGTTGGGCGCGAAGCCGAGGCCAGCTGTATGCGGCGCGCATGCGGCGCAGCGGATAAGCCGGGCGTCGGCGGTAGCGCGCCGTCGCGGCACGCGTCTTGAGAGCCGGCGGTGGCGTGCCATGCGCGGGCGCGTCGCGCGAGCCGGGCGACGCGGTGGCACCGTGGGGCGGAGTGGCGCGCCGTGCGCGGGCGCGTCGCGGCGGGCCGATCGACGATCGCAACAACGGCGGCCCGTCGCGGGGCGGTGTTGGTGCACATGCGGTGCGACGCGACCGAGTGTTGCCTTATGCCGGAGGCGGTGCGCGCTCTGACGCGGTGGCCATGCGGGCCGCCCTTGCGAATATTTTCTTGTGCAATTATCGAACAGAAAAGATGCATAAAATTTTCGTTTCTAATCTACGATGCAATCAACATCTACCCCTTTTCACAATCTACCGATCGACATTGTGCTAGCGACTTCAGGTCTGCTCACGGTAGATTAGGGCGGATTTGCATCGTTTCTACAGTGCAATCAACATCTACCCCGTTTCGCAATCTACCGATCGACATTGTGCCAGCGACTTCAAGTCTGCTTGCGGTAGATTAGGGGGATTTGCACCGTAGAAAATCAATCTAGAACGCGAAGAAAAGCAAATTCAAAGCGATCTAGAAAAACCAATCTATTAAGTGCTTCGATGATTACCTCGTTCACCGGAGCGTAGTCGTGCTGATAACGTGTTGAGGAACCCTCGCTGGCGACCAGTCCGAGCGATTCCTCTGCTTAGAATAAGAACGAATCAATCACAGAAACACAGAATAATAGATTGAACACAGAGAGAGGTAGAGAGAACTCCTGGTCTTTCTTTATTACTTCAATTCAATGGGGTACAAAATCAGCCATATGGCTCTCTATTTATAGGGGAGGGTGAGGTGCCCAATATGGATAGGGACTCGTTTAAACGGAAAGAATCCGTTTAAACGGAAACCCTTATCCCTGGTTTCCTAATAGTAACTTCATCTGACAACAGAATGCAATTGTCCATCATGAACAAAGATAGCTCTTTTCCACGCCATTCGACAAAACGAGTGCATTCGGTAAACGTGCCATTCAATCATTTTCTGTGCTATCAGTGACAAAATTATTATCATTCACTTTATCGTGTGTATGACGTGTCAAAAATTATTCGATGCGTGGCTGCAATTCTTACTCGCTTAATAATGCGCATGACTGAGATTCACTACACTAGTTGCGCAATGGTTATCTTTGTCTTTGGAAAACAACAATGATTCCTTGCAGCTACTCTCTTTTGCATGTATAAATACAAATGTTTCACTCTTTTCATGATATTCATTAACCACTATAGTATAGTAATTATATTCAAGTAATTTTACTTTCCACGGTGTCTTTTAATTTTCTGTATGAGATAAGTGACTATACAACGTCTGATCACAGGTTGATACATGTTAACCATGAATTTTATACGTTAATTCTTAGAAGAAAAATAAAATGGCAAGTAGAATAAGGTATTTTTTTCTGCAATTACAAATAAGAAAAGTTATTAAATGTGTGGAACAATAGAATATGAACACACATAATTAGTAGGAAACATTTTGACAAATGTCCAGATTTTGGACATAAGTAGAATAAGGTATTTTTTTCTGCAATTAGAAATAAGAAAAGTTATTAAATGTGTGGAACAATAGAATATGAACACATATAATTAGTAGGAAACATTTTGACAAATGTCCATATTTTGGACATAGTTTTACTTTGAGAGGAGAGTGAAGTCCGACAAAGTAATGATAATATAAAATATAAAGCAATATGAAAACATAATGATAAAAATATGAAAGTAAAATATAGACACATTACTTGGATAAGCTAGCTAGCAATGGATAAAGAAGGTGTTGTCCAACAGCGGGGGGCTTTGCGAAGCAATGGATGTCACATGAAGTTTTGAAAGGTTTCGTACCATGATAATTGGCAGAACGATAAAACCAAAGTTTTGGGTTAGGCCTATTTCCATCGTTTTCCCCTTCAGAATAAAACCGTCACAGATATATTTCTTGTTGGTTAGTTTCATCAGAATATGATGATTTTCAAACATAATCCATAACTATGATTTTTCCACTAGTAAACCACAAGCTGAACCCACCTCCACAGCGACCTGCTACTAAAGTATGAGAGGAGCAGGTGTGTCCTTTGTTGCTTCCATTCTCCTTTTGTCCCCAGTGCTTTCTTTCTTCTTTTTGTTGCCATAAAGTGTGAGCATGAGAACAAGAGCCATTCATTCTTTATCTATGGCCAAGATTTGAGCTAATGCTACCCCTCCGTGCCATAGCGATATAAAAAATAGATTATTCATGTTCATCTGATCTGGTGCTAGTCAATAAATAATAAAATATTCCCTATTTATTACATATACGTGCACTGCACTATCCAACAATTAATATCAAAATTTAGATGAGTTCATATATCTTGTTGATAGAACAAAAAATTATTTTGAAGTACAAAATTAAAGCACATCTAAGTAGGGGTGTGTGTGTGTGTGTGTGTGTGTGTATATATATATATATATATATATATATATATATATATATATATATATATATATATATATATATATATATATATATATATATATATATATATATATATATATATATATATATATATATATATATATATATATATATATATATATGCTGTTGCATATACTCTGAGATTAAATTTAATGGGGTTTCCCTGAGATATGCTAAAAAAGAATTAACTACCATAGCGGTCTGATATATCTTATGATGCTTATAATAAGAGAAAAATGGGCAACCTAAAACTATCTGTGTTTGTAGACTACGCTAGCAAATCATGATTTCATATTCGGTGGACTAGTGACAGCGGCCGATCTTTCTTCAGGTGGTATATTTCCCAATAAGAAAGGATTACTTTCTAATATATCATAGCAATAGGTAGGTAGGTTCGTGAAAACCATGATGTGCTTTTGATGTTAACTAAATAAAATGTGAATCAATATTTACTACATCTATTTTATCTAGGAAGCCGTAAGACGCTGGTTGTGGCGTGATTAGAGATAATTTTGTCTCATCGGCTATGACCTTTCTTGCTGGCAGGCATGCATGGCTAGATAGCTTAGGTGAATTAGTGACGTACCTTCATTCAAACCAATTAGGAAGGGTTTATGTACTTCACAAGCACAGTGATGCCATCTGCCAATTCCATGATATGTACAAAAATCTTCCTGACATATTGGAACAAGAAGAATACATATAGGTAAGTTATGATATGATTCCATCTATCTCTGTAGCAAAACTTCCAGTACATGCAATGGAAAATACACCGGCCAGTCTGGAGATGTTGTCTGAAGAATAAAGCGTCCGTTCTGAATCAATTCGCCTCGCTAGGTACTGCTACTTTTCGACAATGTCTAAAGAATAAAGTCTGCTGACGAATGTCGGTCGAATACCCCACATGGACAAGCAATCGACGAAACGGAAAGCCATGGTGCAGACTACGAATATAGGTCTTGCATGGAGTATGCTATCTTGCTCTTGTGAACCGTTCATGACCTATAGGTCTCTGTTAATTATCCCATAAAGTATAGATATAGATTTAAATCAGCTAGGTAGAATTAAGATAGACTGCTTATTTTAAGCTTTTTCTACGTTTAGTTGTGTTCCTAGCTATCACTAAATAACAATCTCATATTATTGATGGGTTATTGGAATAAAAAAGCATTTCCTATTTGTTAATTGGTATATGCAACATCGATTTGATACTAGAAAACAATTCAAACTTTTTACTGTATCTAGAGTAGCGTATAAATGGTTTTGTTGACATGCACATAGTAATTTTTCATTTGGTACAATTTCAAGATGTCACATACTCTGGTATTAATGTTTAAGTGAGTATTAGTTTGGAAGATGCTAGAAACATTAGATTTAAAGAGAGAGAGAGAGTGGTTTTCTTATGCAATACAAGTGGCAACTTCCTGCAAAGAGGTTAGAGTAGGGAAAACAATTTTGGCCAAATTTTGGTTTTGTCGGTGGCGTCCGAAAAATTGCAAAATCGGTGAATTTCAGTTCAAAATTTGGAGTTTAACTAAATTCCTTAACCAATACAAGGTAAAAAGTACTTGGCTAACCTAGTGGTATGGATGGTGGTTAGGAGCACTAGGTATGTGTTCAAGCCCTAAAACCAACACTATTGTTTGTTTTTCCATTTCTACTAAAAAACCAAATTAAAAATTAAAAAATTTTGAACGAATTTTTCTGAGATTTATTGAAATTCTCTGAAATTTCCGAATGTCGGATTTATTGGTGGGAGTGAAAAGATATTTTTTCCGGAAATTTTTCCCTTGGTGGGAGTACAATTCCACCCATCATACACTACTAGAAAACGGATCATCCCTCACGGTTCAAAACCGTCAGCAAAATATAGCAAACCGTCAGGTTAAATATCCCTGACGGGTTCCCGTCAGGAAAAACCCGTGAGGGCTGGCTGGAAAGGAAAATTTAAATTGGCTGACGGTTAACCGTCAGGGATATATAACCTGACGGTTTGACCCGTCACGGAAATACTTTAACCTGACGATACTATACCCGTGAGGGAAATACGTTAACCTCACGGTTTCACCCGTCACGGAAATACTTTAACCTGACGGTACTATACCCGTGAGGGAAATAGGTTAACCTCACGGTACTATACCCGTGAGGGAAAAATTAATTTCACTCACGGACCAAACCGTCAGCGATAGTTGTTTTTGAAGTCAATTATATGCGATTTTTACCTTTAGTTTTCTTAATTGTACACTTGATAAAAGTACACAAATACAATATTTGTCACATCTAAATTTTTATTCCCACTACTTTGTAGATATATTGCACCAACAACTATTAGCATTTGGACGCGGGGCTTTCGTAAATTGCACATCATTAGTGTTTCCTTCTACATTGATATATGTCAATGTTTATTATCCACACATGCCAGAACTAGAGAAAAAACATGTGAGCATTCCATTATGGAACTTCAGCATGCTTTGCTCAATGTGGTTCAAATTAATTTCCATTTGTTAATTCTGAACCTTACAATTTGTGCACATGCATGCAGAATACACAAAGATGAAGACCTTACTGGCTGCATGGATGTTGACCCGGACTAATAAGTTGTAAACGGTCCTAATGAGGACTCATGTGATCTAAGTACGATTCATCTAAATAATATCCAGGGTTTCCGACTGTAGGGTTTCCAGCGACGCTAGGTTTCCGGCTCCATGAGATTTCTGGCTGCGCAAGGATTTCGCTGGTGGCTCGCTGATGGCCGTGGGGTTTCTAGCCACATGAGGTTTTTGGCTGTTATAGTAAATGGATCTGTCTATTTGTGAGAATCAATCTAATGTAGAATTAGATAGATGCTTGTATTTGTAAGGAAAAAAATCTAATGCAAAATTAATGAAGAAATAAATAAATATATATATATATATATATATATATATATATATATATATATATATATATATATACTAGTAAGATGCCCGTGCGTTGCAACGGAAAATCAAATAAAAGTGATGCATACTATCAAATATGATCTCAAACTGAATAATAAATATTAACTTTTTCTTACGTCATCATGATCAAACAAAACATATATGTTCATACTAAGTAAATAAATCAAGCATCATATTAGTGAAGCATGATAGAACAAGCACCACATACAACAATATGTACAGAAATGATAGTAAACAATATTTTTCCATAATATTCTTAATACACAAAAAATTATCAGACTGTCTTGGAGAATAACAAACCAATTGATAAATAGAACATCATGTCATAAACATTAACTGAAATTTTAAATGAAACGATGCACCATCCTTCGGAAGACTTATCTTCATCTCTAGCTTATCTTCGTCTCCACAAGAAGCTCAAACAAAGCGCAGAAGGAAAGAGTGCAATCTCTAGTTGCCGAGGAGCAATATGAAAGAATTCCATATGATGCATTATTCGGAGGAACTAACGGGTTTTGAAGCTAACTTGCTTGGGAGAGGACGATATGGTGCGGTTTATAAATGCATTTTGGACAATAAAGATAGAACCTTAGTCATCAAGGTGTTTAACCTTCACAATCTGGATCTTCCAAGAGTTTTGAGGCTGAATGTGAGGCCATGAGAACGATAAGACACCGTTGTCTCATAAAGATCATCATTTGTTGCTCGAGCATCGACCTACGAGGTCAAGAGTTCAAGGCATTGGTTTTTGAGTTCATGCCCAATGGTAGTTTATATGGTTGGCTTCATCCAAAATCTGAAAAGCTCACTACAAGCAACACACTCAGCCTTGCCCAGAGGCTGGATATTGCTGTCGATATCGTGGACGCAGTAGAATATCTTCACAACCACTGTCAACCGCTGGTAATCCATTGTGATCTTAAGCCCAGCAACATTCTTCTTGCTGAAGACATGAGCGCCCGGGTTGGAGACTTCGGCATATCAAGAATACTCCCAGAAAATACAAGCAATATAATGCAAAATTCAAATAGCTCAATTGGGATAAGAGGTTCCATAGGCTATGTTGCTCCAGGTAACTGAAATTCTTCTATTTTTATCTCCTACTTTTCACACAAATATGATATGCAAACCACTAAATTTTTCAAAATTGTAGAGTATGGGTAAGGCTCTGCAGTCTCAGCTCCTGGTGATATTTAGTCTTGGCATATTGCTACTTGAGATGTTTTACCGGAAGGAGCCCAACAGACGACATGTTCAGAGATTCACTGGATCTGCATAAGTCAACCGAGGATGCTCTTCTAGATAGAACCTTGGAGATAGCTGACTCAACAATCTGCTGCACAGAACCACGGGATAACATTACAAGAGTAGAATCCAGGAGTGCTTGGTTTCCGTCTTCTGGCTTGGCATATCCTGCTCAAAGCAACAGCCTCGAGTGTGAATGTTGATAAGAGATGCAGCGATAGAGATGCATGCAATTAGAGATGCGTACCTCATGTTTGCCAGTTAACTTATAGGGGATTATGACATTCAGAAATCAGAACAGCAATGAACAAACAAGCTGGTATGACATAATCCTGAAATAACAGAAGCCATATATGGTGTTTCAGTTAGAATTTGTTCTCAGAACTGTGCTTCTTTGCAAATGTATCAAACAAATGTAAGATGTAAAACAAATTCCACCTTAGACTCAGATTGTCAGTTTGAAGAATCACAATAGCCCTATAGCAGTGGTCATACCCTATACATAGCTTATTAGTTCTTGCAAATTCTGAAGGCCCCTGAATCCAAATGATCCCCGAATTTAGCTTGCACATTCCCAAACCAGTACAACTGCAAGCAACACGAATTTATCCCCTTCAAGCAAATCAGTAGTCAGAAATAAGACTCCACACAAAATATTGTCCATTTCTAAAAAATACAAATTTAAGATGCACGAGCCACTATGCAATAGAAACTGCAGTTAGTCGAAACTGTAATTAGTCCTGAAATTTCGCATTTCCAATCACTATAGATGAATATACCAGCCAACACAGCTAGCAAGCACATAACATCATAGTTACACGAAATTCCACCATCAAGAACACCAGAATCACACAATTAAACCATCACAACAGAAATCACATAGTAGTAAAAAGGCATCATTACAAGAACATGCATGTTTCTTTGCAGCAGTATCAGACAAATATAAAACAAACTCCAACTCAGATTGTCAGTTTGAAGAATCACAATAACAATATAGCAGTGAGGAAGCCTCTATATACGGTCATGTGACACAGTGAGAACCCACTTTCAGCACATAAGAAAAATCGAGGGGCATTCATCCAACCATGGCATATAAATAAAATGCAATTGCTTCATAGAGATTTATCGGAGGCAAAGGAATACATATGCGTACCACATTGGCAAGGGCAAGCCGCTAAATCCGCCTTAGCATCTCCGAGTGGCTCTGCGATGGACCGATAGCCACAACCCAGTCGATTTTTCGGAGGAGCGAGCGCAACGGCGTGGGCAGCCATGGAGGAGCGGCTCCATGGCCAGTGCCGGCGTGCCGCATGCGTGTGCGGTTGCGGAACCGGTGTGTCGGTCGCCGTGACTCGCCCGCCGGCCTGAAGCCGACGACGCCTCAACGGCTGCTCTCATCCATGCGAGCGCCACTGGCTCCCGGCCGCCGTTAGTTGCCGCCCGCAGCCGCCTGACATGGCCACCCGCCGTCGCCTCCGCATCTTGGCTGCTTGAAGCCGCCGGACCGCCGCCGCTCGGGACCCAGAGACCGCCGCCGCTTGGGAAACCGCTCCCGCCGCCGCTCGGGACCCAGAGCCCACCGCCGCTTGGGGAACCGCTCCCGCCGCCGCTCGGGATCTGGAGGCGGAGCGGAGTGGGAGGGAGGGGAGGAGGCGGCGCGCGGGGTGGGGAGGCGGAGCGGAGTGGGAGGGAGGGGAGGAGGCGGCGCACGGGGTGGGGAGGCGGAGAGGAGGTGGCGCGCAGAGGTGGGGAGGCGGAGCGGAGGGAGGGGAGGAGGCGGCGTATGGGGTGGGAGGGAGCGGAGGGGTGACACACGGATCGGATTTTAGGGTTTAGAGAGGCGGCGTGCGGGGTGGGAGGGAGGGGAGGGGTGAAAGATGGTTAGGATTTTATCTCGTAATCAGATCGAATGGCTGAGAAGAGAGGAGTGACGACGGACCAACCACCAATTGCTTCTTTTATAATAGTAAAGATATATGGAAATATGTTATTTTGAGTAAAGAAGGGGGAAATAATGGGTGGCACATGAGATGTTTTTTTATTGTAGTAAATGGCGATGTGTGCATTTGTAAGAATAAATCTAATGTAAAATTAATGAATAAAAGAACAGTGTAAAATTAATGAATAGTTGGTTTGGGCTAATCTCTGACGTCCAAGGTTAATCCAATTACAGAAAAAGGAATCCTGCCCGTGTACAACATCGTGTATTTCTAGACAATACCCAACGCGTTGCTGCCAGAATCTACGGGGTAGCTACCCACGCCCTAGATGCCACTGGATATACTTTTAGATCGGCGAGCAGAGATACAATGGGCACCTGCTTAGATGCTTGCTAAGAAAGGAAAATTTATTGTAAGAAACTCACTTAGAATTTCTCCATGAAATTGAAATTTCTCCAGTATTTCGAATTGTTGATTGACAATCTAATTACCAAGTTTACTTCATCGTGTCAGAACTACACGGAGAATACATCAGTAAGCTTTCATTTACATTTGCCAGTGAGTCCCATGCATGCAAGGTAGTCATATATGTTACATTTTGCAATTATACATACAATGACCTATGTGCTGACCACTCTGGCATTCTTGCCTGAAGAATAAAGCTTTCATTCTCCATGCATTTAGTAGTCGCTTCCACATTCACTTTTTTGTATGTCGAGCTATGCTGTGCTCCTAGCAAGTTTGTTAGCTGCTTGGTAGCTAGCTGCACTTGTCTACTTCATTTATATGTGTTCAACACGTACCTAGATCACCTTAATCACAAATCATTGTGTAAGGAGAATAGAATAAGGGAGAGAGGTGGGGGGTTTGGTCGGTTTTTGAATGAGTCATGCGGTAGGGGGAACTAGGCCAGGCTTATAAGGAGAGGATAGGTTGGGGCAAAGCTGGAAGCCCTAGCCACCACCTCCTTGGTAAACCCTAGCCACCACCCCTTGCTGCATTGTTGCCCTGTGTTGTTGTTGCTACTAGTTGTTACGCTTCTGCCCTGCACTGTCACCTACTACGTCACCGCTCTACCATTCCCTACCGCTGCGGCAACTTATGATGTCAGCATCTATTTTATTTTTTGGAAGAATTATTTTCATTAATGATGTGGTGGCTGACTGAGCTGCTAGGGCTGACGTGGCATTGAAGACTGAGGTGGCAGGGTGACATGGTTGACACGTGGCATGGTGACGTGGCAACTGAATCAGCTGCTTACGTGGCTGGCTCAGAGGCCTATAGCATGGTGGGTCCTACTTGTTAGTGGCTTGGTTCACCGTGGACTGGGTTCACCGAGGGCATGGGTTGGGTGTGGGTGCATGCAAATGTTGGCGCTGTCGTCAGCGGGGCATGCGACGCGAGGCATCGACTTGGCTGGTAAAGGGGTAGCACAGATCATGAGGTAGCAAGCTACATAGGTGGCTGCGGTGTGGTCGTAGACCAGGGCACAACGGCGAACGAGGTTGGCAGCGGCTGACCAGAGTTTGGCCGATCAGTGGAGTAGGCGAAGGACAATGACGATGACTCATCGGCGATGATGACGAAGGCAGTGGCGGAAAAGTTGACCGATGCATGTGGAAGACGACGTGAAGACAACAACGATATATGATGACAACAGCGCAAGCACTAGGTTCGGTGAGGGGATACAGATGCGAAGAACAAGGGGATGGCTCAGGGTTTGATACCTAGAAATTGAGGAGTCCACGGTGGGCACGGATGTTGATGTCTCAGATGCGCGAGGCGACGGTGATGTCTTAGACATGCACACCGAGAATCCCAGTTGAAGACGCGTGGGGAAGACGACACACGGTCGCGATGCGCACGGTGCGGGGAGAGATAGGCTAGGCGGGCTGACAGGCTAGACTAGGCTGAGAAGAAGATGGGCCAACTGGGCTTCAACCCAAAGGCTAATTAGGGATTTTTGAATGGTTTTCTAATTTTAGAAATCAGAGAAAATTCAATTAAGCTCTAGAAAATAGCAAATAAACTAAAAAAATTTGCCAAAAATTCAAAACAATTCTTTGAAGCATAACTAACCCACATAACATATTTTCAACAATAACTCAAGTTTAGATTACTCACATTAAATCCTTTTAATTTGAAAAAAATCAATTTACACTTTAATTAATTCCAGAACAGTCCAAATGGTGAATTTTATTTTAAAAGCTTTAAGAAAACTCTGAAAGACAGGATGTTACTGATTTTTAGTTTTCAAACAAATGTAGAGAAGATCAAAAGTAAGACAAAATGTTTTTCATGCACTTGCAATAGAAAACTCAATTAAATTATATCCAGACACTGTTAATAATTTAATTATTTTTAGAAGATTATTTTTAGCTGTCAAAAAATAGAAAAGCTTTTAATAAATCCTCAAAATTTTTGAAAATCCATCAAAATGCAGGAAACAAAGATTTGAACATAATTTAATGAGTAATTAGAATTTTGGGGTGTTACATAGATATGATAAGAAATTTGAAATTTCACAATACGAAGTTAAAATATTATGATCTATGCAATTGATGAAAGCTATAATAGTTGTTAGATCCTAATGTTTTATCGTAAGCAAGTTAATGAAAAACATTAATTAAACATGCAACCTGTGCAGATACATGCTCATGATCTATACATATGTACACGTACTTTATATGGTTTAGTAGTAGCAAAAGCTACGTCCCATTGCGTACCATTTTTACCTAATTAATTAGGTATGCCATTGACGTATCCAGCACGAACTCTTTTTTTTACAAGTCTACAGAGACCGAATCAGCAATGGAAGCCCATCTTTTTATTCAAACATATTAATCATGTGGGAACATATATGTACGTATGGACATATGGACACTCAACCTAAGCCAATGATTATGCTCGTAGGGAAGCTTGGATGATCAGGATCTTTTCCTTTTTCTGATTAATGTGAGAATTTCAAGCTATATTAATGAATGGTATGTTCATGCTATGTAAACTTTACCCGATGTGGTGTATTTTAACTCTGCTATATTAATGAATGGTATGGTTCAAGCAATGTATGAAATGATTTAGCAATGTATTTGTGAGTACTATCTACTGATTTAGGGAATAGTGCGGTGAAATTACAGAGGATTCTAAATTATAATATATGGGTTCGACACTAGCACCACTACAAAACATGTCTTTTGTAACACATTGAGAAATGTGTTTCTGGGAAATATTACAGTAACACATAATATGTGTTACACAGATAGGCTATAACACAAACTCCATAATGTGTGAGAAAGTGTTACAGAAGTTCGAGAGGATGCTCCTACAGTGAGAGATTGGAGGTAGATCTGCCAAGGATGAAGTGGCGTCAGAGAGAGGGGTGGCGGTTGGACTTGGGGGAGAAATGCCATTACAGCGAACTCAGTGTGCGGGATTGCAATTAATTGGGAGGGGAGGAGGAGGACGCTCGGGAACATGTTGTGACGTGGTCGTTTTGCAGAGGGCCTCACCGGAGAGGTGGAACGACGAGGAGGCCTCGGCGATCGATGCACAGCGTCGTGGCGTGGGAGCTTGAGCTCGGTTTACGGGAGGAATTAGGAGTGTTGTGGGGAGCTCAACCATGGCTGGGGTGGTTTAGATAGGTGCTAGGTTGGGCACTGCACTGAGGTTACAGCACATCAGCCATGTAGAAGAATACAATGGGGGTAGCAGGATTTCCGGGAAGGTTCTGGCCGTGTAGCGTTGCAGTCTCTACAGCGGGAGAGCGTGCTTGGGTCGGCTGGGTTACCTCTGTGTGGCATGGTGGGATTCATAGACAGCGTGCGAATATAATGGGATTCGCAGCACAACGCGCGCAAATGACGTGATTCATAGTATAGCACGCAGATGCGACGGGGGCGCCATGGCTAGGAAGCGAAACAAAAGAGGGAGGGAGGAAGGAAAGGAAAAGAGGATGCTGGCTAATGAGATTTTGAATTTTAATTGCATTTCCCACTTTTGAGATTGAATTTAAATTTTGAATTCGATATGATTTCTTGGCTCCAATTGATTTACGACAAATTTTAATGCTGATTTTTTTTTAAGTTTTATTTTACTTAATGTGATTTCCAAAAGAGATTTTCAATTTAAAAAAATAGTTCTCAAACTATGATCAAATTAATTTAAAATTATTGGGTTCTTGCCTTTGAATTTTATTTTTATTATTTTTTATTTGAGTCTGATTTGCAAAAACCAAATTTGATAATCCAAGAGAATTTTCAAATAACACCAGAAGAGATAAAAAATTTAAAAACTCTCTCAAAATTTTTTTACATTCCCATTTTGAGATGTTACAAAAACACCAACCAAAATAAGAGCATAATCAACAAGATTAAGAACACACCATAGATATGAACAAGATCAAGAGGGAAGTGGAGAGGCCAAAAACATAAACCAAACAAGAAATTGGACATATATTGAACACATGATTATACATAATTCAAGCCATGATCATGAACTATACACATGTACACGTACTTTACATGCTTTAGTAGTAGCAAAAGCTACGTCCCATTGCGTACCTGCATGAACTCTTTTTTTTACAAGTCTGCAGAGACCGAATCAGCAATGGAAGCCTGTTTTTTTATTCAAATACATTAATCATGTGGGAACATATATGTGCGTATGGACACTCAACCTAAGCCAAAGATTATGCCCGTAGGGAAGCTTGGATGATCAGGATCTTTTCCTTTTTCTGATTAATGTGAGAATTTCAAGCTATTTTTCTTTTTGTCTAATTAACGTGGTAATTTCTATTTTTTTTCCTCTTTAGGATTGATGTGGGGGCTTCCGGAGGAGCCTCCAATTAGTAAAGATAAAGATTCAACGAAAACAACCATTCGATATATATGCAGTTCAAATGATTCAAATGAAGATAATTGATCAACAATAGGAGAGTTGAAACTCGTAATGTTGGCATTGATCCATTTGTATAACTAGTATTCCCTTGACTTGCAAGGTCAGTATACACGCAGACTCCACATGTTACAAGCAAACGTATCACTAGAATATATATCCGTATGCATATACAGAATGTCCTAGAAATTTATTTCTTTTAATTTTATAATACCAGCATAAGGCGACAAAGATGCTATTACTCTAGGACATCCATAGCTATATCATCGTTGCTAAGGACACCCCTGGACAAATTTTCCAATTCCGATCCCCCCATGTACGTGCAGTAGTCTGCAGGTTTAAACTCGCGGGGTGAAGTACGGCCACCGCCATCAGTTGTGGCGGTGAGTTGAGTTTCAAGACCAGTGATAGAATTCTTTCCTTCCTCGTGTCAGCAGACATATCGTGAGTATTATCACGAAAACCGTGATTTTTTACATTCGATTCCACGAAGAGCAAAATTTATTTCAGCTTCTCCTTGCACATTAGCAACCGCAAATCCTACCAACAGTGTAATCTCTGTATTGTATGGTTTATGTAATAGCCATAGACTCATAGTAGACTTGATCCAAGACCACTATATTATACAGATAAGATCAGGCTTAGACTTTCGAAGTCTAATAGATGCCCATATTGGTAGGTCTGATATGTTGCAAGAAAATTCTTCCCCAGAGATTATAGATTGGTACCTATGCAGATGGCCTTAGCAGCAGCAAGTATATGATCTGGAATAGGAAGGAACAACCGAACAAGAAAAAACATACATGGGAAATATTTTTTCTAGTAATATTGGACATTGTTCCATTTGTATAACTAGTATTCCCTTGACATGCAAGGTCAGTATATATGCAGGTTCCACGTGTTACAAGCAAACATACCACTAGAGGGTATATCCGTATGCATATAGAGAATGTCCTAGAAATTTATTTCTTTTAATTTTATAATACCAGCATACGGCCAGAAAGACGCTCTTACTCTAGGACATCCATAGCCATATCATCTTCTCTAAGGACACTGTTTTCCAATTGACCTCATGTACCCGCAGTAGTCTGCAGGTTTAAACTCGCGGGGTGAAGTACGGCCACCGCCATCTGTTGTGTCGGCGAGTTTTCTTTGACACTCCGCGACATATATTCCAATTGACCTCATGTACCTGCAGTACTCTCCAGGACCTTGGTGCCGGTCTCCATGGCCAGTGATGGAATTCTCTCCAGCATCGACACCGACATCTGTTGTGCCGGTGAGTTTTCTTTGAGTTTCAAGGCCAGTGATGGAATTCTTTCCTTCCTTCGTGTCACCAGACTTTCCGCGAGTATAATCTCGAAAACCGTGATTTTTACCTTTGATTCCACGAGGAGCAAAATTCATTCCAGTTTCTCCATGCACATCAGCAACCGCAAATCCTAGCAACAGGATAACCAAGATGGCTAATGCAACAATATTTGCTCGTGGGATGCTCATGATTGTACCTACATATTTAAAAAGGAACATACATGACATAAGGAAATATTTTTTGGAGGGGTCATTCGTATCAAAACAATCTAAACAATTGTTTCTATGGTTTAAAAGATGCCAAAGTAGAAACTCACCTTTGGGGTTTTCTCTCGTTGAGGAAGACAAGTTTGGATTGCTGATATCGCTAGGGCTGTATTTATAGCTTCAAACTATATGTATTTTAATAAAAAATGATTTGTCACTAAATGGTACCACTATGTGCGGTTTTAAGTCACGATCACCAGTGGTAAGAGTTCATGAGGCATTATGTGCTGAAAACGACGGACACTAATAATTCTGAAACAACAAATTAAGTATATTAAGAAACTATACAAAATTCCTAATATTGAGAGTAAAAGGCCAGAAGGTTCCGTGACAAAATACCAGACATATTTTTCCTTTATAGTATAAGTGTAGGTCTGTACCAGCAGGCCATCGTGGCAATTCAGGACTATTCAACTGACAACGCTCTGCTTCACAGATATAATATGTGTTCTCAACAAATTAGGAATGCCCATTAATCAATTTTTCTAGTTTAAGATTCATTAATTAGCACCATTGCAGCTAGTTCGAGATCATAGTTCTATGAGATTTTTCATATTTTTCAACTAGCTTGTCTTGTAGGATTATTTCTCTGAGATTCTTGAGAGAATAAGGGATCCTACTATAAAATGATTGCAACATATAAACAAGGTAAAGTAAAGCTATATATTGACTTCATTCATTTTTCCTAGTTAGACTATATTGACAAATAATGATGTCAAGTTGTTGGTGTGCAGATGCAGAATCCTTCCTCAGGTTTTAAAAGTATTCCTACATACACAGTTCGAATGTGAGCAGTTTGAAATTTATCATTTAACAAGTGACAAGCAACTTCATTTGATGAAATAATCCAACGGTCAATCATGAACAAAAAGATATTTTTCTTGGTACCATTCGACCGAAGGAGTGTAATACCCGTAAGAAAGGACAACAAAGAATTAATTAAATTAAAGAAAGGAAAAGAAAAGAAGTTAATTTCGAGCAAGGCAGTCCGTTCACGGAGAAACCTGACTGTCCGAGGGCCAGTCGGCACCTCTCACAACCGTAGGGTTCATTATCCGGCATTAAACAAACATGTTTTTTTATTCAAAATACTGTAGCAAACCGCCAGCTATCATAAATGGCTTAAAGCCACCCCCACGGCAATAGCACAGCATAGCCAACACATCAGAGAGGAGTTAAGGCTGAAGCCAGCAAGGCAAAGAAGAGGCAAAGTCCCACTTGACTGCCATCGGCCACAAAACCATAGAAATACCCTTGTGAATGCCTAACGGCAGCAGACAGCCAGTAGGGCCCTTCTGGGCGTTTCCCTCACAGCAAGCCAACACCACCACCTCTAGAAGGCACAACATATCTTAAGGCCACAAGTTCGTCAGCCACCACAGCACAAAAAGCAGGGCCAGCCAGCTAAGGGCAAGAAACCAGGCAGCAAGACTGAGGGAAGAGAGGAGAAGGCACAAACAGCCAGGGATAGTAGCCCTAGGAGGGGTAGCCACCATTTTTCCCCAACAAGAACCAGCACCACCGAATCCAGCAAGTAACCGATAAAGGTAGCTCCCATCCACTCTTAGAAATAGCATCTCATCCTCAAAAGTGAACCATGCATAATCCATTTGCAACACAACAAAGCACCAGGGCACCACCACAAAGTAGAGGCACAAAAGGGAAGGAAGTAGAGGGGAGAGGGGTTACCGTAGAGGAGTACCAGCAGCAGCGTGCTACCATTGGTCTAGCACTCGAGCCCAGTAGCCACCACACACTCCCCCAATGTGCGGGTGGCTTGGAGCTTCGCCGTGCCTAACCAAGGCAACTCACCGCCATACCTTCCACCTCGTGAGCTAGAAACCAAATCAAAGAAAAAAAGTAACACCAACTCCACATAGGAAGTAGTAATGGAAGAAGGAGAGCATGGGGGAAGAGGCAACCGGGCAGAGAGGGGCCAGATTCGGGCCTTAGGCCACCGATCCGACGGTCGAGGGGCGCGCAAGCGGCCAGGGGAGGGCTACGGGGCCGAGGCCAGCAACGGTGCCAAAGCCGGCGCCAGGCCAGGCGGTACCGCGCTTAGGGATCGGTGACGACGAGTGTGGGGAAGGCTGCGAGGACCGTGGAGAGGCGGCGCATGGAGGATCGGAGGGCCTAGGCCCCGGATCTGGAGGCCGGGCGGTGCTTCAGCGGCGCTGGGGGTGGTGCTGAGAGAGGGCGACGAATGAGAGCAGAGTTAGAGGAGATGATGAGGCAGGCGGTCGAGCGGAGGAAATAAAGGAAAGGGGCCGGGAGGAAGTGAAGGGCCGTGGGCCAGCTTGGTTAAAGAAAAAGGGAAGAAGAAAAAGAAAAGAGAAAAAGAGGGAGAAAGAAAAGAAAAGAGGAGAAAAAGATTAAGTGCGTGTAAATAAGATTTATTCACAAATACAGTTGGCGCAAGCCTTAATTTATGGTTGTTTGGGTACCGAAGCATTATAAATGTATCTGATATTAGGGAGGTTGTTGGTATCGAGTTGCATGTAGGAACATTGTTGGTTGTCTTTATGCATAGAGCTGATGTCGTTTGCATGCTTATGTGAATTGCTCTGCTGAGTTGACAGTTCGGATGATGCTTTCTGGTGGAGATTTTGATTTGGCATTCCTTCACGCGTCATCCGCAAGAATAATCAGGAATGTGCATGGTAGAATAGTGGATTGTGGTGAATGCCTGATGTTTGCTTTTATGGTCTATGCTTTATATCATTTTATGAAATGATATCTCTGCTTGTTGTTGATTATAATGGAACGAAAGGCGAATATGATTCTAATCATGTTGAGATAGTATTGCATCGTGTTGCACATGTTGTTAAAGGTCTACTGTGTGTAGACATCCCGCGGTGGAGAGATAAAGACCTACCTCGGTAGGCACTCCACGGGAGTGGAGTTAGTGGAGAGTTGATTGTGATTGCTGAAATGATGTTGCATCATTTACAATCATCATGACATGAGTTGCATGAGCTAAGCCGGAGAGAAAGTCATGTAACTATTCCGATGAGGTCGGTGAGAAAGACACATGACTAATCCTGAGTGCTTACAGTAAGACCTACTTCGGTAGACGCTCCACGGGAGTGGAGTTTGTGGCCCGCATGAAAGAGAGCGGGGCACGACTGGGCCATCGACGGGTGGACACTCAACTTTACCGGTATGAGCTCGAGATTGCATGTGGACATAGCATTGCATTGCATTATTTTGCATTGCATTATTTTGCATTGCATGAAAGAAATTGGTGAAGGTGGAACATACGCAGAGCTATGTGGTGGCTTTGCAAGATAAGTGATTTACTGATAGTTACATGAATTTTGTTTTACAAAGATAACTAAATTCCTTTTGTTGTCGTCACTATTTATTATGTACTTGTTGAGTCTTTGGACTCACCCTTGTTTTATTATTTTTTTAGGCAGGGGTGAAGGCGACATGCACGGGCGGGAGTAGCACCATTTTCCCATGTACAGTAGCAACTCACGTATCACTTACAGATGTCATATTTAGTCTGGTATAGTATGTGTACATTTTGGTATTTGGCATATTCATGCCTCTGCTGCGTTTAATGTCAAGTGTCTGCCGTTTGCCGTTGGGTGCTGTTTACGGCCATAATTGTGTCATTCAGAAATATTATATACTATCTCAACTCGATTTTATATGTCATACTTGTTTTCCATATTTGTTTTATTTTATTATATACTATCTCAAAATCAATATGTGATTTTTGCACATTTCATTCTAGTTTTTATCTTATGCCCCTATCTATTAAAGTCTCTCTGCAATCTTTCAGGCGTGACCACCACGGCACCACCCAGGGAAAAAATTATAATGAATACATATGCCTATTAGCAATATACCCTAGAGACAATCATATATATGATTGTATCATTTATATGTTTATGATCTTTTGAATAAATATTACTATGTTTCTGGAATGAATTATTATTTATAAAGGTTAGCAAGTATGTGACTTTTTGGTAAAGCCCTTTATTTGTTGTAGATGTCATTCTAAAAGATCCCTGGTTATATGTCACTGGTTGGGACAGTAGTGATTGATTGATGACCGTGTATCACCGATCATAAATATGAGCATGTCAAATCAATAATGTGGACACATGTTAGAGAACATGGTATTAGATTTGTCCATCTTGAGATAATATTGAGATTGTTATTTTTTTTATGTGTCATCAGTTGGTCTCAAGCAATAATGATGTATAATCATTATACCTGAGATTATCATAATTTTCAACATGTGTAATAGTACACTTAGGGGTTACCAAGCGCTACTCTGTAACTAGATAGTTATAAAGGTAGCTTTCGGGTATGCTATAAAACATGTTGAGGAATGTGTCTGGACAGATATGGGATTTGCCCCTCCCTACACGGCCATGCCATGAGTGTCAATGTGGTTGGATAAAGAAAGTGCATGGCTATGCCACGAGTGGTCGAAGAGTTGACCACATGAAGTTATCCACTATTAGATCGAGAAAAGATTGAATAGTCCAAGGATGACACGTTTATCACTTCGTGTTCGATCGGATATCGTGAGGCAAAAAAGAATACACAGACAGGTCGATAGTGTAACATCATGATTTTTGGCTCTATTTTATTTTCCTATTTTGTTCAAATTTAAAAATTTAAAGTTTGAAAACTTTATGTAATTCTTAGAATTTCATTTGGAGTTATTGGATTTTTGTGCTTTAGCAAAAGTTTCTTTTCTCCTCTTTGCAAAAATTCAAAAATGAATTGGAAAAGAGGGAAGAATAAAAAGAGAAACCCCCCCTGAGCGGCCCAGCCGGCCCGCCCGTCTCCCCCTCTTTCCCCCTTCTTCCCCCTTCTCCCCGTCGGCGTCGCCGCCCGTGCCCCTGGTTTTTCTTCGTGTGCGCACGCCGCTGACGCTGCCTCCATCATCCTCTCAGCCTCCTCCTCCCCTACTCTGGCGCAAGCCTTCCCTGTGGCACCGCCGCAGCTTCCCCGTACTCGTCTTGCCGAGCTAGATGCTCTCTCCCCCTCCTAGCCTCGCCGCCTGGACACTCCGCTGTACACCCCGTCGTCATCACCACTCAGCCCAGTGCTCTCCGTCGCATCCATGCCATCGAGCCCGAGGCCACGCCTCGAGCCTCACTTGCATTTGCTCCGTCTGCATCGGCCTCGCCTCCTCTCCCCGCTTGTAGCTCTACGTCGTGGCACCGCCATCGCTCCAGCGTACTCCCTCCTATTATCTCAGCATCACACCCCCTTCAGTGTTGAGCATTCAAGCCCGTGCCAATTGCGCACACCTCGCTTCCGCCCCTTCCGCCTAGCTGCCGTAGAGGCAATCGAGCGCGCCACCCTCGGCCTCCTCTGCCATAAATTGCGCCAACGCTCCCCACTCAAGATTTTTGTATAAATTCGCAGAAAACCTCCCATTCTAGCTCATCCTGCGCACACTCAACTACTCCAATTTGCGTACTCACCGTCGCCCTGCGTTTTCTCGGTCGCCCTCACAGCCCCCCGACGCCAGCCACTCCAGGACCCCCGCAAGCCACCTCGACTACTCCTTTATGTTTCTTGGGTCCCTCTGAAGCTTCCATGAAGTCTAATCGAATTCTCTTCTCCCGCAGCTCGCCAACCCACCCTTCTTCCCCAACTTCGGCCGACTCGCATCACCGACGCAATCGACTTCCTTAGGCCAATTGCCTTTGCCGAAAGCTTCACTAGGGCTAGGCGAAGCCATCCCCGACGTCAATTTGGAAGCTCACTGACCTCTCTTCTTCAGCACTGAAGTCCCCCTTTTGCTGTCGACCGTCACCGTCGCCATCTCAATCAAAGCCACCTCGAGCTCAACTGCTAACTCCGGTGAGCTCTTGTCACCCCTAGATGCTCCCTTGACCTTTAATTGCACTCTTATCGCTGCTCTCCCATGGAACCGAGCCTACCCTCACCGCCAGCCAGCTGCGCCACCATGCCACCAAAGCCGCCCCTGTTCTGACACCATTAATAACCAAATCTCGCAAAATAACTGTCGGGACCCGGAACAACAACTCCGAGCCCAGAATCAGTGGAACCTGTATCTTCTGCACGGAGCTCGGCAAGTTCTTCTTCGCGTGCGCGGAGCTTCTGCTGTGCGGTGTGCAGCTCGTACGAGGCGGGGGTTGCTCTCATACTCCGTAGACTAGAAGTCGCTGGCAGCCCACAGGGGAGTCTTCATGGGGAAGTAGCGAAAATCGGTGCGCAGCAAGTCTCGGCGTAGATGTTCCTCGGTGGCGAATGGCCTCTCGGGCTGCATCCTGTACTCCGTCGAAGAAGGTGGCTCGAGGTAGGGGTGCGTCGAACACGTAAATGGCACCATTTGCTCCGAAATCTCTGAAGATCTTCACTTCTACCCTCCAGCGTTCCTCGTCTCCATACATGCCAACATATCCCTGGTAGAGGGGGTACGGGCGGAAGTTGAGCTCTTGCATGAGGTTGTACAGATCATCGGCGAAGAGTCCGGCAAAGGTTCCATGGGAGACGCGGGTGGGTTGCTCCATCTAAAATTTGAAAGGGGAGAGGAGTTAGTAATCAGTTTTGGTAAAGAGATTGAGAAAAGGAAGAGATGTTTTTAAAAGGGCATTTCTTATGAAAATATATTCTTAAGGTTGGTCTCTAACTAAGGTCACGTCTTAGAGTCATTGTTGCTCTGATACCATTTCTGTCGGGACCCGGAACAACAACTCCGAGCCCCTCTGTGTAAATCGCACTATCCCAGGAAAAGCTAGTGCACACAGGTTTAACAGCAATGTATATCATGCAAAAATAACCACGAGATATTATTAAACGAAAATACAGCCTTAAGGCCAAGTCTTACAATAAGGGCACAAGGCCAACAAAATAAACAAAAACAGCGGAAAGAAAGTAAAGGTGGCAGCACAGCCCATCCAACCTCCCACAGGCGAATGACTGTAAGACGCGTCCTACTCGCTGAAGTAGTCCTCACCATCGTAGTCGCCCTCGAAGTCTGGCAACAGATTTAGCAAGGTGAGTACAGAAGTACTCCCAAGGTAAGCAAGTAAATGCTTACGCAAGTTACACCAGGAATTATAACAGAGTTGATGCATGCATAATGGATTTCAAAGGAAAGCTTAATAGGGCAATGTGCGGAAAGCAATACTTGAATTTAAATATAATAACGTAAATACGAAAAGTTGAATTTTTAATACAGTATATGAAACATTATTTTTAACAAGTATTATCGTTAGTGTAGGCTCCAACCCACACTAACCTATCCACGGGAATCCACCCGGACCAGAACCAAGACCGCCATTTGTTTGCTCAAAAACCAAGTGTATAAAATCCAAGTCTAATCTGTGATGACTTTACTCAGCATGTCCATGACCGTGGACACGGCTATCTAGATAGGTTTTAACTCTGCAGAGGTGTACAACTTTACCCACAAGACATTCCCTCTCACTTGAGCCACGCGATCAACACACTACCTTAGGTGTGCGGCGGAGAGTTCATGGCAAAGCTGTTCCAATGTTCCATAGCCAACATAATCACGCCGCCACTAAGGTTTCACCACAACTCGAATCCACGAGTTGGAGCCCCCTCTGGTGCCATGTGAGACTTCCCACAGCCTACGCCGCGCTCACATTCAGCCTATAGCGAGACTATAGTTGGAACTTCACAAATTACTTAGCGAGTCCATCCCATACGGACTTGTGGTAGTGCGGTGACTTCGTAAAATAATTCACAGAAACGGTCCTTAAGTTGATTTAGGCTCAACCACATACCCCCGTGCACGATAATCAACCAGGTGTCACCAAACACGAGACATACTGGCACCCACCACCTAACCATTAGCCTAAGTCCAAAACATGTTTTCTATTTTCATTTTTAAATAATTTCCATAAACCACCCTTGACTCTCCGAAGTCAAAGTTTCTTTTCAAACTGACATTTCATGTGAAGGATTCATCCCACCTACAGTTATACTAAGCCAGGCTAAGCATTTCTACAAAATTTTCTAGTCAATACTATAGTACTAACTAGCTTTCAGCTAGGGTGACAAGGTGTATGAATTAGAAATTCAAATGGGCTATAATCAAAGGATCATGGGTATAACTAAAGTTTAAACTGAATTTTAAAATTAAATTGAGTAGAAATACGCATGCATACACAGTAAAACAACATAATTACATTTAAAATACTGGGTTCAATATGGTCAAAGGTGTAACTTGCCTTGATCGAAGTCTTGCTGCGATTCGTCGAATTCAAACTCTCCGGAATCGTCAAAATCTAACGAAGGAGTCAATTCAACGGAAAATTCAAACGAAACCCAAATAACTTCCAAAAATTATGAAATAAACTGGGAGACAGAATTTTGAATTATGGATATGGACCAACAATTCTTGGAAAGGAATTGAGGCTTTTAAAAGAATTTGGAAATTTTCATTTAAATTTAAATCTTGGGATTACAAAATATATTCAAACAAAATTTAAATAAATTTCAAAAATTCAAAATTATTCCAGAAATGGATAGATCATGATTTTAGAAAAATTTAGAAATTTGAATGGGTCAATTTGGAGTTAAAATGCAAAAGTTATAGCCTTCCAAAGTTTAAATTCGAAATAAAAGAAAAAGGGTATTTTCCGGATTTATTTTTAAACCGAAAAGGATTTATGACGTCAGCACGATCTGGCCGCGCGTGAGGTGGCGAGGGGGCGTGCGGGTGGCGCTGGCGTGGCACCGATCTGGCCGCCACCTGGCTGCCACGTAGCTGCCAGGTCGGCCCGACGGGCTGACGTGGCCCGACCGGTGGCGGCGGCGCTCGGGGCCCGATGGTCGCCGGAGCTCCGTGTGGCGCGCGCCGAGGGTATCAAAATGACGAGGAGGACGCAGGGAGTGCATCGGTACCTTGCGCGGAGGCCGAGGATTACCGGAGAGGAAAATCGGCGGAGAGGGGCGGCGGTCGGAGAAGGGTTCACGGCGGCGGAGAAGTTTCGGCGACGCAGCAGCTCGGGGGAGAGGTCGCGGTGTTCGCCGGGCACCAAAGAAGGTCGGGAGGCGTCGGCGGGGGCGAGGTGGCTTGAGCCGGCGGAATCGCCGCCGAGTAGCCGGCCAGCAGAGGGAAATCGGGCACAGGGGGGGCTCCGGGGCTCAATGTTGTGAATTGGAGGCACAGGGAGCGGCGGTGTGGGTGGAGGAACCTCGGGGAGGCCCTTTTATAGGCGGGGAGAGGCGGTAACCGTCGCGCGCAACTCGTCGGATTTGGGGAATTAACGCGACGGTGAAGGAGGGCGTAATTGGGGGAATTTATGCCTGCAATGGACGCGGTGGAGGATCAATTGCGATCGGCAGTCGGCGCGGGGCATCAATTCGGAAGGAAACCGAAGCTTTGAAAGCTTCGGTTTGCGGCAGCAATGGCGGCAGCAGGCGGGGATCGCGCGGGGAAGAAAGGAAAGGGGCGGGGAAGGCGGACCAGACGAGTGGGGCCCGCACGTCAGCGAGAGAGAAAGAAAAGGAAGGAGCGAGGGGGACGGTCGGATGCTTGACGGGTGGCACGGGGGAGAGATCGGGACCGCTGGCGCTTTGCGAAGGGGTAAGTGAACGGGAACGGCCGAGATTTGATCCGACAACGAAGATCAGATCAGGGCCGGTCGACGCTTAAGTGGGAAGGGGCGGCCACGATGAGGTACGGCAATAGGGGACGGCTCGGATGAAGCCACGTGCCGATCGGAGGGGGGAATGAAGCGGCGAAGCGGTAAGTCGCGGGGAGCGGCGGGGATTGAACCGGGCGGGAGAGCGGACGGCTAGATACGCGACACGCGTCGCACGCGGGGAGAGGGAAGGCGAGGGAGAGGGTTTAAATTAGATCGGACGGCTGAGGAGGGATCCGACGGGCGGAGGGGACGCCGATGGTTGACACACGTCGCCCGCGGGAAGGGTTTGGGATTTTCTTTCTTTTTGAATTTCCAGAAATGCTATTAAGCTTTAGAAAACTCAGAAAAATACAAAATAAATTTTGAAAAATCCAGAAAAATTCAGAGAACTATCTGGGGCTATCCTAGATTTAGTAAAAATATTTTCCACTCATTTTAACAAGTATAATTTGCAAAGGCACAATTTGATTTTAAAAGGGAAGGTTTTAATTCTTTCTAAAATCTGGAAAAATTAATATAATCTCATATTTGACTTTAGGAAGCTGAAATGCATTTGTTTTAACATTCAGTAATGCAATAAATTCATTTTTGACTTTCATAAATTAAAGTTTATAATTTTTCTCCAACCAGGACTTTAACATAACTCCAGAAAAATCCAATAACTTCCAGATTTTATTTTCAATAAAGGAACAAAATTTTGGGATGTTAGAAACCTACCCCCCTTAAAGGAAATCTCGCCCTCGAGATTTGCACTAGCTAGCAAAAGAGATGGGGATGGCTTCATCTTCGGTGTGGTTGCTCCACTGAACTTTACAGAATCTGATTGTCTTCTTTCTGGTCTGCCATTCTGCTGTCTCGAGAATCTTGATTGGTTGCTCCTGATAGGTGAGGTCATCCTGGAGGTCCAAGGTTTCCAGTGCGGCTTGCTCTGTGGGTACTCGGAGGCACTTCTTTAACTGTGAGACATGAAAGACATTGTGCACCCCTGACATGCTTGGCGACAAGTCTAACTGATATGCGACTGCACCTCTTCGGTCCAGAATCTTGAAAGGGCCCACATATCGTGGTGCTAGCTTCCCTCTAACTTGAAATCTTTTCACACCTCTGAGTGGGGATACTCTAAGATAGACGTAGTCCCTGACCTCGAAGGTCAGGTCTCGACGACGGTTATCCGCATAGCTCTTCTGTCGAGATTGGGCTATCTTTAGTCTGTCTCTGATCTTCTTCACTTGATCTTCTGCGTCTTACAGCAGGTTTGGTCCAGCTTCTTGGGGTTCACCTTGCTGATCCCAAAGCAAGGGGGTCCTGCACTTTCGACCATACAAGGCTTCGAAGGGTGCCATCTGCAGACTGGCTTGGTAGCTGTTATTGTACGAGAACTCTGCATAGGGCAGTGAACGGTCCCAACTGTTCCCGAAATCTAGCGTACATGCCCTTAGCATATCCTCGAGTATCTGATTAACTCTTTCTGTTTGACCGTCTGTCTGGGGATGGTAAGCGATACTGAAACTGAGCTTACTACCCAATTCTTCATGCAGCCTTTGCCAAAATCGAGAAGTAAACTGACTACCTCGATCTGACACTATCTTCTTGGGTACGCTATACAGGCACACAATTCAAGACATGTACAGCTCAGCCAACTTACTTCCTGAATAAGTGGTCTTGACCGGTATGAAGTGAGCCACTTTCGTCAATCTGTCTACGATTACCCAGATTGAATCGTAGCCTAATTGCGTTCTCGGAAGTCCGGTTATGAAATCCATACCGATTTCTTCCCACTTCCATTCTGGTATAGGCAGGGGTTGCAAGAGTCCAGCTGGCCTTTGATGTTCGGCTTTGACTCGTTGACAGGTATCACAGGCTTCAATAAACTCTGCTATTTCCCTCTTCATACTAACCCACCAATATTTTTCCCTTAGGTCCTGGTACATCTTGGTACGACCTGGGTGGATTGAGTATGGGGTATCATGGGCCTCTTTCAGAATCAGGGTTTTGATTTCCTGATTATTCGGCACACAGATGCGGTTCTCGAACCAAACCGTGCCATGCTCATCTTCGCTGAATCCTGGTGCTTTGCCTCTCCTCATGTTCTTCTTGATCTCTTGAATATCCTCGTCCACATTCTGAGCTTCCTTAATTTGATCAGGCAAGCCAGGTCGCACTTCCAGTGTGGCGAGGGTGCCTGGTCCTATCGGGTTTAGACTTAGACGGGCAACTCCCTCCTGAAGTCGGGTCTGGTCTTCTTCCGATATCACCACGTTTGCATGAGACTTCCTGCTTAAGGCATCGGCTACCACATTCGCTTTTCCGGGGTGGTAATGTATACCGATGTCGTAGTCCTTTATTAACTCCAACCAGCTTCGCTGCCTCAGGTTGAGTTCTGCCTGGGTGAAGATATGCTTCAAACTCTTATGGTCCGTGTATACTTCACAACGGTTACCGATAAGATAGTGGCGCCAGATTTTTAAGGCGTGCATTACTGCGGCTAACTCTAAGTCATGAGTAGGATAATTGCACTCATGAGGCTTGAGTTCGCGGGATGTGTAGGCTACCACCTTGCCTTCTTGCATCAAGACACAGCCTAAGCCTAGACGAGAGGCATCACAGAAGACCTCAAAGTCTTTATGCACGTCCGGCAAGACAAGCACGGGTGCTGAGACTAGTTTCTTCTTAAGGGTTTGAAAACTCTGCTCACAAGCCTTCGTCCATTCGAACTTCTTTTCCTTTTTCAGCAACTAGGTCATCGGCTTGGCTGTCTCGGAGAATTCTGCTATGAACCGATGGTAATAACCCGCAAGTCCAAGAAAGCTCCTGACTTCAGTTACGGACTTTGGTGGCTTCCACTCCATTACTGCTTCTACCTTGGAAGGATCTACAGCGATTCCTTCGGCTGTTACGATATGTCCGAGGAAGGCAACCTCTTTTAGCCAGAATTCACACTTACTGAATTTGAAGAAAAGCTGATGCTCTCTAAGTTTTTCCAGGGTGATCCTGAGGTGCTGCTCATGCTCTTCTTCATTCTTGGAGTAGATGAGGATGTCGTCGATGAAGATCACTACAAACTTGTCCAAGTATTTCATAAATACACTGTTCATCATACTCATGAAGTAGGCTGATGCATTGGTCAGTCCAAATGACATGACCGTGAACTCATAATGTCCATATCTGGTGGAGAAGGCAGTCTTGGGAATGTCTTCTTCACGGATCTTCAGCTGATGGTATCCTGATCGCAGATCAATCTTGGAGAAGATACCGGCTCCTTTCAACTGATCGAACAGGTCATCGATCCTGGGGAGGGGGTATTTATTCTTGATGGTGACATCGTTGAGTGCTCTGTAGTCCACACATAGCCTCAAACTCTCATCCTTTTTCTTGACGAACAGGACGGGTGCTCCCCAAGGCGACGAGCTGGGTCGGATGTACCCTTTGTCTTCTAATTCCTTAAGTTGGTTCTTCAATTCTGCTAACTCGTTAGCAGGCATCCGATATGGTCTCTTGGAAATCGGGGCGGTGCCTGGGACTAGGTCAATCACAAACTCGATTTCCCTATCCGGTGGCATCCCTGGCAGTTCCTCGGGAAAAACATCTGGGTATTCCCGTACGATCGGCACTTCCTCCAAGGCTTGAAGATGGAAAAGGGCACATTCTTCTGCCTTCGGGATTTGAGGAGAGAAGATCACTTCTATGCCCTGGTCATTGGTGAGGGTGATGGATCGGGTAGCACAATCGATCTGACCTTGGTTCTTGGCTAACCAATTCATTCCGAGAATGACATCTAATCCTTGCGATTCCAAGACCAAAAGGTCGGCTAGGAATCGGGTTCCATCTATGAGCAGTTCTACTTTCGGGCACAAGGTCCCTGATCTCATTTCTGCTCCCGGGGAGTGAATTATCATGGGGTTACTAAGAGTTACCCTGCCCAACCCATGCTTATCCACAAAAGTTTTTGACACAAATGAATGTGATGCCCCGGAATCGAAAAGAACTGATGCGGGTACTGAGTTGACAAGGAACATACCCAAAGACGACATCCGTGCAGCACAGGCTTCTTCTGGCATCACGTGGTTCACTCGCCTTTGATGAAGGTCCGCGGCTTTTGCCGCCCCGTTACGATTTCCGAGGCTCTCGAGGTTGCCGCCGCTGAATCTTCTTGGGGCATGCCTTGGCAAAGTGCCACGTTCCTTGCGAGTAGCGTGTCAATCCGTAAGACGGCGATCGCTCTTCTGCGTCGCCACCGTTCTTTGGTGCGGTTGCTTTGGAACTGCTGGCGGTTGGCTTGAAACGGCGGGCGGCTGGTTGAGGACTTGAACCTGCTGGACTGGTTCTTGAAGTTGCTGCCCTGGGGTTTGAACTTGTTTGAGTGCGGAGGAGTACTGCGATTCTTGAAAGAACCTCCAGAGTTGTTCCTCTCATCCGCCATCCTTTTCTTCCGAGTCTCCATTTCCATGTGTTTGCCCTCCTGGCGGATGGCCTTACTGACTAGCTGGTGGAAGTCAGTATAGTCACCCGATATCAGCTGTACTGATATGTTGTCATTCAGGCCCTCCGTGAACCTTTCTTGCTTGGCTTCATCGGAAGCCACATCCTCTGACGCATAGCGGGCCAGTTGGTTAAACTTCTGCACGTACTCATTGACAGTACGACTTCCTTGGCGCAGAGACCTGAACTCCTTTTTCTTCAAGGCCATGGTGCCGGTGGGGATGTGAGCTTTGCGAAAGCTTTGCTCGAACTCGTTCCACGTCACCGTCTGTGGGTTGGCGTGCGAAGCGGTGAAAGTATCCCACCATTGAGATGCGGGCCCGTTCAGTTGATGGGAGGCGAACAGGACTCGCTCCCGATCAGTACACTGCAGAATGTCCAGCTTCTTGCCAATCACCTGAGCCAGTCGTCGGCGTCCATTGGTTCAGCACTGCCGGTGAAGGTGGGTGGCTTGATCCTCAGGAACTCAGAAAGACGATTGGGAGGTACTTGGGCGGGTTGATGATGAGCCTGAGGGTTGTTGATCGTTTGGGCTAATAGCTGGATCAACTGGTTTTGATTGGCCATCAATTGTGCCCAATCCGGTCCTCTTCTTGCGCGGTGGTGGAATCGGAGCCGACCGCTTCCTTGTGCTCCGGGGTTGGCGTTGTCCATGCTGGAGTTCCTTCTTGTGTTCACCATCTAATGAGGCTTTCAGATTTAGAGAGAGAACTAAAGGAAAGGTTCTAGTAACAATCCCACCAAAACAACACACAAGAGCAAGGAAAATACGAATAAGAGCCAAACAAAACTTTTTATTTTATTATAATAGTCTCGTGGCTGTTTACAAAGGTCTACAGCTCATGGATAGCGTTCTAAGACTCGGGTTGTCTACACACTAGCGCTGCGCCGAGTCTCCTCGAAAAGGCCCAATCGGTGGAACTCAGATCTTACGCGCACGGAGCTCGGCAAGTTCTTCTTCGCGTGCGCGGAGCTTCTGCTGTGCGGTGTGCAGCTCGTACGAGGCGGGGGTTGCTCTCATACTCCGTAGACTAGAAGTCGCTGGCAGCCCACAGGGGAGTCTTCATGGGGAAGTAGCGAAAATCGGTGCGCAGCAAGTCTCGAGCGTAGATGTTCCTCAGCTGGCGAATGGCCTCTCGGGCTGCATCCTGTACTCCGTCGAAGAAGGTGGCTCGAGGTAGGGGTGCGTCGAACACGTAAATGGCACCATTTGCTCCGAAATCTCTGAAGATCTTCACTTCTACCCTCCAGCGTTCCTCGTCTCCATACATGCCAACATATCCCTGGTAGAGGGGGTACGGGCGGAAGTTGAGCTCTTGCATGAGGTTGTACAGATCATCGGCGAAGAGTCCGGCAAAGGTTCCATGGGAGACGCGGGTGGGTTGCTCCATCTAAAATTTGAAAGGGGAGAGGAGTTAGTAATCAGTTTTGGTAAAGAGATTGAGAAAAGGAAGAGATGTTTTTAAAAGGGCATTTCTTATGAAAATATATTCTTAAGGTTGGTCTCTAACTAAGGTCACGTCTTAGAGTCATTGTTGCTCTGATACCATTTCTGTCGGGACCCGGAACAACAACTCCGAGCCCCTCTGTGTAAATCGCACTATCCTGTGAAAAGCTAGTGCACACAGGTTTAATAAAGAATGTATATCATGCAAAAATAACCACGAGATATTATTAAACTAAAATACACCTTAAGGCCAAGTCTTACAATAAGGGCACAAGGCCAACAAAATAAACAAAAACAGCGGAAAGAAAGTAAAGGTGGCAGCACAGCCCATCCAACCTCCCACAGGCGAATGACTGTAAGACGCGTCCTACTCGCTGAAGTAGTCCTCACCATCGTAGTCGCCCTCGAAGTCTGGCAACAGATTTAGCAAGGTGAGTACAGAAGTACTCCCAAGGTAAGCAAGTAAATGCTTACGCAAGTTACACCAGGAATTATAACAGAGTTGATGCATGCATAATGGATTTCAAAGGAAAGCTTAATAGGGCAATGTGCGGAAAGCAATACTTGAATTTAAATATAATAACGTAAATACGAAAAGTTGAATTTTTAATACAGTATATGAAACATTATTTTTAACAAGTATTATCGTTAGTGTAGGCTCCAACCCACACTAACCTATCCACGGGAATCCACCCGGACCAGAACCAAGACCGCCATTTGTTTGCTCAAAAACCAAGTGTATAAAATCCAAGTCTAATCTGTGATGACTTTACTCAGCATGTCCATGACCGTGGACACGGCTATCTAGATAGGTTTTAACTCTGCAGAGGTGTACAACTTTACCCACAAGACATTCCCTCTCACTTGAGCCACGCGATCAACACACTACCTTAGGTGTGCGGCGGAGAGTTCATGGCAAAGCTGTTCCAATGTTCCATAGCCAACATAATCACGCCGCCACTAAGGTTTCACCACAACTCGAATCCACGAGTTGGAGCCCCCTCTGGTGCCATGTGAGACTTCCCACAGCCTACGCCGCGCTCACATTCAGCCTATAGCGAGACTATAGTTGGAACTTCACAAATTACTTAGCCAGGTCCATCCCATACCAGACTTGTGGTAGTACGAAGTGACTTCGTAAAATAATTCACAGAAACGGTCCTTAAGTTGATTTAGGCTCAACCACATACCCCCGTGCACGATAATCAACCAGGTGTCACCAAACACGAGACATACTGGCACCCACCACCTAACCATTAGCCTAAGTCCAAAACATGTTTTCTATTTTCATTTTTAAATAATTTCCATAAACCACCCTTGACTCTCCGAAGTCAAAGTTTCTTTTCAAACTGACATTTCATGTGAAGGATTCATCCCACCTACAGTTATACTAAGCCAGGCTAAGCATTTCTACAAAATTTTCTAGTCAATACTATAGTACTAACTAGCTTTCAGCTAGGGTGACAAGGTGTATGAATTAGAAATTCAAATGGGCTATAATCAAAGGATCATGGGTATAACTAAAGTTTAAACTGAATTTTAAAATTAAATTGAGTAGAAATACGCATGCATACACAGTAAAACAACATAATTACATTTAAAATACTGGGTTCAATATGGTCAAAGGTGTAACTTGCCTTGATCGAAGTCTTGCTGCGATTAAATCAATTCAAACTCTCCGGAATCGTCAAAATCTAACGAAGGAGTCAATTCAACGGAAAATTCAAACGAAACCCAAATAACTTCCAAAAATTATGAAATAAACTGGGAGACAGAATTTTGAATTATGGATATGGACCAACAATTCTTGGAAAGGAATTGAGGCTTTTAAAAGAATTTGGAAATTTTCATTTAAATTTAAATCTTGGGATTACAAAATATATTCAAACAAAATTTAAATAAATTTCAAAAATTCAAAATTATTCCAGAAATGGATAGATCATGATTTTAGAAAAATTTAGAAATTTGAATGGGTCAATTTGGAGTTAAAATGCAAAAGTTATAGCCTTCCAAAGTTTAAATTCGAAATAAAAGAAAAAGGGTATTTTCCGGATTTATTTTTAAACCGAAAAGGATTTATGACGTCAGCACGAATTATTTTTTTAAAGGAAATCATAGATTATGACGTCAGCCCTAGGATTAATATATTCGAGCAGAGGCTGACAGGTGGGGCCCGGTGTAGTGGACCGAGTCCATGGACCCGAGGGAAGGGTGAGGTGGCAGACGGGCGCTCAGGGGCGAGGTGGCGCTGGCGTGGCTGCCACGTGGCTGCCACTTGGCACCACGTGGTTGCTACGTTGTTTGCCACGCCACGCCTTTATGCCGGCGTGGCTGCGCGCGAGGTGGCGGGGGCGCGGGTGGCGCCGGCGTGGCGCCGACCGCCGCCACCGCCGCCACGCAGCCGCCGCAGTCGGCTTTGACGGCTGCGTGGCGGACCGACGGCGGCGCTCGGGGCCGATGGTCGCCGAGTTCGGTGAGCGCGCGCGCAGCCGAGGGTATCAAAATGACGAGGAGGACGCGGGGAGTGCATCGGTACCTTGCGCGGAGGCCGAGGATGACCGGAGAGGAAAATCGGCGGAGAGGGGCGGCGGTCGGAGAAGGGTTCACGGCGGCGGAGAAGTTCCGGCGACGCAGCAGCTCGGGGGAGAGGTCGCCGGTGTTCGCCTGGGCACCAGCAAGGTCGGGGAGGCGTCGGCGAGGGGCGAGGTGGCTTGAGCCGACCGGAATCGCTCGTCGGAGTAGCTGGAGCCGGCGGAGGGAAATCGGGCGCAGGGGGGGCTCCGGGGCTCAATGTTGTGAATTGGAGCGGCGGTGTGGGTGGAGGAACCTCGGGGAGGCCCTTTTATAGGCGGGGAGAGGCGGTAACCGTCGCACGCAACTCGCCAGATTTGGGGAATTAACGCGACGGTGAAGGTGGGCGTAATTGGGGGAATTTATGCCTGCAACGGACGCGGTGGAGGATCAATTGCGATCGGCAGTCGGCGCGGGGCATCAATTCGAAAGGAAACCGAAGCTTTAAAAGCTTTGGTTTGCGGCAGCAATGGCGGCAGCGGGCGGGGATCGCGCGGGGAAGAAAGGAAAGGGGCGGGGAAGGCGGACCTGACGAGTGGGGCCCGCACGTCAGCGAGGGAGAAAGAAAAGGAAGGAGCGAGGGGGACGGTCGGATGCTTGACGGGTGGCACGGGGGAGAGATCGGGACCGCTGGTGCTTTGCGAAGGGGTAAGTGAACGGGAACGGCCGAGATTTGATCCGACAACGAAGATCAGATCGGGGCCAGTCGACGCTTAAGTGGGAAGGGGCGGCCACGATGAGGTACGGCAATAGGGGACGGCTCGGATGAAGCCACGTGCTGATCGGAGGGGGGAATGAAGCGGCGAAGCGGTAAGTCGTGGGGAGTGGCGGGGATTGAATCGGGCGGGAGAGCGGACGGCTAGATACGCGACACGCGTCGCACGCGGGGAGAGGGAAGGCGGGGGAGAGGGTTTAAATTAGATCGGATGGCTGAGGAGGGATCCGGCGGGCGGAGGGGACGCCGATGGTTGACACGCGTCGCCCGCTGGGAGGGTTTGGGATTTTCTTTCTTTTTAAATTTCCAGAAATGCTATTAAGCTTTAGAAAACTCAGAAAAATACCAAATAAATTTTGAAAAATCCAGAAAAATTCAGAGAACTATCTGGGGCTATCCTAGATTTAGTAAAAATATTTTCCACTCATTTTAACAAGTATAATTTGCAAAGGCACAATTTGATTTTAAAAGGGAAGGTTTTAATTCTTTCTAAAATTTGGAAAAATTAATATAATCTCATATTTGACTTTAGGAAGCTGAAATGCATTTGTTTTAACATTCAGTAATGCAATAAATTCATTTTTGACTTTTATAAATTAAAGTTTATAATTTTTCTCCAACCAGGACTTTAACATAACTCGAGAAAAATCCAATAACTTCCAGATTTTATTTTCAATAAAGGAACAAAATTTTGGGATGTTACAATAACTAATGATTAGGATTAGTTAAAACTAATGACTCGCTGACAGGTGGGCTCCGTAACGGTTTAACCGTTATGTGCGGCTGACACTCGGGCCCCTCCTCCATTAATAAACTATTTAAACCAGATTTAAAACTTTATCTCACTGACAAGTGGACCCCGCCTCATGGGTAACCGTACCATGGCCCAAATGTCGGTCTCTGGCAATTAATGGTTTTTCCAAAATTTAATTAATCAGTGGACCCCGCACGTCATACTCTCAGTAATTAAAAATTCAAGATTTAATTTGAAATTTTAAATAATCCAGTGGGACCCACTTGTCAGAGAGAGAATTCTCTCTCCTCTTTTTATTTTTGGGATTTTTCTCGGAAATAAAGTTTGGAGAGCTCGTTCTTCTTCACCGTAAGTCCGATTTGAGTGAAACTTGTTTCTAAAATTTTCTAATTCAAGACCTTTCTGTTAGTTCAAGTTGTGTTCAATTTGGAGTTCATTTGAAAGTTTAAGCCTCCTTCACCAGATCCTCAGGACATCCCTGCTTCAGACCCAGGCGAGTCAACACTTTGACCATATTGAATCCCCAATTTACTCACTTATGTTGTTTAAAAACATTCAACATGCATGCATTATTTTATGTACACTAGTTTACTACTTTTTCATTAGTTACATATCCAAGTTGCTAAACTAGCGGTATCTAGCTAACCCTCACCTTGACAATTGATATCTTTTACCATTGTCGCCCTAGTTCTTACTAATAATACTTTTACCAACTACGTTATATAAAATGCTATGGAAGTCTAGCTAGGTCTCAGGACACCAGGTTGTCCTGTTCATCCTTTATTGAAAACACAAATCTCTTTGGGTAGTCGTGGGATGTACATGACTGATAATTTGGTATAAATTTATCTTATGCTTCTCAAAGCCCTTAAAATATGTTGCACTATCTGGGTGGATGGTAAGAAAGGATGGTGTGGATGTAAGACGAGAACCTGTGATTGCGGTAGACACCGCTTGGATAAATTAAGGACTTAATCCTGTGTTGACCTCTCCATGTACAACAGTACAAACCACAAGCCGGCAAAGCGTAGGCATGACTAAATAATTTGCATCGCCAGTAAAGGAAAACACTTCAGAGTGACCCACGGGTCGCGGTGCTGGTTTAAGCCGTCGTGGACACGAGTCATGTCGCTAGGTTTATGCCGCCATCTGGCGCAAGAGGGGGTCTGGGTGAAGCAAAATAGCTATCCCGCAGACAAAACCTTAGCGAGTGTACCCCTTTACTAGGTGCATTGTAAAGGTCATGTGATAGTCCTCTTGATCTGCATGTCTAAGGAAGCATGTGGAACATAGCAGTTGGATTATCTCTTGTGGGTAAAGATGTACAAGCTCTGCAAAGTATAAACTGTTTAAACAGTCGTGCCACCAATCACAGGCATACATTGGAACTTCCTCGAGTTAGTTCTATTTATAAAAATCTTTAAAGGCTAGGAGAAAAATAAGTGGAGGGATGTACTTCACTTTTTAATTTTACCTAGGAGTTCTATAATATACTTATTGCACATTCAAATACTACTCTTGTTTACCAAAATCTGCTAAGTCATAGGATTTTTACTATATGGGAAATATTTGAGAAAGCCGCTTTTTGTCTCTTGTAGGTAAAGATGTACAAGCTCTGTAAGTATAAACTGTTTAAACAGCCGTGCCTCCAGTCACGGGCATACATTGGAACTTCCTCGAGTTAGTTCTATTTATAAAAATCTTTAAAGGCTGGGAGAAAAATAAGTGGAGGGATGTACTTCACTTTTTAATTTTACCTAGGAGTTCTATAATATACTTATTGCACATTCAAATACTACTCTTGTTTACCAAAATCTGCTAAGTCATAGGATTTTTACTATATGGGAAATATTTGAGAAAGTCGCTTTCTGCAACTAAAAGAAACCCAAGCAATCCATTGAAGAGCCATGTATTCTATACTATTGCATCTTGTGTGTGTTGGCTTGCGGAGTACAGTTGTAAGTGCTCACCCTCGCTCTCAACACCCTCCCAAAAATGGAGCATCAAGGACACTATGATTACTACGAGGAGAAAGACCAAGACGAAGGAGGAAATGACAATAACTAAAGCCAATAGTAGTCCCTCCTCTCGCAGTGTTGTCGACCATTCTGGCTGACAAATGAATTTCATATTAGTTAAAGTTGACTAATATCGAAGTCATTTGGGCTATCCCTAGTTGCTACCTATGAAGGAAGTGCGCCCTCCTGTTTTTTGTTTTTCCGCTGTATTTTTGTATTGAAACTATTTGGCCTTAATGGCTTTATGTGAAGGTCTACTTAAACTTCATTAATGTAATAATAATATCTCATGTATGAAATGATCTAGTGATGTATCCGTGAGCACTATCTACTGATCCAGGGAATAGTACGGTGAAATCACAGAGGATCTAGATTGACGAAATTCGCGTCCGACAGGGCTGGTAGGAAGCCTTAGATAGAATGGCCACCACTAGGACAAAATTTTATTTTGGTTTATCAACCTAAAGATTTCTAAGACTATGATAAGAATTTCTTTACTTACCACTCTTAGTTCTAACTTCTCTGTAAAATTTCATTAAAAGAGTTTCTAACTATGTCTAACCCTTTGCTTTTAAAATTGTAGATGGCGCGCTCTTCCACCCTTGCTTGGGATTTTCTATCTCACTCCGAGATAGAGGGAGGTTTTGTCGACTTGCTGCGTTAGATGATGCAATATCTCCGATATGGCCGTCAGCCCATTTTTCATGGGCGACGTACGAAGTTCTAGGATCGCGATGCTTGGGTTGTGGATGCTTGGGTTCTAGGATCGTGATCCCTGTTGTCACCCCTCCGGCATACCCCCGGAGTAACTGCACTGACGCAATACAGGACACCGCGCATTACACCTCAGCCTGCCTGATGCAAGCACACGGGGAGGAGCTGATTCAGTCCCCGTTTTGCTTCTTCCCCATTCTTCGTACGGGGGAGACTGATCCCGAGCCACAGGGAGAGCCGATCGACGACCCACAGCTCTCACATCAGGTGCTACTCACGCAGGCCCTGATCGACTCTCACAGCCAGGCACTGCGGGAGATTGGGCAGCTCCACACTCTTCTAACGTATAGTTACAGGAGTGCTGACGCCCTTCGAGCCAAGCTGGCTGTAGTAGACGCCACCTTCACTCTTGCAGAGTGGGAGCAAATCTCCGCTGAGACCGAGCTATAGCGGCTGCGATCTCAGATGGACTACACATCGTCTTCGCCCTCCTACACCCTCTCCTCACCTGCTAGAGTTGCGGCTCTAGCATCAGCAGCAGCAGCATCACTAGTAGCAGCGGCTCCAGCACCAGCAGCAATACCAGCATCAGCAGCACCAGCCCCCGTACCAGCAGCCGTGGTATCGGTCCCAGCACCTGCCTCTACGACTTTCCATCGGTTTCTTCCCTTACCTGCTCCTACAACGAGGGGCTCTGTACCTTCCAGCTCTCGGGGCCCTTATGTTAGGCTCATGGCTCGGAAGAGCGTGTGCCCATCCCCGGGATTTACTACCGCCGATGTCGCAAGATCCAGTTGAGTATTTCGACGCTCCAGGTCGCCGGCTAGTTCTGACTCCCACACTGCCAGTTCTCCACGGAGGGCTAGCCTTAGCTACTCCCGTTCACAGGGTTGTTCCACCTGTGGAGGCTGTCATCCTTAGGCAGGATAGGTTAGCAAGCTTTTGCCGATGTTCGGCTTACACCCTTTTGCCCTATTGTAAAACCTAATGATGTAGACGATGTGTTTGGGTTGTGATCCCGAGAAGGCTAGTAAAGACCTCTCTGAATCACTCGACCCTCTTTTGTGGTGATCAAAATATGCAATTTATGATTTTTATTGCATTGCTTGTTTGAGTTTTGTTGGTTTTTCTACTGCTACTAGAGGGCTAGTAAACCCTCTTATATCCAACATCCCCTTTTTCTTCTTATATCTACCTTGAATGCAGATGGCACCGCCAAGAGCCACTACTCAGAGCTGAGGTCGTGGCAGAGGCCGTGGTAGAGGACGTGGCCGTGGCCAAGGTTTACCGCCTCCACCTCCTGCACCACCCATAATGGCTCAAATTATGGCTCAACAAACATAGATTCTTCATGCCATGTTAGCTAATCAGTAGGCAGGTCGTCCAACCAAAATACAAAGTTAGCAGATTTTCTGAGAACTCGACCACAGACTTTCTCATCAGCTAATGAGCCCTTAGAGGCGGACGATTGGCTGTGAGATACTAAAAAGAAGCTCCGCTTAGCTCGTTGCACGAATGAAGATAAAGTTGACTTTGCTACCCATCAGCTTAAAGGCGCTGCCGCTGCTTGGTGGGAAAATTTCCTTGAAGTTCGTACAAAAAAGAAATCTTCGGAAAGCGAGGCCGAAGAAGAAGATGAAGAAGAATTAGAAGTGGTAGAAACCCCCACTGCCAATGCTCAGCAGTCAGAACAACAGGAGCAGGATAGCATTGAGGTAGTGGAAGAAGAGGAGGTAGAAGGGTTGGAAGGAAAAGGAGTAGCCCTATCCCAGTCCTCTATCTCCTGGGTAGAATTCAAAGTAGTGTTTAGGCAAAACATTGTGCCCACCGGGATTATGAGAATGAAAAAGAATGAATTCCGTACCTTAAAGCAAGGAAACATGATGATTAGCGAATATCTTACAAAATTCAACCAACTTGCTCGCTACGCCCCCAAGGATGTGGCAGAAGATGAGGAAAAGATAGATCGACTCTTGGAAGGTATGAATGAAGAAATGAGAACACAATTAATCCTTCATGAACATCCTACTTTTCATCATCTTGTCAACAGAGCTCTCATTGGTGAAAATGAGAGAAGACAATTGGAAGCCAGCTGTAAAAGGAAATGGGTAGCCCAGCGGTCTCAAGGTAGCTCCCAATCCTAGACTTCATACCAAGGCAACCCCTCTATCTGGCGAGGGGCAACTTCAACCTTTCGAGCTCCGCCTCCACCCCAGCACTCAAGTGGAAGTGTCGCAAGAATACCCCGCCCTGTGGTGCAAGCTTCTACAGCAAACCCAGCTGCGAATCTTCATTGCTTTAGCTGTGGAGCCAAGGGGCACTTCGTGAACCGGTGTCCCGATCGTCAGACTACGCCAGCCAAAACCAATTTAAGCACTGCTCCAACAAAAGGATCATCCGCTGCATCAAGCAAGGGAATACAAGCATCCCAGGCCTCTCGAACTGCATCAACCCACCACCAGGGCCGAGTCAATCATGTGATCGCATAAGAAGCCCAAGATGCCTCAAGAGTATTAATGGGTACGTTTTCAGTAAAATCCGTACCTACTCAAGTTTTGTTTGATTATGGGGCTTCGCATTCTTTTATATCGGGAAATTTTGCTTCAAAGGTAAGCTGCCAACCTTTAAGCTAGTAAAGCCTGTCGAGACCCGAATATGCAAATCCGGACTCTCTGTGTATTCTGCACTAATCCCAGGATCACGCTAGTACACACAGTCAAACATAGATGTCATCACCACCATATACACGATAAAATAAAGGAAAAGCTCAAATATCAATAAATCTCAAAAGGTACGACCTTATGGCCAAGCTTACAATAGACTAGCCCGAAGGCTTAACAAGAGTAGCAGCGGAAATCCAAAATAAAGCGTAGTGGCCAATCGACAAGCCTACAGGCTATCGAGTGGAGAACGAAGCCTAAACCGCGAAGTCGTCGAAGTACTCTCCTTCTGGAACCTCCTGCTGGTGATACTACTCTTCCTCAACTAAGCAACATTGGGCATAAAGCCGTGAGTGCATTGGTACTCAGCAAGTTGTTTGTAACAAATGAATGCAATATAGTATGCAAGGCTTACCAAAGGAAGGCTGAAAGGTTAATTTGCATAAAATGACATTTGATGGTAATTACAGTAAATAGATTGAAAGCGAACTTTAAGTAAAACAATAATTAAATAAATAATCAAAGGAATTGACATAACCACTTGCAGACCTCCCATCCACAAGCTAAACCAACCGCTTATGGACCTCCTATCTATAAGCTAAACCAACCGCTTATGGACCTCTCATCCATAAACTAAACCAACAATGAACACATGTCCACTTCCAACCACAAGTTTTCATAAATAGCTACCCCTCGTGTGAAATCACCGAGCATTGTCCATGACCGAGGACGCGGCTATTCGAATAGTTTTACACTCTGCAGAGGTTGCAAAATTGTACCCACACGATGCGAAAATCCTCACGTTAAAGATAATCACAACAAGGCCTTTACAAAGTTCAGTTACAACTTAATCCGCCCGCTAGGGTTTCGCATCACACCCCCCTTGCGCCACATGGAAATCAGCAACCATGTTCATCTCAATGGCAAGATTAAAGTTGAAACATCCCAAATTAATCAGCTAGGTCCATCCCATACTGGACATGTGGTTTGCACGGTAAAGCTCAGATCAATGGCGCACAAAGTTAAGTCCTTAACAATCCCCGGGCGAGGCTACCACATCCCTCGAAGTGCACCAACACTTCCCCATTTACTGCACGATCACTCGCCCGAGTGGAAACCAATTTGTATAACCATCGCCGATGACGCACCAACGTCATGGCACAAATTTTGATAAATGTGGCACCAACCACAGTTCCATATCTCATTAAGTCAAATTTATAATTCACATGTGATGATAAACCCGATCGTAACTTAAGCAAAGCTAAGCATCTAATTGTACCAACCCATGTGACAAATATCATAACATCACTAGTATGTTTCCCAATCTATGGTGACAATGGTATCATGGCATTCCAAAATATCAAGGAGGGATAAATTCAATTGGGACGATAACTACCAATACAAGGGTTTGAATAAAAGTAGCGATGCAATGTAATTTAAAGCAAAATAATTAAATAATAGATTGCAAACTGGGTTCAACATGATCAATGGACACGACTTGCCTTGGTTATGCTCAGCGAGGTACTCCTGGTCTTCGGGCGTAGAACCTGCTCCTCCGGAATCCGAATCTAACGAGAGAGAAAACGACCAAAACAAGAAAAACACATAAAATGACAAGAAAATGAACTCCAAAAATCATCAAACTAGAACCAAAAGCTAGAGCTTGATTTTAGATGAGTTTAGAAAAAAGAACAGGGTCAATCGGAGCTAGGATGGAGGAGAACGGGCTCTCGAAAAATAAACCCTAAACTTAAATCGGGGAATTCGGAAATCGCACTGTGCTGTGAACTCGGTCCACGGAAAAGCAAGTCCACGGTGAACCCGGTCCACGCAACAGTACACGCAGGGCGGCGTCGCTGACGCGGCAGGCTAGGGCTGACGTGGCAGCTGCTGGTGCTGCCACGTGGCACATGCTGACGTGGCTGCCACGTGGCCCGGGGAGTCATGTTTTCACTGATGTGGCGCTGACGTGGCTGTCACATGTCATGCCAGGTGGCCCTAGGGCTGACGTGGCGTGCCACGTGGGTAGGGCTGACACGGCACGGCTCGGGCGCGGGCGGCGGCGGTGGGATCCGACGGTTGCGGGGGGGACGCGCGGCGCGATCTGAGCCATCGGCCCAGATCTGGATGGACGGTGCAAATGGAGCGGCGTGGAGGCGGGGCGGCGGGGATCGCCGGCGCGTGGGCGGCGCGGGCGTCGCGCGCGCGCGCGGTGCGGCGTCTGCGCGCGGCGCGGTGCGGGTTGGGCGGTGGGGCTGCGGCGCGGGGCGGATCGGCGACGCGTGGCAGCGCGCGCGCGCGTGGCGCCGCGCGCGCCGCCGCGTGCGCGGTGCGTGGGTGGGCGGCGCGGTGATCGAGGCGAGGTGCGGACTGATGAAAGCGGCGACGCGGGAGGCGATCGGCGACGAGGCGAAGAGAGACGGCGGAGGGGCTCACCGGCGGGGATGATCAGGGGTCTCCGGCGGCGGCAACGGCGACGGCGGCGACGAGCGAGGGCAGAGACGCACGGCGACGGTGAGACGGGCCCGGAACGGCGGCGTAAGCGTGAGGGAGCGGGGCGAGGGTTCGGCGACGGTGGCACGCGAACCGAGGGAAGAACGTGTATAAAAACACGCGAACCGAGGAAGTTACGATCGAATACGGCGTGGGTTTCACGCCTACGCGGTTTGGACGGCTTGGATGTGAGCACGGGCAATCCAACGGATGCGGATGCGCGTGGGTTAGGGTTAGGGTTGGCGGCGCGCGGGCACGAGGACGGCACGGATGCGCGACATGCGTCGCGGGCGGGAATCGGGCGGCGAAGGAGCGGGGCGACGCGCGGGCGCGGGTTGGTGCCGCCGCGTGGCAGTGGGGGTGGGATCGGATGGCGGGGAGCGGGCGAGCGTGGGCGCTAGGTGATGGGGACGGGGTCCTGACCTTCCAACAGGTTCTGGATAAGTTCGATTTGGTGGAGGCGCGACACAAATCGATCCGGCTTCCGAACAACACGTCCCGAACCCCGTAATCGCAGCACCACGTCTCCGCAGGTTATCAACCGTGCACAGCCGGTTGACCTCGCCAAGAAGGCTAATCCTCGCCTGCGATCGAAGAACACAAGCAAAAACAAGGAAGAACACAACGCAATTGCAGATGTATTGATTTAGCACTCGAAAATTGGGGTCTCACAAACCGATGAACGGCGAAACTGTTCAAGACAGAATTAATCTAAGCAAAACCCAACCCTAATGGTGGGGGTGGCGGCTATATATAAAGGAGTGAGGGGCGTGCAAAACCCCTGGACGCGCCCTAATGGGCTCCAACACGATACAAAGCCGAACGGCCCAAAATACGGTGGCGCAACACCCTGACAGATTCTGAATGTCCACTTGTTTCAATGATTCCTGTTGACTCAGAAGGAATTTTGATATGGGACTAGAGCCATTGGAAATGTCTCCTTCTCAGCTTTCCATACATATGTGGAACGTCCAAAATGGAGTCCGTATGCGTCCTGTGCATCCATTTTACTGCAGGCTGGTCCTGAAGGCCGAGGCAGACGCGAACTCGAGTTGGACTGGGCCTCCGGCTTGACTTGGACGTCCTTGCTGGTCTTCTCCGCCTCCACACCTTTCACCATGTACTTCATAACCCTCTCCAATGTTCCTAAGCAAGATAATATCATTAGGTAGCAATCTATTCTCAAAACTATAAAAAGGATCGCTTAAGAACGAGCTCACCTCTAGATTTAATTGTCGCATGCGAGCTCGGGTCATTGGACCTTACATAACGGTTGGAGGATCAGCGGTTGCATCCGAAGGAGTGATGTCCTCATCATCCTCCCCCTCTTGAAGTGGAGTCGTCCTCGACTCAAACTCATCTTCTTCTCCCAAGTATGGCTTCAAATCTGCAATGTTAAAGGTGGGACTAACCCCGAACTCGGGTGGCAACTCAAGTTTATATGCATTATCATTTATTTTCTCAATTATGTTAAAAGGACCAACAGCTCTAGGCATCAATTTTAACTTTCTTAACTCAGGAAATCTATCCTTTCGCAAGCGCAACCAAACAAAATCACCCGGTTCAAGTTTAACTTCCTTTCTACCTTTACTACCAACAATCCTATATTTTTCATTCATCTTTTCAATGTTTGCCTTAGTAGTCTCATGCATTTTGACAATAAAATCAGCACGCTCCTTAGCATCATTATGAACTCTCTCACTAGTAGGTAAAGGTGAAATATCAATAGGGGCACGGGGATTGAATCCATACACTACCTGAAAAGGACTTACCTTGGTGGTGGAGTGTTCCGCTCGATTATATGCGAACTCAACATGCGGCAAACACTCTTCCCACAGCTTCAAATTGTTCTTCAAAACAGCTCTCAACATGGTAGACAATGTGTGGTTCACCACCTCGGTTTGGCCATCAGTTTGTGGGTGACATGTTGTAGAGAACAACAACTTTGTACCCAACTTGTTCCATAGAGTACGCCAAAAATGACTCAAGAACTTGGCGTCACGATCTGAAACAATAGTAGAAGGCATACCATGCAAACGAACTATCTCTTTAAAAAAGAGGTCAGCAATATGAACGGCATCATCGGTTTTATGACATGGTATAAAGTGAGCCATCTTAGAAAAACGATCCACAACAACAAAAATGCTATCCCTCCCCCTCTTAGTCCTGGGAAATACTAAAACAAACTCCATAGAAATATCTTCCCACGGAATAGAAGGAACAAGAAGAGGCATATATAAACCATGTGGATTCAAGCGAGACTTAGCTTTTTGACATGTCATGCAGCGAGCCACAAACCGCTCAACATCTCGCCTCATCTTTGGCCAAAAGAAGTGTGCGGCCAAAACGTCCTCTGTCTTCTTAGCACCAAAATGTCCCATCAAACCGCTTCCATGCGCCTCCTGCAACAACAAAAGACGAACGGATCCAACTGGAATGCATAGGCGGTTAGCTCTAAACAAGAACCCATCATTGATCACGAATTTATTCCATGCTTGTCCCTCTTTACAATGCAACAACACATCCTTAAAATCAGCATCAAAAGCATATTGTCCTTTAATAGTTTCAAGACCAAAAATGCGAAAATCAAGTTGAGACAACATGGTATAGCGTCGAGACAAAGCATCAGCAATCACATTATCCTTCCCTTTCTTGTGTTTAATGACATAAGGAAAAGATTCAATAAATTCAACCCACTTAGCATGTCTACGATTCAAATTGGTTTGACTACGAATATGCTTAAGTGATTCATGATCGGAATGAATGACAAATTCTTTAGGCCATAAATAGTGTTGCCACGTCTCTAAAGAACGAACAAGAGCATACAATTCTTTATCATCGTGGAATAATTAAGAGTAGGACCATTCAATTTTTCACTAAAGTAGGCAACGAGTTTGCCTTCTTGCATCAAAACACCACCAATACCAATTCCGCTAGCATCACATTCCAGCTCAAAAGTCTTACCAAAATCCGGAAGTTGGAGCAATGGTGCGTGTGTAAGCTTGTCCTTCAAAAGATTAAAGGACTCCTCTTGTGATGGCCCCAATGGAACACAACTCCTTCTTTGTCAACTCAATCAGCGGTGTCGCAATGGTGCTGAATTCCTTGACAAAGCGGCGATAAAATCCTGCAAGGCCAAGAAAACTCCGCACTTGGGAGACCGTCGTGGGCGTGGGCCAACTCCATATCGCCTCCACCTTGGCTCTATCAACCTCAATTCCCTGTGGAGTCACAACATAGCCAAGAAAAGAGACTCGATCCGTGCAAAAGGTGCACTTCTCAAGGTTACCAAACAAACGTGCATCTCTCAAAGCATTAAAAACAGCACGTAAGTGATTCAAATGTTCATCCATTGACTTGCTATAAATCAAGATATCATCAAAGTAAACGACCATAAATTTGCCAATGAAAGGACATAAAACCTCGTTCATTAATCTCATGAAAGTGCTAGGTGCATTAGTTAACCCAAAAGGCATGACTAACCACTCATACAAGCCGAACTTAGTTTTAAAAGCAGTTTTCCATTCATCGCCAAGTTTCATTCTTATTTGGTGGTATCCACTACGCAAGTCAATCTTTGTGAAAATTATAGCACCACACAACTCATCAAGCATGTCGTCTAGCCTAGGAATAGGATGACGATACCTTATAGTAATGTTGTTGATGGCTCTACATCTACACACATACGCCAAGAACCATCTTTTTTGGGAACCAAAAGAACAGGAACAGCACAAGGACTAAGGCTCTCACGTACGTACCCACGGTCCAAAATGTCTTAGACTTGTCGCTGAATCTTCTTAGTCTCTTCGGGATTGGTCCTGTATGCCGCACGGTTTGGCAAACTCGCTCTAGGGATCAAGTCAATCTGGTGCTCAATCCCTCGAATGGGTGAAAGTCCTGGAGGTATCTCATCAGGGAAAACATCTCTAAACTCCTGCAAAAGGTTAGTGACAGGAGTAGGCAAAGTGCAAGGCATATTATCAAGAGAAAATAAAGCATCTTTGCACACGAAAGCATAGCATGTATCATTAACATCATCAATTTCAGCAAGGTCTGATTTTGTGGCAAGCATAACAGAATTTTTCAAATTGATTACTTGCTATTTTTCAGATTTAACATGTTCCTTTGGATCATTAGCAGCAGCAGCTCTCTCCCTATCAGCCTCTATAATCTCAGCTAGGGACAAAGGCAGTAAATTAACTTTCTTTCCCTTATGCATAAAAGTGTATTTGTTACTACTACCATGGTGTAAAGCATCATTATCAAATTCCCAAGGTCGACCCAATAAAAGAGAGCATGCTTGCATGGGAACCACATCACAATCAACATGATCAGAATAACCACCAATAGAAAAATAGACTCGGCATGTTTGTGTTACCTTAGCCTTTCCAGAGTCATTTAACCACTGAATATGGTATGGATGTGGATGCGGTCGCGTGGTCAAGCCAAGCTTCTTGACCAAATCAGAACTCACCAAGTTGTTGCAGCTTCCTCCATCAATGATGACACGTGCACGCCGATTCTTGATTGCGAAGAAAGTCTGAAACAAATTATGGCGTTGAAGCTTATCGGATTGTTGTACCTGTGTGCTGAGGACTCGCTGCACAATGATGCTCCGTAGCGTCGCTGTGGACGCCCCACCAAGGACCAAGTCATCATCACCACCGCCATTGTCGTCCGAGGCAGCAGCAACATCATCATCATCCTCCTCGACATCCGAAGTGCTGATGTAGCCTCCATCTTCTGTGGCGATGTATGCCCGTTGGCTAGGGCAATTCTTCTGGACATGACCAAGTCCATGGCAGCGATGGCACTGAATGTCGGACGAGCGGCCCGTTGAAGCCACGGAAGAAGAGCTCTTGGCTGGACCCTGCAAAGGAGTTTTTGTAGAATCTGCAAGGCGTGTCGTGGATGGTGGCTTCGGTGGCGCTGCTGCAAACTTGGTCGCAGTGGTGGAGGAGAACGAAACTCAAGAAGACTTGGGCATCCGTCGATGTAGTCGTTCGCGCGTGTAGGAGGGTCGTCCGGTGTTTGCCTTTGCTGATTCCTTGCGTCCTGCAATTCTTTTACTCGCAAGCATAGCAAGCTGGAACAAGCTGTTGTGATAGTAAATTCTTTATAATCAACAATGTCCTGAATTTCACGTAACCCCCCGTAGAAACGACAAATCTTATCCTCCGTTTCCTCAACAACCCCACAACGCACCATACCCTTTTGAAGCTCAGCATAATAGTCCTGAACAGAACTATCACCTTGTTCTAAGCAATGTAATTTTTTCTCAAATCACGTTTATATGAGGAGGAACAAAGCGATTACGCATAGCTTCTTTTAATCACACCCATGTATCGGGTTGTAAACGCATGGTACCCATTCATTCCACGGATAATAGCAAAGTCCTTAAACTCACTAGTAGCTTGTCTAACTCTATGTTGTTCAGGAACCAAGTGAGAATTAAACTTCTGCTCTACCGTCATCTCCCAATCAAGATATTTTTCAGCATCATAAAGACCAGAAAAGATGGAATGGTAAATTTGACTTTAGCAAAAGGATCGCCGTTACCATGGCGGTTCGGTTATTACCTCCCATACCATGTCGGTTTTGTGAAGACGCCGGCGTAGTCGTGCATCTTGTGTCGCCATTGAGCAATGTTGCCATCCGCATCGGACATTGTGTCATCGTCATGACGATGGCCGTCATTGGCAATTGGCGGCGTGTCTCAATGTGTCCATCCGACCGGTGAGGTCGACCATTCGCGCTCCACCCGCTCAATGCCTTCGTGGTGTTCAAGCGGGCAATGGCGGCGGCGATGGTGTCCATTCGCGCGTCGAGATCGATGAATGAAGCATTTTGTTTCTCGAGCACAGCTTGTAGCTGGCCGCGACTAACACACTCGTTGAAGTCGACCGGTGTCCCGTCCCCTTCGTATCCTACCATGGTTAGTGGAAACACGGGAAAACAAAAGATTATCCCTATCAACTACAAAGGAGGACGGTGAAACCCGCAAAGGAAGTGGCTTACCAAGCTCTTACAAGTGTTCTTACCATCGCATAAGCGATGGGTGGTACAACCGGTGGTCGGTTCGTGATACCTCGAGTGTGACCGCGATTGCAAGGGCCAAAAACTATGCTGTCGGAAGTATGTATATGGAGTTTGGAAGGCCAAATATGTGAGTGGAACACAAATCAATAATAGATAGTAATGCTGAATAAATGTCCAAAGCACTGGTCCTAGTTGCTGGCCTAAAATGTGTCCTATAACAGGTATGATATGATGAACAAGGAATCGACCAGAATAGTAAAGCAAAGACAGCAACAAAGATGGCCAGGTAAAAACAACACAAAACGAATGAATCTCTGTCACCTAAAACTGTACTCTCTCTGTTTTTTTTCTTTTTTTTAGCCACGGAGAGCACTTTTGTGTGTTTTTCTCTCTCCTCTCTACTATAAGCAAAATTTTTTTATTTTTGCTTCTTTTTTTTTATTTTTTTCACAAAGCAGAGCACAGAAATAGGAACCACACAAAGTTTCACCTCAATCTGATGTAAGGTGTGGCCTACAAAAATGATAAATGTGCTGTAAATTCGGTGACGAACGTTCGGAGCGCGAGTACTGCACTTTGCAGGCCGAATTTGGGCAAAATAAATTCGGCGAACCCGACGAAGTTGGAAACAACCTATGACTACAATTTTTTTAGGGCTTTTTCTTGGACTCTAGGATGAAACCGAAAACAACAAAGGTAGGGTAAACTCGAACCTGAAGGAATACCTGAAGCTCTGATTACCACTTGATGGGGACGGGGTCCCGACCTTCCAACAGGTTCTGGATAAGTTCGATTTGGTGGAGGCGCGACACAAATCGATCCGACTTCCGAACAACACGTCCCGAACCCTGCAATCACAGCACCACGTCTCCTCAGGTTATCAACCGTGCGCAGCCGGTTGACCTCGCCAAGAAGGCTAATCCTCGCTTGCGATCGAAGAACACAAGCAAAAACAAGGAAGAACACAACGCAATTGCAGATGTATTGATTTAGCACTCGAAAATTGGGGTCTCACAAACCGATGAACGGCGAAACTGTTCAAGACAGAATTAATCTAAGCAAAATCCAAACCTAATGGTGGGGGTGGCGGCTGTATATAAAGGAGTGAGGGGCGTGCAAAACCCCTGGACGCGCCCTAATGGGCTCCAACACGATACAAAGCCGAACGGCCCAAAATACGGTGGCGCAGCACCCTGACAGATTCTAAACGTCCACTTGTTTCGATGATTCCTGTTAACTCAGAAGGAATTTTGATATGGGACCAGAGCCATTGGAAAGGTCTCCTACTCAGCTTTCCATACATATGTGGAACGTCCAAAACGGAGTCTGTATGCGTCCTGGGCATCCGTTTTATTGCAGGCTGGTCCTGAAGGCCGAGGCAGACGCGAACTCGAGTTGGACTGGGCCTCCGGCTTGACTTGGACGTCCTTGCTGGTCTTCTCCGCCTCCACACCTTTCTCCATGTACTTCATAACCCTCTCCAATGTTCCTAAGCAAGATAATATCATTAGGTAGCAATCTATTCTCAAAACTATAAAAAGGATCGCTTAAGAACGAGCTCACCTCTAGATTCAATTGTCGCATGTGAGCTCGGGTCATTGGACCTTGCATAACGGTTGGAGGATCAGCGGTTGCATCCGAAGGAGTGATGTCCTCATCACTAGGGTTCGCGTGGGTGCGGGGTCGCGGATGCGCGCCACGTGGACGGGGCGGCGGGGAAACGGCAGGAAACTTTAAATCCTTTTTCTTTTTCCAGAAAATCCAAATAACTTCAAAGAGCTCTAGAAAATAGCAAATAAATCCCAAAAATTCACCAAAAATACCAGAAAATTCCTTAGGACACAAGGAACCCAAATAAAATATTTTCAACTTATGTTAATGTTTATTTTATTCATATTAAATCAAGTAAATTTCTAAAATTCATTTGAAGCTTGAATTAATTCCAGAAAATTCCAGAAAATTTATTTTTAAATTCAAGGTTTTAAAAAGCTCTGAAAATCAGGATGTTACAAAGCCAGTTATGCTTAGTTCCCTGGGAGGGCTACTGACAGCAACATTTGTAAGCCCCAAAGTAGAGATCTCTTTGGGAGGATTTTGGTTCCTAGCCAATCTTTTAGTCCTGCAAACTCAAACCCTGGATGTTATCTTAGGAATGGACTGGTTAGTCAAATACCAAGGGCTCATAGACCGTGCTAACAGAAGAGTAGTGCTAACCAAAGTCCCAGGGATGGAGAAACAAGTTAAAGTAGATTGCATATCTCAAAAACCTGCGATCCATCACCTTGAGGAGTTAACTTTGGAAGAGATGCCAGTGGTTCATGAATACCCTGACGTTTTTCTAAAAGAGCTACCCGGAATGCCCCCAGATAGAGATGTGGAGCTTGTAATTAATTTGAAGTCAGGAACTGCCCCAATTGCCAAAAGACCATATGGAATGGCAGTAGATGAGCTTGAGGAATTAAAGTCACAACTCAAGGAACTACAAGAGAAAGGATTCATCAGACCTAGCTCATCCCTTTGGGGAGAAAGAAAGACGGTACCGCGAGATTATGCGTGGACTACCACTCTCTCAATGAGGTAACCATCAAAAATAAATATCCCCTACCAAGGATAGATGATCTATTTGATCAGCTATCAGGAGTTACCGTATTCTCCAAAATAGATTTGAAATCTGGATATCACCAGCTTAAAATCAGAACAAAGGACATCCCAAAAACAACCTTTACTACCCAGTACGGATTATTTGAGTATACTGTTATGTCTTTTGCACTCACCAACACCCTTGCATATTTCATGAACCTCGTGAACAAGGTATTCATGAAGTACTTGGACAAATTCGTGGTCCTATTTATAGACGACATCCTGGTTTACTCAAAGTCAGCAAATGAGCATGCAATGCATCTACGAGCAGTCCTAGAGACGCTTCAAAAACATCAGCTATATGCAAAATATAGCAAGTGTGCATTTTGGTTGCAAGAGATTTGTAATATCCTGATCGTCATTTCAACGTAGGTTGAAAAAATATTACGGAGTCACCCGGAGTTTCGGTAAAGCACGGGATGAGGCAAAAAATAAATAAAAATGTGGGATAGCATTAAATTGAAAAAAATGAACAGAAATGATTATAATAAAAAAACCTTTAGGGGCTAGTTGGAGGGTGGACTTGCCACCTTGGGCTAAAGGGCCCAAGGGGGTGGCCGCACCCCCTCCTCCCAACCCTAGCCGTCCCCTGTAACATCCCAAAATTTTATGCGAGTTTATTTGATTTTGTTGAGTTTCTCCAGTTTTTACTTCAAACCTTGATATGAGAAATAATTGCATTTCATTTCATAAAAGTCAAAATAATTTATTTCATTTTCCTAAGTCAAATATGTATTTATAATAATTTTCAGGAATTTATAGGATTTAAAACTCTCCTTTTAAAGTTAAATTGTGTTTTTGCAAAATCCAAATATTAAATAGGGTTTAAAATATTTTTATTAAGTCTAGTAAGGTTCCAGATGATTCTCTGAATTTTCCCCTTAACTTACCGCTTCTCCCACCTTTCCCTCCGCTCGGGCCGACGTGTGGCATGCATCGGAACCGTCTGTTGTTGTTGGATTAAAACTCCACCGCCCGCTTCCACTTACCCGTTCGTACGAACCCCAACGGCTTAGATTAAACCCCCGTTGTCGGATCGGATCCGAACTGTCCCCTTTCACTTATCCCTTCGCGCAGCACCCTACGGCCCCGATCACTCCCCTTTGCCGCATGTCACAAATCCGAAAGCCACTGCCTCCACTTTTTCTCTTACTGACCGGTGGGCCCCCTTGTCAATTCCGTCTTCCCCGCCACCTTCCTTCTTCCCCGCGCCAGCGCCGCCGCCGCCGCTACCGCCATTACCAGCCAAAATTGAAAAAATTAAAACTTCGGTTTCTTTCGCCGATTTCACCCGAGCAAATGCACAATCAATTCCTTGTCCTACACTGCCCCTGAAACGCCCACTCTCCCTCTCCGTTACCCTTTACTCCTCGCATGCTCGGAACCGTTACAACTCCTGTGAGCCATTACCCCACCGTTAGCGCACCTCCACCTATAAATATCCATCCCCCTGAGCCTCCCCTCTCCACACCGCACCCTTCCCCTCTCTCTATTGCTCTCGAGCTCATCCCTAGCGCTGCCGCCCCGTGTGTCCTCCCTCTCTGCCGCCGGTAGGACTCTGGTGAGCAATCGTCGCCGCCTCAGAGCTCCTCGTGCCGCGCCGCCACCACTCCGAGCTTCAGGGAGGCGAGGCACATCTCCTCCACCCCATCCCCAAGCCCCTCTGCCGCTGGAACGGCCTCACCGCCGACGACCTCCCTCCGCCGCCGCTCCGTGTCGCCGTCAGCACGCTCCAGCCACCCTCGGGCTTCGTGGAAGGTACTTGTGCGTTCCCCTCGTGCTCCTCTTCCTCCCTGCACCCTCGGCCGGCGGCGCCGCCTGTTGGAGCATCGGTAACCCTCGGGTCCGGCGCCTCCTTCCCGGCCGGTCGTGCCACGTCGGTCGCCGATGCCATGTAGCAACCGTGTGGCAGCTCGGTGGCAGCTGAGTCGGTGCCACGCTAGCACCTTGCTGTGATGTGGCAGCCACGAGGCAGCCACGTGGTGCCAAGTGGCAGCCATGTCACAGGCCACATCAGCCTTCCAATTTTAATTAATTTTGAAATCCTCGCTGACGTCATAATCCCAGTTTTCCTTTGGAAAAATAATTCAATAAAATGCCTGCTGACGTCACAAATGCTTTTCGGTTTAAAAATAACTCTAGAAAATGAGTATTTTCTTTTTAATTGTATTTAATCTTTAGAAGGCCATAACTTCTTCATTTTAACTCCAAATTGACACATTCAAATTTCTAAATTTTTCTGAAATCATGAACTTTTAAATTTTATTTGAATTTTGTTTTTGAATTTGAATTGGTTCTTCGCGATTAGATTTCGACAATTCAGGAGAGTTCGATTTCGACAACGTTTCGTAGCAAGACTACGAACAAGGCAAGTTACACCTTTGACCATGTTGATCCTAATATTTCAAATTAATTATGTTGTTTTACTGTATATGCATGCGTATCTTTATTCAAATATGAATTACAGACGTTTTAAACTTTAGTTATGCCCACGATCCTTTGAATATAGCCAATTTGATCTCGAACTTACATGCCTTGTCACCTTAGCTAAAAATTAGTTGGTACAGTAGTATTAACTAGGAAATTTTATGAAAATTGCTTAGCCTGGCTTAGAATGATTTAGGTGGGATCAATTATTTCACATCAAATGACGATATCTTTTAATGAAGCCTTCACTTCGGTGAGTCAAGGAAATTTATGAAATGGTTTAAAATGAAAATAGAAAACTTGGTTTGGACTTAGGCTATTGGTTAGGTGGTGGGGTGCCGGCATACTTCATATTGTTTCATTCAGCTTTTCATACTTACATTATTGTATTTAAAATCCAGTATTGCTTTCCTGCACTTTTACCCTATTAAGCCTTCCTTTGAAATCCATTATGCATGCATCAATTTCGTTATATTTCCTGGTGTAACTTGTGGAGTACTTTAAAGTACTCACCTTACTTAAATCTGTTGCTAGACTTCAACGACGACGACTACAGTGAGAACTACGATGAGTAGGCCATGTCTTACAGTCATTCGCCTGTGGGGTGGCTGGATGGGCTGTGCTTCCGCAGTTTACTTTTTTCATTGTCTTTATTTTCAGTTGGCCTTGAGCCTTTTAATTGTAAGACTTGGCCCTAAGGCTGTATCTTCGATTAATAATATTTGTGGTGATTATGCATGATATACATCGCTGTTGACCCTGTGTGCACTAGATTTTCCTAGGATAGTGCGATTTACACAGAGGGACTTGGAGTTGTTGTTCTGGGTACCGACAGAGATGGTATCAGAGCAATAATGACCCTACGACAAATGACCCTAAGACACGACCCTAGATAGAGACCAACCTTAAGGACATATTTTGATAAATAAAAATATTTTGAAAACCATTCCCTTCTTACTTGCCTCAGTCTTTTATTATCAAAAAGATTGTTATTAACTCTCCTCTCCTTTTCAAAAATTTTAGATGAAGCAACCTACCCGCGTCTCCCATGGAACCCTCGTCGGACACCTAACGGATTGTTTGTATAGCCTCTTGCGAGAGTTCAATTTCTGACCTCGTCCACTCTACCAAGGATACTTGGGTCTGTATGGAGATCAAGAACGCTGGAGAGTTGAAGTAAGGATTTTCGCCAACTTTGGAGATCAAGCAGCTCTCCACACCTTCGACGCTCCGTTCCTCGAGAGACCTTCCTTGCCGATGTCCAAGATGCTGCTTTTGAAGCAATTCAACGACTAAGGGACATCTATCGGCAGTCACTTTGCATCCACGGAGTACAAGAGTAACCCCCGCCTCATTCAGTAGGTGGAGTTCACTAAGTCCCTGGACTATGCATACCAGACCACCCTGCATGAGTTGAACACCGCGATCCAGAAGCTCCATGCAAGAGAGGAAGAATTGGCCAACTATCATGCCGAGGATGTGGATTCCGCTACCTCAAAGCCACCCCTGAAGAGACTTAAGCGTAGCACTAGTGTTTAGGGAGCCATAAGCTTAAGTCTTAAAATGCTACTAGTGGGCTGCAGTCCCTTGTTAGCAACCTCAAGGTTATTATAATAAAATAAAAGAAGTTTATTGACTTTCATTCATTGCTTTCGCTGTTTTTCATTGCTTTTTGTGTGTGCTTGGTTGTGGGAATGTTACGGGAAACCCCTCCTTCTAGTTCTCTCCCTTTTCTCTAAATCTAAAAGTTTCGGCAGATGGTGAACACAAGACGGAACCTCAACGACGATGCTAACCTCGGAGCTTAGGGAAGCTAGTTTGCTCCCATCCCTCCACCTCCGCCAGCAGCAGGACCAAATTGGGCTCAATTGATGGTCAACCAGAATCAGTTGATCCAGCTACTCGCTCAGACTATCAACAACCCAGCTCATCAAGTTCATCAGCCGCCAGCTGAAGCTCATCCCAACCGTTTGTCAGAGTTCCTAAGGATCAAGCCACTAACTTTTGCCCGCAGTGTAGAGCCCATGGACGCTAATGACTGGTTGAGGTCGATCGGAAAGAAGCTAGACATCCTTCAGTACACCGATTGGGAGCGAGTTCTGTTCACGTCCCATCAGTTGAACGGACCCGCGTTTGAATGGTGGGACACCTTCATGGCCTCACATGCCAACCCTTAGGCTGTAACCTGGGATGAGTTCGTACAGAGCTTCCGCAAAGCTCACATCCCCACCGGCACCATGACCCTAAAGAAGAAGGAATTCCGAGCCCTTCGACAAGGAAGCCGCACATGAATGAGTATCTACAGAAGTTCAACCAGCTGGTGCGGTATGCGTCGGAAGATGTGGCCACAGATGAAGCTAAACAGGAAAGGTTCCTGGAAGGTCTGAATGACAACATCGTAGTGCAGCTGATATCAGGCGACTACCCTAATTTCCACCAGCTAGTCAACAAGGCCATCCGCCAAGAAGGCAAGCACGTGGAGATGGAGAACAGGAAGAGAAGAATAGCTGATCAGAAGGGTAACTCTGGAGGTTCTCATAAGGCTCGCAATACCCCTCCGTAGATGAACAAGTTCAGGCTGCAGGGTAGCAGCTTCAAGACTTAGTCGAGCAAGTTCAGGCCATCAGCCAGCCACCCACCGTTCCAAGCTAACCGCTCGCAGTTCCAGGCCAACCGCACTCCAGCTGCCAGTGGGCAAGTCCCGAAGAGCAGTCCCCCTTCGGATGGAGTGACCTGTTTCTACTGCAAGAAAATAGGACACTATGCTAAGGCGTGCCCCAAGAAGATTCAAGCCATTGCCAGTTCAGGGGCATCGGGAGGCTAGAACCAGGGACAACAGAAGCCACAGACCTTCATCAAGGGGAGAGTGAACCATGTGATGGCTGAGGAAGCTCAGGCTGCACTAGACGTCGTACTGGGTATGTTTCTTGTAAACTCAGTACCAGCATCAGTTCTTTTTTATTCCAGAGCTTCGCATTCTTTTGTGCCAAAAGCTTTTGTGGATAAGCATGGGTTGGGCATGGTTACTCTTAGCAACCCTATGATAGTTAACTCCCCTAGAGCAGGAAATTTGTGTCCCAGAGTAGAATTGCTCATAGGTGGGACTCTGTTCCTACCATACCTTTTGGTTTTGGAATCGCAAGGATTGGATGTAATTCTCAGAATGAATTGGTTAGCCAAAAATAAGGGCCAAATCAATTGTGCCACCCGGTCCATCACCCTCAACAATGACCAAGGCTTAGAAGTGACCTCCTCTCCTCAAATTCCGGAAGAATTTGGAAAAAACTTTAAAACTCCAAAAACTTTAAAACGTTATATAACAAAACACAAATAGAATTCAAATGAACTCCAAAAACTTTAAAACTAGAACCAAAACGTAGAGCTCAATTTTTTATGAATTTGGAAAAAAAATCAGGTCAATCGGAGCTAGGACGAGAAGAATAGGCTCTCAGAAGATTAAAATCTAAAGAAAAAAGGAAAATTGGATTTACTGGAATTATTTTTCTAAAGAAAAGTCCTAATTATGATGTCAGCATCTATTTTCTTTTTTGGATGAATTATTTTTCTAATGGAAAATATGATTTATAACAACATTACTAATGTGGCGGAGGACTGAGCTGCTAGGGCTGATGTGGCATTGAGGATTGAGGTGGTAGGGTGATGTGGTTGACACGTGGCATGGTGATGTGGCACTGACACATGGCTCGGGTGGCTAACATGGTGGACATGTGAACTAACACGTAGGATCTAGGGATAAGGTGGCTCTGATGTGGCTGCTGACTCGGCTGCTTGTGTGGCTGGCTCACAGGTCTACAACATAGTCCTATTGGAAGGTGGGCCCTACTTGTCTGTGGCTTGGTTCATAGTGGACTGGATTCACCGAGGGCGTGGGTCCATGCTGATATCAGCACTGTCGTCAGTGGGGCACGTGACACGAGGTGTTGGCTTGGCTGGTAAAGGGGCAGCGTGGGTCATGAGGCAGCGAGCTACATAGGCGGCTACGGTGTGGTCACAGACCAGGGCACGGTGACAAACGTGGTTGGCAGCGGCTGACCAGAGTGTGGCTGGGTGATGGAGCAGGTGAAGGACGACGACGGCGACTTACCGGCGATCATGATGAAGGCGGTGGTGGAAAAGTTGACCTACGCACATGGAAGACGACGCGAAGATGACAACGATGATGGTGACGGCGCACGGGCTAGGTTCGGCGAGGGCTTCAGATGCGAAGAACGAGGGGATAGCTTAGGGTTTTATACCCGAAAATCAAGGAGTCCACAGGGAGCACGGACGTTGAGTCCGGGGTAAAGATGCGCAAGGTGACAATGACATCTCAGACATGGACGCTGAGAGTCCCAATCGAAGACGCGAGCAGAAGACGCACAAGCAGCTGACACATGGAGGATCGTGATGCGTGCGGTCGAGCGACAGATGGCTGACACTCGTCGGTCGCGGGGAGAGATAGGCGATCGGTGGCAGTCCGATTGGGCGAGAAGAAGATGGGCAAGCTGGGCTTCAGCCCAAAGGCTAATTAGGGATTTTTGAATGGTTTTCTAATTTCAGAAATTAGAGAAAATTCAATTGAGCTCTAGAAAATAGTAAAGAAACTTGATAAATTTTCAGAAAATACAAAAAAAATTCCATGAAGCATAAGTAAGCCAAATAAAATATTTTCAACAATAATTAAAGTTTAGATTACTCACAGTAAATCCTTTTAATTTGCAAAAATGAAATCTAAGCTTTAATTAATTCTAGAAAAATCCAAATGGTGAACGCTATTTTAAAAGCTTTAAGAAAACTCTGAAAAACAGGATGTTACTGATTTTTCTTTTTTCAAACAGATGCAGAGAAGTTCAAAAGTATGCAAAAATGTTTTTCATACACTTGCAATAGAAAACTCAATTAAATTATATCCAAACACTGCTAATAATTTAATTATTTTTAGTTGTCAAAAATTAGAAAAGCTTTTAATAAATCCTCAAAAAAATTTAAAATCTATCAAAATGCAGGAAACAACGATTTGAACATAATTTAATGAGTAATTAGAATTTTGGAATGTTACATAGATATGGTAAGAAATTTCAAATATCACAATACGAAGTTAAAATAATATGATCTGTGCAATTGATAAACGCTATAATAGTTGTTAGATCTTAATGTTTTATAGTAATCAAGTTAATGAAAAACATAAATTAAACATGCAACCTGTGCAGATACATGGGGTGATGACTAGTTAAACCTTAATCGACATAGCTCTGTGTTATTGGATGAGGACTGCTCTGCATGCTATTTGTTATTGTGCCAAATAGTTAGCATTCAGAAACAAAAGCAGAAACTAACTTGAGGAGATGTAATTAAGTAAAATTTATTGCGAGAAACTCAGAATTTCTCCATGAAATCGAGAAACCTTAAGCAAGGAGGTTTACATCATCGGCAGTCACATCCCAAATTATCAAAGGTACATTCAGTATTTTGAATTTTTGATTCACTTTCTTATTACCTAGTTTACATCATCGTCTCAGAACTAGAAGGACAATACATCAGTAAGCTCATTTATGCATGATTACATTTACCATTTGTCACTGAATCCCATGCATGCTAGGTAGTCATATATGTCACATTTCGCAATTATACATACAATGACCAATGTGCTACCACCCTGGCATTCTTGTCTCGAGTGTAAAGCTTTCATTCTCCATGCATTCAGCAATCGCTTTTCTACCCTATTCTGCTCGCTTTGAACAATCACTTTGTGTATGTCATGCTACGCTGTGCTCCTAGCAAGTCTGTCAGCTGCTTGCCAGATAGCTGATCTTGTCTACTTCATTCGTATGTGTTTAACACGTACCTAGATCACCTCAATCACAAATCATTGAGTCCCTGTGAAGACTGAAACAAGTCTTGCAGTCGTTGTTCGTTAACGGCAAGTGGTGCATGCAGAAAGCACAGCATCTCTGCGGTGGTGCATCAACTTTTCTGCTAAGTTTTGGGGTACTGTTTTTACATATTCTTTTCCCCATTCCTACCAGCTACTCGTGCGCACTGGATGCATGGAAAGAGAAGTGAGAGAAACATTAGTGCAAGAGTAATTGTATTATCATGTATTACACGAAAGTTTAATTTGCGATGACTGATAAGATAATCAATAAATGCTGAAATAATTGAGTTTTCCTACATGAGTTTACACTAAAACCATTAACACAAAGAAACATGGGACACAGGCAATTAATCAGAACTAGAGTTTCAGAAACCCTACCTATATATCTGCCGTTGAATTCCATCAAACTGATCAGTATTGACTGCAGTTACATGTTCGGTGGATCAAAATTGATGATATATTCGACATACAATTTTGCCTCCATTCTCCTTTTGCCTCCAGTGCTTTCATTCTTCTTTTTGTTGCCATGAAATATGAGCCTGCCAACAAGAGCCATTCAATTTTTTTATCCATGGCAATCCACGCACAAGCGATATAAAATGTAGAGGCTTCGTGTTCATCTGATCTGGTTTAAGTCAATAAAATATACCCTATTTGTTATATATACGTGCACTGCACTATCAAATAATTAATATCAATTTTTTGACGAGTTCATATATCTTGCTGATAGAAAACAAATTATTTGGAAGTACAAAAGCACATCTATGTAGATATATATGCTGTTGCATATACTCTGAGATTAAATTTAATTAGGTTTCTATGAGTTATGATAAAAAGATTAAATACCATAGCGGTCTGATATATCTTATGATGTTTTTAATAAGAGAAAAAAGGACAACGTAAAACTTGATCTGTCTTTGTAGACGGCGCTAGCGTACTAGTTCTGTTAGGAATTGTTAGATGTACAGACAGGAAAGTAAAGCTATTGACTAGATCCATTTTACCAGACTAAGCAAGGAAATCATGACTTCACGTTATATGGAGTAGAGGTGACAATTGGTACTTTTTCAGGAGGGATCTCTCTAATAAAAAAATTCATACTTTTCAAAAACAAAATAATACTAGATAGGCTTGTAAAAAATTCCTACTTCACGTTATATGTCCAGTTGTTTTCATTTGTGGTACAACAGTAAGTAATCAACATACATGATTGATTATTTGTAATTTTTTTAGTAAACTATATATGGTCATAACTTCATCTGACAACAGAATGCAATTGTCCATCATGAACAAAGATAGCTCTTTTCCACGCCATTCGACAAAACGAGTGCATTCGGTAAACGTGCCATTCAATCATTTTCTGTGCTATCAGTGACAAAATTATTATCATTCACTTTATCATGTGTATGACGTGTCAAAAATTATTCGATGTGTGCCTGCAATTCTTACTCGTTTAATAATGCGCATGACTGAGATCCACTACACTAGTTGCGCAATGGTTATCTTTGTCTTTGGAAAACAACAATGATTCCTTGTAGCTACTCTCTTTTGCATGTATAAATACAAATGTTTCACTCTTTTCATGATATTCATTAACCACTATAGTATAGTAATTATGTTCAAGTAATTTTACTTTCCACGGTGTCTTTTAATTTTCTGTATGAGATAAGTGACTATACAACGTCTGATCACAGGTTGATACATGTTAACCATGAATTTTATACATTAATTCTTAGTAGAAAAATAAAATGGCAAGTAGAATAAGGTTTTTTTTCTGCAATTACAAATAAGAAAAGTTATTAAATGTGTGGAACAATAGAATATGAACACATATAATTAGTAGGAAACATTTTGACAAATGTCTAGATTTTGGACATAAGTAGAATAAGGTTTTTTTTTCTGCAATTACAAATAAGAAAAGTTATTAAATGTGTGGAACAATAGAATATGAACACATATAATTAGTAGGAAACATTTTGACAAATGTCCAGATTTTGGACATAGTTTTACTTTGAGAGGAGAGTGAAGTCCGACAAAGTAATGATAATATAAAATATAAAGCAATATGAAAACATAATGATAAAAATATGAAAATAAAATATAGACACATTACTTGGATAAGCTAGCTAGCAATGGATAAAGAAGGTGTTGTCCAGCAGCAGGGGGCTTTGCGAAGCAATGGATGTCACATGAAGTTTTGAAAGGTTTCGTACCATGATAATTGACAGAACGATAAAACCAAAGTTTTGGGTTAGGCCTATTTCCATCGTTTTCCCCTTCAGAATAAAACCTTCACAGATATATTTCTTGTTGGTTAGTTTCATCAGAATATGATGATTTCCAAACATAATCCATAAACATGATTTTTCCACTAGTAAACCACAAGCTGAACCCACCTCCACCAGCGACCTGCTACTAAAGTATGAGAGGAGCATGTGTGTCCTTTGTTGCTTCCATTCTCCTTTTGTCCCCAGTGCTTTCTTTCTTCTTTTTGTTGCCATAAAGTGTGAGCATGAGAACAAGAGCCATTCATTTTTTTATCTATGGCCAAGATTTGAGCTAACGCTACCCCTCCGTGCTGTAGCGATATAAAAAATAGATTATTCGTGTTCATCTGATCTGGTGCTAGTCAATAAACAATAAAATATATCCTATTTATTATATATACGTGCACTGCACTATCCAACAATTAATATCAAAATTTAGATGAGTTCATATATCTTGTTGATAGAACAAAAAATTATTTCAAAGTACTAAATTAAAGCACATCTAAGTAGGTATATATATATATATATATGCTGTTGCATATACTCTGAGATTAAATTTAATGGGGTTTCCGTGAGATATGCTAAAAAAGAATTAACTACCATAGCGGTCTGATATATCTTATGATGTTTATAATAAGAAAAAAATGGGCAACCTAAATCTTGATCTGTCTTTGTAGACTACGCTAGCAAATCATGATTTCATATTCAATGGACTAGTGACAGCGGTTGATCTTTCTTCAGGTGGTATATTTCCCAATAAGAAAGGATTAGTTTCTAATATAACATAGCAATAGGTTGGTAGGTTCGTGAAAACAATGATGTGCTCCTAATTAAAATATCAATCAACATTTACTTAACAATAAAAGATCAGATAGGAGTCTTGAAAAGTTACTTATAGTAAGTAGTAACGTGTGCCAGTGCCAACCGATGCTAAAAGATTCTACTTAGCTAGGAAGCACAAGTGCAACTGGTATACGAAAAGAAATTTAAGACGCTGGTTGTGGCATGATTCACTACTACAGAAAGCCTAATACTAGACGCCAAATCACAGACGGTTTCACAAAACCGTCTGTGATGTACACTATCACAGACGGTTTTAACTTGGAGACCGTCTGTGCTGCTGAAGGAGTATCACAGACGGTTGTTACGGAAAAACCGTCTGTGATAATGGACTATCACTGACAGTTTTTACTTAAAAATCGTATGTGCTAGTCTGGAATATCACAGATGGTTTTTACGGAAAAACCATCTGTGATACTTGACTATCACAAACGATTTTTAGTGAAAAACCGTTTGTGCTATTCCAGATTATCACAGACGGTTTTTAAGAAAAAACCGTCTGTGATAGTCCATTATCAGAGACGGTTTTTTTGTAAAAACCGTCTGTGATAATCCTGCTATGTATTTATTGCACCGCTCAGACCACATCTGTCTTCATTTCGATCTAGATCTAGCCGGTGCTGTAGCTAGGGGCGGAAGGCTTTTAGGCCATTTAATTTGGTGGAAGGAGGCTTATTTGGCAGGAGAGCTTTGAAGATTCATTGAGTTTTTGGTTGTCCTAGATATGGTTAGTAATGAAATTTGTTTTTGGTTGCAATATCAAAATGTAGATCTAGCTAATTTAGATTTAGCTAGCCTTAATGCATGTGGTATATATGTAGTAATAATTAATTAAATTAATTTTAATACTAAGTTGTTATATATGTGTATAATATAGGACCGAAGCTGGATGTATACCGCAAATCGTGTGAGTGAAGAATACATTAATGACATGTCTGCTTTTACAAGAGCTGCCGAGGAGGATATGCTGAGCTGCTTTTATGCATAAGTGAGTATGTTGTGAAAGCTTGGTCAATGTATTGATGTTGGTAGTTTGTGAAAGATGGCATAATTTTGTCAATGTATTGATGTTGGTAGTTAAACACACGTGTGGATGCAAGGGTTGGTGGCTAGTTAACTCTTAATTCACATAGCTCTCTGTTATTGGATGAGGAGTGCTTCGCATACTACTCATTGTTGTGCCAAATAATTAGCATTCAAAAGCAAAAGTAGAAACTAACTTCAGGATATGTAATTAAGCAAAATTCATTGCAAGAAACTCACTTAGAATTTCTTCATGGAACTGAGAAATCTTATGCAAGGAGGTTTACATCATCAATAAAGTCATGCCCCAAATTATCAAAGGTACATTCAATACTTTAAATTTTTTATTGTCACTCTTATTACCTAGTTACTACATCTTCTAAAAACTAGAAGAATACATCAGCAAGCTCACTTATTATAACAAACCAAAATTATAATTACAAATTGAATTGTGTTCAAATCATCTTTTTCTACATTTTGATGCATTTTCAAAAAGTTCAGCATTTATTAAAGGTTTCTCTAATTTTCAGCAGAAAATGAATTTATGAAATTAATTAAACATTATGAGAGGCTGAAGATAATTTAATTGGGTTCTAAATATTCTAAAGTGCCTCTCCAAAAAAATTCATAATTCTCAAAGTTTGTTTGCTAATTTTAAAAATTCAAACTCAATTTCTGGTATTAAATCATTTAGAAAACAAATTCAAAATCATGTTCCATTGTAGGCCGAATGCACTAGTCCATCATGAACAAAGATAGATCTTTTCCATGCCATTGGAGAAAACGAGTGCGCATGGTAAATGTGTCAATCAGTCATTTTCCGTGCTATTGGTGACAAAATTATTATCATTCACTTCATCATGTGTATGACATGTCAAAAATTATTCCATGTGCGCTTGCGATTCTTACTCGCTTAATAATGCGCATGATCGAGATCCACTAAACTAGTTACGTAATGGTTATCTTTGCTTTCGACAACAATAATGATTCCTTGCAGATACTCTCTACTTGAGATTCGAATTTGAGACTACAAATGGCCGATCGGGCTCGTCGTTAGCTTTCCAACGAGTATAAGAACCTAAAAAACGGACACCATATGCAAAAGTTATGCCCGTTTTACGCAATGGTTATCTTTGATTTGGACAACAACAATGATTCCTTGCAGCTACTCTCTTTTTCACGTATAAATACAAACATTTACTCTTCTTCATAATATTCTTTAACCACTATAGTATAGTAATTATGTCCAAGCAATTTTACTTTCCATGCGTTCTTCTTAATTTTCTGTACGAGATATGTGAGGGCACTATGGCTGATCAAAGGGTGATACATCTTAACCATGAATTTTGTACATTAATACTTGGTAGAAAAATAAAATGGGCAAGCAGAATAAGGTATTTTTCAATAATTGCAAATCAAAAAAGTTATTAAATGTGTGCAACAATAAAATATGAAAACATGTAATTAGTAGGAAACGTTTTGAAAAAACATCCAGATTTTTTAGCATAATTTACTTTGAGAGGAGGAGAGTTAATGATGATGACATGGCCCCGATGGTTACAACCATATTAGCAATGCTTGTTGTTCGAATTACAAGAGTTCCTATACATCACTTAAATTATCAAGTGAGCTTGTTTTAAGAAGTTCCTTCATATCATATGAACTATATGATGCTACCTAATGATGAAAATGCATATTTACGTAGCTATACAAGGAGGATTGCATCAACACTACGAGCTCGTAGTTGGGGTCTACCAAAAGGGAAGCCAACCAACATATCAAGACCATGTCAATGTCTCCCCTAACTCTTCCTTATGGTCACCACATCACTTTTGGACCAATTCAAGTAAGAGTTCAAGTGGGACACGTTTTGGAATCTAATTTGGCCTCTAGATCAGTTTGGATTCAGCCTGATAGGGCCAACTTCAAATGAGCATAACTTTCATATATAGAGTCCATTTGAGGTCCATGAGTACTTGATGGAAAGCTTTTCTCGTCCACTTTCCAAGGATCCAGCCTTGCCTGTAAATTCCTTCTGTACGGCCCGCAATCATCAAAAGAAGTTGCTACACCACCTGTTTGGGCCAAATCGGGCCTTGTATTGCATGGGCCAAAGAAGATGCTACCCCCTATTCATAGCTGAAATACTGTTCATATGAATAGTAAAATAGCACCACCCCCATGTTTCTTAGTCTTGTGTGGCTTACACTCCCCTATTTAAGGAGGCTGCACCCCTATAGTTTTCTCGGATTTCGTTTATATTTAGTTTGCCTATGTTCCAACTTGTATCTTCTGCGTGTATCGACTAGACCACCCAGTCAAGATCCTTATTCGGAATCCCACCATATTGAGTATTTCAATCTTATTTGCAATTTGAGATTGCTTGTTCTTGTGTGTTCTTCGGTTGCATGCAGGAATAGATCTTCGTGGTCAGATCAACCGCCTTCTTGGCACGGTTGATAATGACTCGGAGTGTGGTTTAGCGATTGCTTGGTGTTCTGGTCGTGAACGGTTAGTAGTTGCATCGGCAAAGTTATCATCATATTGGAAGATCGGGACCCCCACCCTCTCATCAGTTAAGTCCCACGAAGTCATGATAATATAAAACGAAAGCAATATGAAAACATTATGACAAAATATGAAAAATAAAATATAGACACATTCCTTGGAGCATAGTTTACCTGTTGTCTGGTTTGGGCTAGGCCTACTTCCGTCGTTTTTCCCTTCTAAATAAACCATCACAGATACATTTTTTTGTTGGTTAGTTTCGTCCGAAAATGATGATTTCCAAATATACTCCACGGCAGAGATGACCTTGTGTGCTTTCACTCTTCTTTTTGTTGCAATAAAGTTTGAGCCTGCGAACAAGAGCCATTCAATTTCTTTTATCTATGGCCTAGATTTCAGTTAATGCTAGCGATATAAAATGAAGAGGATTCTTGTTCATCTGATCTGGTGCAAGTCAATAAAATATACCCTATTTGTTACATATACGTCACTACTAGAAAACGGATCATCCCTCATGGGCTTTAGTTTTCCTGACGGGCCCGCATAGATCGTGAGGGATATCAATTTTTGTGACGGGCCCACATATCACTGTCACAAAAATACATTTTCCTGTCGGGCTCCTGAAGCCGCTAAGAAAATACATGATTTTTGTGACGGTATTAAGCGAACCGTGAGGATAATTGAAGTAAATCCATGAGGCTTCTCCAGCCCGTGAGGCTAATTATCCAGCCCGCCCGCTGATTTCCCCAATTTTCGTGCAACGCGCACGCTGGACTACTGAAAACCCTAGTCTGCCCGCTGATTTCCCCAACCGCGCGCCCCCATCCCGTCGCCCGCCTCCTCCGCCCGATTGCCCCTCGCCCGCCTCCTCCGCCCCATCACCCCTTGCCCGCCACCTCCGATCCGCCGGCCCCATCCCCTCGCCCGCCTCCTTCGCCCCATCCGCTCCCCACCTCCTCCGATCCGCCGGCCCCATCTCCTCGCCCACCGCCTCTGCCCCATCCGCTCGCCCGCCTCCTCTGATCCGCTGGCCCCATCCCCTCCCCCGCCTCCTCCGCCCCATCCCCTCGCCCACCTCCTCCGATCCGCCGGCCCCATCCCCTCTCCTGCCTCCTCCGATCCGCCGGCCCCATCCCCTCGCCCGCCTCCTCCGCCCCATCCCCTCGCCCGCCTCCTCCTCCCCATCCCATCGCCCACCTCCTCCGATCCGCCCCATCCACTTGCCCCACCGCCCCAGGTCTGCCCCACCGTGCTGCCTCCCCAGGTCCGCCCCGATGCCCCAGCTCCGCCCCGCCTCCCCAGGTCTGCCCCGCCGCCCCAGGTCCGCCCCTCCTCCCCAGGTCTGCCCCGACGGCCTAGCTCGTTTGCTAGCTATGAAGTCACAATACAATATGTCAATTGCACACTATGACGATGTATTACAAATAATTCATGAACTTTTGCCTCCGGAGTCTAAGTTGTCTGAGGACTTCTACCGTTCAAAAAAGTTGTTAGAGGGTCTCGGAATGCCATATGTGAAAATTGATGTGTGTTATAATAACTGCATGCTTTACTGGAAAGATAATGAGCATAAAGACAAGTGTGATTTATGTGATACCTCTCGCTACGAGGTAGGCCATAATAAAGTCCCACGTAAAGTATTACGGTACCTACCCATTATAGATAGACTACAAAGGTTGTATGCACACGAGGAGACAGCAAAGCTAATGCGGTCACATAGTCAGTCAACGTCTGGTAAGATGGTGCACCCATGTAATGGGGAAGCTTGGCAACAATTTGACGAGGACTTCCCAAACTTTGCAAGTGATCCTAGAAATGTACACCTTGCTATAGCAACAGATGGTTTCACACCATTTAGTTTGGGTGCTGCTCCTTACTCATGTTGGCCAGTGTTTGTGGCTCCATTAAATATTTCGCCGGGCATGCTGTTGAAGCTGGAGTACATATTCCTAGGCCTTGTTATCCCTGGCCCTGAACATCCTGGAAAAAAAATAAATATTCTAATGCAACCTTTAGTTGACGAACTTATCAACTTGTGGGAGGGGGTACAAACATGGGATGCTTCACTTAACCAAAACTTTACAATGCGTGGAGCATATCTATGGTCAGTTCATGATTTTCCTGCATATGGTATGTTTGCTGGTTGGAGCACACATGGTTCGTTTGCGTGTCCAGAATGCTTGGGTGACGGTAAAGCATTTCACCTCCGTAATGGTCGTAAGGCTTGCTGGTTTGATTGTCATAGATGCTTCCTACCTAGAGACCATGAATTCAGAACCCAAGGTAATGCATTTTGAAAGAACACAGTAGTACTTGAGGAGGCACCAAGGCATTTAAGGGGAGAGAAAGTCAAAGCCCAAATAGACAAGTTTGTAGGTGATACTAAAAACTTTGGTAAACTTCACCATTGGACCCACAAAAGCTGCTTTTGGCAACTTCCATACTTCAATAAATTAAAGCTTCAACACAACATTGATGTGATGCACAATGAGAAAAACGTAGCTGAAACTATATAGAACACATGCTTTGACATACCCGATAAGACGAAGGATAATGTGAAGGCCAGACAAGATCTAGCTAAGATTTGTCACCGTCCTTCACTGCACTTGGAGCTGAAGAACAATGGGAAGTGGCACAAGCCTAGGGCACCTTTTTGCATCAATAATAATGACAAGACAATGATCCTTAAGTGGTTTCAAACATTGAAGTTTCCTGATGGATATGCATCCAATATTAGGCGAGGTGTTAACCTTTTACAAAGGAAGATATTTGGCCTCAAAAGTCATGACTTCCATATATTCATGGAACATTTGCTACCAGTTGCATTCCGTGGCTTCCTTCCTGAAAATATATGGCTATGTTTGGCTAAGCTCAGTTTTTTCTATAGGAAGTTGTGTGCTAAAGAGATTAGCAAGGATGACATAACCTCACTAGTGGTAGTAGTGGTCCAATCAGCAGCCAGAAAGCACAGAAATACATTGTAAGTGCTCCCTTGTTTCTATTCTTACAAGTGAACTTAGCTTTTCAGAAAGATGCTTAAATGTTGCTTTTGTTCTAGGATGATTACTCTGCTGCTGCTATGGCTCAACACGAAGATGATTGGGAGCAGCAACCACTCGATGCAAGCATATTGTACAACATCAATGGTGGCATGCCCCATGGCCGTGTACCAATAGGGGATGGTGCTATCAAGAAGGATGCTGTTCTAGCAGCTACCAAATCAAGAAACATCAGGCCATCCAATTCGAACTCTTATCGAAATGTGCTTCGTCATAATCAAGAACTACTCCAGACACAAGAAGTTCACCGCCAGATGATCTTGGTAATAATGCCTAGCAACTCCTGTCCTTAATTTGCTTGTATTCATTTTGTTTTGTACTCCTGCAGTGGTTTTTCTACCTTTGACCCCTTTGACAAGATTAATTCAAGTTTTTATCTACCCCGGGGACCATTGAATATTCTCCATGTACACTGTTATTAATTTTGTTCACAGTTACTGGTAGGTCACACATTTAACAACACATATATAGGTCAGGTAAAGTTACTACCTTCTTAATTATGAGAAATGCATACCGACATCTTTGTTTCCTTCAGCTAGCTCCATGTGAATCATGGCTTCATGGAAGACAAAAGTATTCCTTATAAATCTTTCATCGAAGTGTATCAGTTAACTGTTATAGCTAGCTAGCTTACAACTTTGCCGAGCAAGAACAGAATGGGAGATTTTTCTTGTTCCGACGAGAAGCGAACTGACTTCTTTGAAATTTTAGAAAAATTCCTACAAAATCCTTACATTCTAACTTATTAGGCCTTGGTTACACACTTACACAGCTGTAGGCCCATGTTAAATTTATGGTGAAGAGAGATCTTCCATGGCAACCAAAATGACGTTATAGCTGCATAAAAATCAGTGAAACCTTCTTGGAGTATGCATGTATATATGTAAGCTTTGGGCAAAAAGGTTTTTGTTTCTGTTACTTGTCTCTTTTGCTGAGAGATCATCTGATTCACCTGTCACCAAACACGAAGGGGTAGAAGTAGCTAGAGAAGCTGTTTCGTTTCTTGCTCTTTTCCTTTTGCTGCTGTAGCGTCTATCATCATTGCAACGCAGACACAGAACTCCAACAAGTTCCTTTCCTCTTGGCCATGCCTTGCTGATCACAAATGTTTGTATTTCTCCCTTTGTCTTGTTTTTGGGGAATCCTCATGATTTCATCACAGCTTTCATCCCAGGAACGAACCCTAAAATTTCAAAACGCCCCATCATTTTGGATCTAGCTAGCTAATTAGGTAATATAGTGTACAACCATAATTTCAACTCCCTGTTGTTTCTTCCTCAAATGTATGCTCCGTTTAAGAAGTAGTGTGCATGCCCACACAAGTGCAACTGTGCAAGCTAGTATATTGTTGTTGACTTGTCACGGCAGCTAAGCTTGGCCAGTGGCTGCATGCTGGCCCTGCAGTGTCCGGCAAGCTCGGCACTGCTCACATGTGACTGGCCTTTGAATAACAGACTACTTTCAGAAAGGATGTTGTCAATTTTGTATACAAAGTTCAAACTATGAATGCCCAAGATAGAATGGTACAAGCCATTCTTAGTTTTGTATATGTGCATTATCCTAATTAAGCATGAGTACTCCAGCTAAGATTCAGGCATGCCTACAAAGATCCAGTACAAAATTTAGCTAACCAATACTGCTAAGCTTCTGGCTAGCGAGTGCTAATATTATAAAAGAATTTACTTGTTAATCCAGAGACCGCAAATAATTACATTGTGAGTACTGATCAACCCCTTGAACTAGTCCTTTGTGGGTATGTTGAACTTTTGTTTTTAGGCAAGGTTATGTTGAACTATTAGTCTTCAAGGAGATGCCAGATATTTCAGCAATGATGTGGAAATTAAAGTGACATTCTTGAATCTCGACAACGAATATTTGAAGTATGCAATAAGATCACACTACAGTTAATTTCTTTATTTGAAATATCAACCGTGACAGGAGTCAAAGTATAAAACTACAATACTTACAACTGAAGCACAGCATTCTATCATCAGATACATACAACACCTGCAGTTTGAAGCTCCTCAAAGATGCTCATCTCATCTAGCTCAATAGTCTGTCTTAGTGGTTGTCTTTGCTTGCATTGCATGGTTAGTACATATTATATAGTTCAACTTCAAATGGTACTTTCTAACTGTAGATGCTTTTTGAGAAGATGGGTAAACAACCACCACCAGAGATGCTACGCCGTGGAACACCTACACAAGCACAGGTAATACCGTTTAATACCTACAATTATTGCTTTGTGTACAAACAATATTTCCTACGAACTATTATTTTGCCTTGTTCTAGAGTTCAACTTCCATCTGTCACCTTTGTCATACGAAGGACCATTGTACTATGCAACTAATCTTTTTTGGTGTGTCGATCACAACAAGCAATACAAAGAATGAGCAAGTGGACTCATGTTGAATGTTCTAAATATGGGCATAACCTGAATCTCATTTACTTAGAGTTTATGGTAAGGTGGCAAATGACTTTTCTACTAGTTGGTACACCCATACTTGTGAGTTGTTTATGAGGCTAAACTAATCTTGAGTATATGCCAACCTGCAGCTAGCAAAAGTATAGCTACCTTCTTTGCACAATTTTATGTTGAATTAACAAGAACACCTAGATCCTTTTTTTGTTGCTATGGTATTTTGAAAACTAGCTACTGTGCATGTTGTACATCTACCTTCTTTGCACAATTTTATGTTGAATTAACAAGAACACTAGATCCTTTTTCTTTGCACAATTTTATGTTGAAAACTAGCTACTGTGTATGTTGTACAAGACATGATATTCTGTTTCCTTCTGACATAATGTTTTCACCTTGCAGCAAGGGACTGGTACTGGGACTGGGCTTGGGACTGGATCCTCTCATGTGGGCTCACAACCGGATGACGGTGCTGCCGATGGTAACGACATGGACAATTGCAGTGGCGACATTGATGACGACAACCATGCTGTCATGTGATTTTCAGTGATCTCTTGTAGTTCTTTTCACTAGCTAAATTTCAATGTAATGGAAATAGATACTTGAGACTTGTATGTGGTACTTCATTGTAGATGTCTTTTGGATGGATGAACCAATCTGGGGATTGTTTATGAAAACTGAAGTTTATGAATTGGTATGCTTGTGTGAACTATCAATCTAGGGATTGTTTATGAAAACTAAACTTTTTATATGTTTGTTATTTATATGTTTCTTGATTGATGCAAGGATGGTGTTGTGCTTATCTTGTAGCTGAATAGTCAATTTGTTCTGCCAGCCTGATTTGTTAGTAGTTTCTGCCAATTTCATTGACGGTTCAAACCGTCAATGAAATGCATTTTCCTGACGGTAACACAAACAGTCAATGAAATCCATTTTGCTGACAGCATGGCCCCCTCAGAAAAATCCTTTTTTGTTGCGGGGCAGGCTATTATATTGACGGTGACTGAACCGTCAGCAAAATTTATTTTCCTGACTGTCACTTAGTACCGTCAGGTTAATGTATTATTCTGATGGTGACTAAACCGTTAGCAAAAAGTGTTTTCCTGACTGTCAGTTAGTACCGTCAGGTTAATGCATTTTTCTGGCGGTTTGGGCTTTCAGGAAAATGAAATTTTCCGTGACGGGTAAAACTGTCAGGGTAAACTTCCCTGACAGGTAAAACTGTCAGGTTAAATTTCCCTGACGGGTAACCGTCAGCCAAATTTAATTTTCCTTTCCAGCCAGCCCTGAGGGGTTTTGCCTGACGGGAACCCGTCAGGGAAATTTAACCTGATGGTGTTTTGTATTTTCCTGACGGTTAGGAACCGTGAGGGATGATCCGTTTTCTACACTATCAAACAATTAATATCAATTTTTTGACGAGTTCATATATCTTGCTGATAGAAAAAAATATTTGGAAGTACAAAAGCACATCTATGTAGATATATATGCTATTGCATATACTCTGAGATTAAATTTAATTAGGTTTCTATGAGTGATGATAAAAAGATTAAATACCATAGCGGTCTGATATATCTTATGATGTTTTTAATAATAGAAAAAAGGACAACCTAAAACTTGATCTGTCTTTGTAGACGACGCTAGCAAATCATGATTTCATATTGAGTGGACAACTACTAGTGACACGCTGACAGTGGCTGATCTTTCTTCAGGAGGTATATTTCCCAATAAGAAAGGATTACTTTCTAATATATCATAGCAATAGGTAGGTAGGTTTGTGAAAACCATGATGTGTTTTTTATATTAATTAAATAAAATGTGCAACAACATTTATGTTTCTTGCTATAAAAGATTAAACTGGAGTAAAAGATAACGTCTACTTAGCTTAGTACAAGTGCAATTGACATACGAAAAGAGATGTTATAAGCTGCTTGTGGCGTGATTACAGATGATTTTGTCTCATCAGCTATGACTTTCTAGCTGGCAGGCATGCATGGCTAGCTAGGTTAGCACAAATAGTGATGTTCTTTAATTCCTTCAAACCAGTTAGGAAGGGTCAATTGATGCCATCGGCCAATTCCATGATATGTACGAAAGTCTGCTGACACCTTGGAACAAGGGGAATACGTATAGGTAAGTTATGATTCCATCTATCTATGTAGCCAAACATCCAGTACATGCAATGGAAAATTATTCGATGTGCGCTTGTGATTCTTACTCTCTTAATAATGCGCATGATCGACATCCACTACACTGGTTGCACAATGGTCATAAATATAAACATTTGGACGTCAACAATGATTCCTTACAGCTATTCTCTTTTTCATTTAGAAATATAAACATTTTACTCTTCCTTCATGATATTCTTTAACCACTATAGTATAGTAATTATGTTCAAGCAATTTTAGTTTCCATGGTTTCTTCTTAATTTTCTGTATTAGATATGTGAGTATAATACGACTGATCAAAGGTTGATACATGTTAACCATTAATTTTATACGTTAATAATTAGTAGAAAAACAAAATGGGCAAGCAGAATAAGGTATTTTTTTAGTAATTACAGATAAGAAAATTTATTAAATGTGTGCAACAATAAAAAGATGAAAACATATAGTTAGTTAGAAACATTTTGTCAAAACATCCAGATTATGGATATAATGATTCCCTTTAGCAGTTAATGGTTTTATATTGTCACTACTTTTCAATTCCCTTTGTTAAATTTATTATTGATTCATATAATTATTAATTGGTTCATCTTAATGGCAATTACTGATTTTTTTATTGCTGAAATTACTGCATTCATGGCCATGTTGAGGAATTATATTTGATGCCTAGCTATTGGTAATGTCTAATTAATGGTTTAAATTGGTAGCAATTGTGGTGGTAGGTGACATTTAGGCTTTTGTTAAGCTGGGGTATTACATAAACAAAGGTCCAGATCAACATTACTTCATGACTTCATGTTATATGGAATAGAGGTGACAATTGGTACTTTTTCAGGAGTGATCTCTCAAATTAACAATTCCTACTTTTGAAAAACAAAATAATACTAGAAAGGCATGTGAAAAAGTGTGTCCACTTGTTTTCATTTGTGGTACAAAAGTAAATAATCAACATACATGATTAATTATTTTAATTTTTTTAGTAAACTATGGTCGTAACTTCATCTGACAACAGAATGCAATTGTCCATCAGGAACAAAGATAGCTCTTTTCCACACCATTCGACAAAACGAGTGCATTCGGTAAACGTGCCATTCAGTCATTTTCTCTGCTATTGGAGACAAAATTATTATCATTCACTTTATCATGCGTATGACATGTCAAAAATTATTCGATGTGTGCCTACGATTCTTACTCGCTTAATAATGCGCATGACTGAGATCCACTACACTAGTTGCGCAATGGTTATCTTTGTCTTTGGAAAACAACAATGATTCCTTGCAGCTACTCTCTTTTGCATGTATAAATACAAATGTTTCACTTTTTTCATGATCTTCTTTAACACTATAGTATAGTAATTATGTTCAAGCAATTTTACTTTCCATGGTGTCTTTTAATTTTCGGTATGAGATAAGTGAGTATATATACCACAGCTGATCACAGGTTGATACATGTTAACCATGAATTTTATACGTTAATACATAGTAGAAAAATAAAATGGGCAAGCAGAATAAGGTATTTTTTTAGTAATTACAAATAAGAAAAGTTATTAAATGTGTGGAACAATAAAAATATGAAAACATATAATTAATTAGTTGGAAACATTTTGTCAAAATGTCTAGATTTTGGACATAGTTTTACTTTGAAAGGGGAGTGAAGTCCATAATATGAAATAAAAAGCAATATGGAAACATAATGATAAAAATATGAAAATAAAATATAGACACATTACTTGGATAAGCTAGCTAGCAATGGATAAAGAAGGTGTTGTCCAGCAGCAGGGGGCTTTGCGAAGCGATGGATGTCACATGAAGTACCATGATAATTGGCGGAACGAGAACACCAAAATGTAAAGTACCTGACGGTTGAAATTACCCTGTAAAGCCCATTTCCATCGTTTTTCTCTTCAGAATAAAACCGTCACAGATATATTTCTTGTTGGTTAGTTTCGTCAGAATATGACCTGTGACGAGCATGTGTGCCCTTGTTGCTTTCATTCTTCTTTTTGTTGCCATAAAGTATGAGCATGAGAACAAGAGCCATTCATTTTTTATCTATGGCCTAGATTTGAGCTAATGCTACCCCTCCGTGCTGTAGCGATATAAAAAGTAGATTATTCGTGTCATCTGATCTGCTGCTAGTCAATAAATAATAAAATATTCCCTATTTATTATATATACATGCACTGCACTGTACAACAATTAATATCAAAATTTAGATGAGTTCGTATATCTTGTTGATAGAACAAAAAATTATTTCGAAGTACAAAAGCACATCTAAGTATGTATATATGCTGTTGCATATACTCTGAGATTAAATTTAATTGGGTTTCCGTGAGATATGCTAAAAAAGAATTAACTACCATAGCGGTCTGATATATCTTATGATGCTTATAATAAGAGAAAAATGGGCAACCTAAAACTTGATCTGTCTTTGTAGACTACGCTAGCAAATCTTGATTTCATGTTCAGTGGACTAGTGACAGCGGCCGATCTTTGTTCAGGTGGTATATTTCTCAATAAGAAAGGATTACTTTCTAATATATCATAGCAATAGGTAGGTAGGTCGTGAAAACCATGATGTGCTCTTGATATTAACTAAATAAAATGTGAATCAACATTTACTACATCTATTTTAGCTAGGAAGCTGTAAGACGCTGGTTGTGGCGTGATTAGAGATGATTTTGTCTCATCAGCTATGACCTTTCTTGCTGGCAGGCATGCATGTCTAGCTAGCTTAGGTGAATTAGTGACGTACCTTCCTTCAAACCAATTAGGAAGGGTTTATGTACTTCACCCGCACAGTGATGCCATCTGCCAATTCCATGATATGTACAAAAATCTGCGTGACACATTGGAACAAGAAGAATACATATAGGTAAGTTATGATTCCATCTATCTCTGTAGCAAAACTTCCAGTACATGCAATGGAAAATACACCGGCCAGTCTGGAGATGTTGTCTGAAGAATAAAGCGTCCGTTCTGAATCAATTCGCCTCGCTAGGTACTGTTTGGCCCATCAGGTCAGTCAAGTTGCTGCAAAGCCTGCTACTTCTCGACAATGTCTAAAGAATAAAGTCTGCAGACGAATGTCGTTCGAATACACCACATGGACAAGCAATCGACGCAGCGGAAAGCCATGGTCTGCAGCCCTGCTGTTGGTTCATCGACTATAGAGCTGAAAGATAGGGTACGGACGTCTAGCTAGCTATTAATTCGTTGTCTGCTGAATACCATGTGCTTAAAAAAATTGTGCTGCTACGAGTAAATTTTCAGTCTAACTTCTTCTCGACTTTCTTTGTTCCAAAACTAGCTTGTGGTTTATTCGTGGAAATAAAAAATATAATATATCTATCATGAAATTGTCTTAATTAAAATGATACCTAGCTACCTGCTTTCTTCATAAATGGACAGCAAGTAGCACCAAGAAAACGAAAGGTGCAGACAACGAATATAGGTCATCCATGAGTAAGCTATCTTGCTCTCGAGAACCGTTCATGACCAGAGCTTCGTGTCTCTGTTAATTAATTATCCCGTAAAGTATAGATATAGATTTAAATCAGCTAGGTAGAATTAAGATAGACTGCTTATTTTAAGCTCTTTCTATGTTTAGTTGTGTTCCTAACTATTACTAAATAACATCTCATATTATTGATAGGTTCTCATTGGAATAAAAAAGCATTTCCTATTTGTTAATTGGTATATGCAACATCGATTTGATACTAGAAAACAATACAAACTTTTTACTGTATCTAGAGTAGCATATAAAAGGTTTTGTTGACATGCACATAGTAATTTTTCATTTGGTACAATTTCAAGATGTCACATACTCTGGTATTAGTTTGGAAGATGCTAGAAACATTAGATTTAAAGAGAGAGAGAGAGAGAGAGAGAGAGAGAGAGAGAGAGTAGTTTTCTAATGCAATACAAGTGGCAACTTCCTGCAAAGAGGTCGAAGCAGGGAAAACAATTTCGGCCAAATTTCGCCAAATTTCGGTTTTGTCGGTGGTGTCGGAAAATTGTAAAATCGGTGAATTTCAGTTCGAAATTTGAAGTTTAACTAAATTCCTTAACCAATACAAGGTAATAAGTACTTAGCTAACCTAGTGGTAAAGATGGTGGTTAGTGAGCACTAGGTTTGTGTTCAAGCCCTAAAACCAACACTATTTTTTTGTTTTTCCATTTGTACTCAAAAAACCAGATTTAAAATTTACAAATTTTGAACAAATTTTTCTTGAGTTTTTTGAAATTTTCTGAAATTTCCGAATGTCGGATTTATCGGTGGGAGCGAAAAGATATTTTTTCCATAAAAATTTTCCCTGGGTGGGAGTACAATTCCACCCATCACAGTTGTTTTTGAAGTCAATTATATGCGATTTTTACTTTTAGTTTTCTTAATTGTACATTTCATAAAAGTACACAGATACAGTATTAGTCACATCTAAATTGTTATTCCCACTACTTTGTAGGTATATTGTGCCAACAACTATTAGCATTTGGACGTGGGGCTTTCATAAATTGCACATCATGAGTGTCTCCTTCTACATTGATACATATCTCTCTATCATGGCTATGAATAAGTCTTGTTTGTCATTGTTTATTATCAACACATGCCAGAACTCAAGAAAAAAAGGTTAGCTTTCCATTAAGGAACTTCAGCATACTTTGCTCAACGTGGTTCAAATTAATTTCCAGTTTTTAATTCTGAACCTTACAATCTGTGCACGTGCATGCAGAATACACAAAGATGAAGGCCACAGTGGCTTCATGGATGTCGACCTAGACTAATAAGTTGTAACCAGTCGAAATGAGGACTTATGTGATCTAAGCACGATTCATCCCCAGTGTTTTCGACAATATGTTTCCGGTGACGCTATGTTTCCGGCCAAGGCGTTTCTGGCCGCTTGAGATTTCTGGCTGCGCGAGGATTCTGGTGGTTGCTCGAGGTTTCTGGCCATGGCCACAGTGTTTTCAGCGGCGCAAGGTTTATGGCCGTGGGGTTTTTGGCCACGTGAGGTTTTTGCCTGCTGTAGTAAATGGATCTGTGCATTTGTGAGAATCAATCTAATGTACAATTAGATAGATGTTTGTATTTGTAAGGAAAAAATCTAATGCAAAATTAATGAAGATATGTATATATATATATACACACACACACACACACACACACACATATATATATATATATATATATATATATATATATATATATATATATATATATGGAGATATGCTATTTTGAGTAAAGAATGGGGAAATAATGGGTGGCACATCAGATGTTCTTTTTTATTGTAGTAAATGGCGATGTGTGTATTTGTAAGAATAAATCTAATGTAAAATTAACATGAGATAGATGCATGTATTTGTAAGGATAAAATACAATGTAAAATTAATGAAGAAAATAACAGTATAAAATTAATGAATAGTTGGCTAGGGCTAATCTCTGACGTCCAAGGTTAATCCAATTGCAAAAAAAAGGAAATCCGGGCTGTGTACAACATTGTGTATTTCTAGACAATACGCAGCATGTTGCTACCGGAATCTACAGCTACCCACGCCCTAGATGCCGCTGGATATACTTTTAGATCGGCAAACAGAGATACAATGGGCACCTGCTTAGATGCTTGCTAAAAAAGGAAAATTTACTGCAAGAAACTCACTTAGAATTTCTCCATGAAATAGAAATTTCTCCAGTATTTTGAATTTTTTATTGACAGTCTAATTACCAAGTTTACTGCATCATGTCAGAACTACAAGGAGAATACATCAATAAGCTGGCTTATGCATGATTACATTTACCATTTGCCAGTGAGTCCCATGCATGCTAGGTAGTCAAATATGTTACATTTTGCAATTATACATACAATGACCTATGTGCTGACCACTCTGCCATTCTTGTCTGAAGAATAAAGCTTTCATTCTCCATGCATTCATCAATCATTTTTTCTCTGCCCTATTCTGCTCACTTCAATGTTCACTTTGTGTATGTCATGCTATGCTGTGCTCCTAGCAAGTCTGTTAGCTGCTTGGTAGCTTGCTGCACTTGTCTACGTCATTTGTATGTGTTCAACACGTACGTACCTAGATCAACTCAATCACAAATCATTGTGAAATAGAATAGAGGGAGAGAGGTGGGGGGTTTGGTCGGTTGCTGATCGAGTTGCGCGGTAGGGGGAACTAGGCCAGGCTTATAAGGAGAGGGCGGGTTGGGGCAAAGCTGGAAGCCCTAGCCACCACCTGTTGTTGCATTGTTGCCTTGTGTTGTTGCTGCTGCTAGTTGCCGCGCTGCTACCCTGCACCGTCGCCACTGCCGGCTACCTCTACCACCTACTATGTCACCACTCTACCATGCCCTACCGCTGTGGCAGTTGTAGCTATCACGTCGGCAGGAAGAAGGAGGACGACATGGAAAGGAGGCACTAGCTAGAGGAAAAGAGAGAAGGAAAGATGAGAAGGAAAGAAGAAGAACGAAGGAAATAAAGAGGGGAGTCGACCAGGGAAGCAGAAGGAATGAAAGAGGAGGAGAGAAGGAAGGGATTCCATGTGCATATTGATTTGGTCCTTTCAACGATTCTTTGGGTTGTAGGTTAAATTGTCCTAGACTTTGTTTCAATATTTTAGGCCATTATGGATTGGTTTTGAGGTTGTCCTAGTTCTAGACTGTAATATCCTGAACGTCGTTTCGGTCTCAGTTTTTAAATTAATCGCAAAGTCGCCTGGATTTTTTGGTAAATCGCGAGAGGTGAAAATAAATTCTTCGGAATAGTCTAAAATAATAACAAAAGAATTAAAATAATTAATTAGGAGGTTTTGGGCTGTCTGGAGGGGTGGGCCAGCCAGCCCAAACGGGGGCCCGTACCCCTCCCAAACCCTAGCACCCCCTTTATAAACCCCCTCCCTTAGCCCCTCCCCCCTTTTTCCCACCCCAAGCCGCCACCCCCCTGCCTCCTTGCGCCTCCCCCTCTGCCCAAGTGCTGCTACAAGGAGAAGAAGGAGAAGAAGGAAGAAGGGAAGAGGAAGGAGAGGAAGAGAGGGAAGGAGAAGAAGGGAAGGGAGAAGGAGAGGAAGAAGAGGGTGATCCCAATCCCCTAGGTAACTCTCCCTCACCCCAATCTCTCTGTTTTCTATTGAATTTAGGGTTCTTGGTCCAAGTTTTGTGGGGATTAGCATTTTAGAAACTCCCGATTAGAGAATCCCGGTTGACTGTCTGTAAATCCAATCGCGCGGTGTTACTGTTCGTGTAGTTTAGACTCATAAGAAGATTTTTCCCGAGGGTCTCCCCAAAAGGAAAAATGTAGAAGACGATGATATGCATCTACTGTATTTTTTCCAGATTTTTTGGCTGTGTAATTTAGGTGTACCAGAGTCTGGAATCTCGCTGTCCGTCAGGGGTGCAGACAGGGACAAACCGCTGTTCAGATGGGAATTAGGGGTAGAAGATGATTTTTAAATTTTTGGTCATAATTGAGAAAAAGGTAGGGAATTCAGTAATATAGATTCTGTAAAAGAACCAGAATTTTTAGAGCCTTGATCTGTTCTGGGGACGCGTTACAAGTCGGCTGTCTAGACTTTCAGAACAGAGGATGTTCTCTGTCCTTGTTAATGACAAGATAAAAATATGTGATCTACATGAAAAGTGTAGGTATTTAAGTGAGGAATCTAGATATATATCTTTTGCTATGATTAGTTTTATATTTTTAAAGATAAGAAAATGTTAAGCAGCGTCGCTGCAGTGGGAATATTGTAGAACCGTTACGCGGGGAAGGATGTTATGGGGTTTTGGGGCTTAGCGATATCTTTTCTTTGAGAGTCGCGTTTTCATTGTTATAATGTGTGCTGAGAGGTACCTTTTTGGACAGGCGGTTTTGCTTCTGAACGCGTGTGATTTCGTCGCTTCGCCGGTAGAGGCAAGTAAACGTAGCGGTTGTGCTACATGTTTAACTTGTTAATTATTCTACCTTCACAATAATTTATTCTCTTAATTTGAGGTGCTATGATATTGTTACATGTTTCCTCAATATGGTCCATGTGGTAGTATTTTAAGAACTTAACTTTTTTTGATCTTGATGGTTTATTTGTGGGTATGTGAAATTGTTCTTGATGAAAGAAATATAGTTGTAGAGTAGTATTCTTTATGAACATATTGTGGTATATGTGGTAATATTATTAGTGAATATTTGTGGTTGTGGTGGTAGCATTCTTGATGAATATATTGTGGTCTATGTGGTAGAATTCCCTGTAGATCAATTGTTTATGATCTTGGTGAACCGAATGTGGGCTATGTCGTAATGATCTTATGAAACACTTGCATTGTGCTTATTGAGACACATGTGGATTATGAGGAAGAATTTATGATCATTATTTTGTTGATCTTCGTAGTTAAATTCTTGTGGTTTATGATTATCATAACATCCATATCATGTCATGATATTTGTATTGTGGATGTCGCCGCTTATAGCCGCGACCGTACCGGTACAGCATCGTACATTGCCGTAGTACGATGCACACTCTTACCTTGTTGGGTAAGGGTGCAGTGGAGCATGAGCATTCATATGCATTGCATTGTGGAAAGATCATTTACATACTTATGCAATGTATTGTGGTGAAGTTATTTTGCAAATAAATGCAACTTCATAATTGTAATATGGATGTGGCTTATGAGAGACACTTGTGGTATGAGGAATGTGGTTGTGGTCGTGGAATGGGGTTCACCCCTTGTGGTATGGTGGGGGTTGAGATTGTGGTATGAGATTCTTTTCTCTTGTGGTAACTACTGATAGTAGTTGTGAATGCGAGAAATAATAAAGATAGTAAGGTAAAACCTGTTGAAGCTTTCCTGTCATTGATAGTGGTAGTTGGTTGAAGTTATGAAGTAGACAAACAAGATTTATTGCTAATATTTTATTATTATTGGTAGTAAATGTGGTTAGGGCTATATTTGTGGTCACTATGGAGAATAAATATTGATGATTAACAACATTGTAGTTTGATTAGCTTGTTAAAAGTTTGCTTGCTGAGATTTTATCTCACTCTTGTTTTCCCCCTTCCAGGTGATTCTCGAGCATGCATGAGAATGGTAGAGCAGCACATCACTGTCAGACACCATATGATGTTTTATATTGTAATAAATAAGTGTAGTATCCGGTTATTCATCTTTACTCTCATTGTTGATTATGTATAACTAATAATTTTAGGCTGTGGTTCGCTTTAATTGGTTAAAATTAATAGCAGTTAATCCTTAACTATTAGTGTTCTATTACCTTTGTTTTAGTATGCTTCCGCTTAGTTTATCATGATTTAGAAAATTGTTGCCAGTTTATGTTATCATGTAAATTGGCTACTTTATAGGGTGGTTTAGTGGCATCCCAGGATAATGTGGGTCCTAGGGTGTTACATAGACGGGGAAGATGGGTGGTGTTGGATGTGAGTTTTGGGTGCCATTGTTCGCAAGGTTTGCTATCCTGTATTGTGGGCGAGTTTTTGGATAACTACATCCTGTTTCATAACTTTGCCATATTATGACTATTGTAGATAATTGTCCAAGAACACGAGATTTAGTTGAGCGGTTTATAAGTTATGGCCTTGCGATTATGCACAATATGTTCTATTTTTTAGGATTTTCTCTCGATAAAACTTTAGATGCTCATAACTTTTGCGTATGAACTCCAAATTGAGGAAAACTTCTTTCTAAATTATTCCAAAATCATGATCTTTCATAATCTACAAAAAATAATTGAATTCTCTCTATGTTTGAATTTATTTGCTATTTATTTGTTTTTCTGGGCTTTTCTCATTGGATGCCAACATGTCGAAAATGCTTCGAGATTAATAGCCATTGTCACATTAGGAATATTTACCCACTGGTTTAGGATATGTTTTAGTGGTGATTTTGTTAGCAAATACATAGCGATGCTCATTGCAAATGTTATACAAATTGGTAAGGAATTGTCTAGAATAATTATGTAAACTCTTGGGAAACTATATGTAATATCACTAAAATTCTAATTATGAATTAATTAAATTAATAATAATATTAAAATTGGTAATAATAATAAAAACATCAATAATAATTAATTTGAAGGTGAGGGAGTCAGATGGGCATATTTGCCCAACTCATCAAAAGCCTGGCCCCATAAGAAAGAGTTGTACTCGGATTGCCCTAGGGCTGCCCCTCTCTCCATAAGGATAGCTACCACGTTTTCTAGGAGGGCGCCCCTATCTTTAGGGCTGCTTCCTTCTTTTCCCTAGGGCTATGCCATGGCTAACCTAGGAGGTGGACAGAGAGGCAAGGGAGAGATTGTAATATTATGAAAATAACCCTCTTGAGAAACTATACATAATTAGAGGAAAGGGAATACATGAAAATGGGATGTTGGAAACTAGGAGAGAAAGAGTTCGTTCCTGGACTGATTCCAGTGAATGAAGATACAAAACCAACCCAAGGCATGTCGTGATAAAAGGATATCATGGGTTGGGGGGGGAGGTTGGACTCTCCCAGCCCCTAGAATGCTGCCTCCTGGCCATCTACTCTCCCAGCCGTGCTACCTTCTGGTCATCTGCTTCCTGGCATGCTACCTCCTTCCTAGCGCCCTCCCTCTCCAGGCTGTTTCCTCCTCCCAACTATCCGCCTGCTGCTTGGCGCTGCCACCTGGCCTAGCGCTACCTAGCAAATGCCATTGCTAAAGGCCAGGGAGCTACAGCAAGAAGTGGGTGCTGGCCAGGTGAACAGGGAAGAATAAGAGGAAGAGGAAGGTGGAAGGAGGAAGAAGAGGAAAACCGTGTTGGGAAAGTCTTGTCCTAGACCATGATCTCTCTATTTCATGATAGACGGTTTAAAAATATCATCACATACGGTTTTGTGAGCCGTTTGAGTTTATGGGTCAGAAAAACCATGTGGTCATCACATGTGGTTTTTGAACCGTCTGTGATACATACTATCATAAACGGTTATTAAATCATTACCGTATGTGATAATTGACTATCACAGATGGTTTGTAGAAGAAACTGTTTGTGGTATTTGATGTATCACAAACGGTTTTAACTACAAACCGTATATAACTGTCAATTATCATAGCCAATTTGTAGTAGAATCCGTTTGTGATTTATGAGATAGCACAGACGGTTTTGACTACAAACCGTCTGTGATAGTCAACTATCACAGACAGTTATGAGTTAATAACCGTATTGATACTCATTTCTATTCCTAAATATATTTTTATTCATTGGCTAGTCTCAAAAACTGCTAGCCATGCCCTATGAAAGAAGCAAAAATACAAGTACATGTATATATCCAATTAACATACATGTATACATCCAATTAACATACATGTATACATCCAATTAACATACATGCATACATCCAATTAACGTGAGATAGATGCATAAAATTAGTAAATTACTGTTTGGTCTATTTCAAGTCTCATGAATTCATATGTAGCCCATCAGGTTAGTCAAGTTGCTGCAAAGATTGCTACTTCTCGACAATGTCTAAAGAACAAAGTCTGCAGATGAATGCCTTTCGAATACACCACATGGACAAGCAATCGTCGTAGCGGAAAGCCATGGTCTGCAGCGTTGCTATTGGTTCATCGACTATAGAGCTGAAAGATAGGGTACGGACGTCAAGCTAGCTATTAATTCGTTGTCTACTGAATACCATGTGCTTAACAAAATTACGCTGCTATGAGTAAATTTTCAGGCTAACTTCTTCTCGACTATGTTTTGTTCCAAAACTAGAGTGTGGTTTATTCGTGGAAATAAAAAATGTAATATATCTATCGCAAAGTTGTCTTAATTAAAATGATACCTAGCTGCTTTCTTCATACATGGACAGCCAGTAGCACCAAGAAAACGAAAGGTGCAGACTACGAATATAGGTCTTCCATGGAGTAAGCTATCTTGCTCTTGAGATGTAACACCCCGGCCTAGCTCCTGAGCCCAGAATGCTACCACGACCCTAAAACTGTACTACTTACATCTACTATTGCTAGAATCCGGCAATAATTCCTCTGTCCCACTCAATGACATGATAAGCACACAAATTTAATGCTAACTGCCAAAGTAGCTATTAAAGTTGGATCACAACTATTAGAGACGATATGTGAATTACTGTTGTATGTGGGAATATACGTGTACTACTCCTGCCCATGCATGTTGTCTTCACCATAAACCTAAAAACAACAACAAAACAAGGGTGAGTCTAAAAACTCAGCAAGTATACAATAGAATAATGGTGACAACATAGCAAATCAGCAAACCCCTATATCTAGGTGTTGTAGGGGTGGCCCCCACCTAAACCTAGCTAGCCTGTTGAGAAGGTTGTGAGTCATGTAAACGACGTAGCCTGCCCTTGGTAAGGGACTCCGTGTAAGGCTACGAGGCTACGATGGTAAAGTCGCTCCATACGGGAGAATGCTTATGTATCATGACTAGTCCTTGAGAAGGACAAGAGAGGTCATTTGCTCACCTAACTCTCCACTACCATACCCCTCTCTCTCTGTTTGGTCTATAGCCACAACAGTTGGCGCCGTCCGTGGGGACGACGGAAGCAAACCTCAAGATCACGAGAAGAAGGATGGCACCGAAAAAAGCTTCATCATCGGCGACGAAGAAGAAGGAGGGGGTCGTGGCGAGGCCCCGCGTTGGCACTAGAGCTTCCGTGTCGGCGGCCGGGGAAGAAAATGCCGATGCTCATCGCGCCACCATCGACGCCATCGACCCCGCCACCATCGACACCATCGACCCCGCCACCATCAACGCCATCGAGCCCGCTCCCATTGACGTGACGATCGGCCCCAACCTGCGCGTTGCACCCCAACCCAATCATCTAAAGGATTGTGGAATTGTTCCACAATTGACTCCGCCAGGAACACCTCAATGGAATGGGGTATCTGAACGGAGAAATCGCACCTTATTAGATATGGTGCGCTCCATGATGAGCCAAAGTGATCTTCCGTTGTCTTTTTGGGGGTACGCTCTTGAAACAACCGCGTTCACACTAAACAGGGTTCCATCAAAATCAGTAGAAAAGACACCATATGAGATGTGGACAGGACAACGTCCTAGTTTGTCTTTTCTTAAGATTTGGGGATGTGAGGCTTATGTAAAACGTTTACAATCTGATAAACTCACTCCTAAATCTGATAAATGCTTCTTTATTGGGTATCCTAAGGAAACAAAAGGATATTATTTTTATAATCAAGGAGAAGGCAAAGTGTTTGTCGCCCGGCATGGTGTCTTCTTAGAGAAAGAGTTTCTCTCAAGAAGGGATAGTGGGAGCACAGTGCAACTTGAAGAAATTCAAGAAACACCTGATAATGTTTCAGCTCCTACAGAACCACAACAGGATGAACAAACTGTTGAAGAACTCATTGTGGACACACCAGCACCACGTAGGTCGAAAGGTCACGCGTGCACCGAGAGGTACATGTTCTTGACTACTCAACAACGGGACATATTGTTGTTAGACAACGATGAGCCTAAGACCTATGAAGAAGCGATGGTGGGACGGACTGAGAAATGGCTAGAAGCCATGAGATCCAAATTGAATCCATGCACAAGAATCAAGTTTAGAACTTGGTTGATCCACTGATGGTGTTAAAACCATTGAATGCAAATGGGTTTTCAAGAAAAGATAGACATAGATGGAAATGTTCACATCTATAAAGCGCGACAGGCCAAAGGTTTCAAACAAATTCAAGGTATTGATTATGATGAAACTTTTCGCCTGTCGCAATGCTAAAGTCTATTCAGATCATTCTAGCGATTGCTGCATATTTTGACTATGAAATATGGCAAATGGATGTCAAAACAGCTTTCCTTAATGGAAATCTGAGTGAGGATGTGTACATGACACAGCCCACGGGTTTTGTCGATCCGCAATCAGTTGGAAAGATATGCAAGCTCCAAAGATCCATTTATGGATTAAAGCAGGCATCTCGGAGTTGGAACATTCATTTTGATGAAGTAATCAAAGGGTTTGGTTTCATCAAGAACGAAGAAGAGCCTTGTGTTTACAAAAAGGCTAGTGGGAGCGCACTCGTATTTCTGGTCTTATATGTGGATGACATATTACCGATCCGAAATGACATTCCTTTGCTCGAATCATTAAGTCTTCATTAAAAAATAGTTTCTCTATGAAAGACTTAGGAGAGGCAGCATATATTCTGGGAATCAAGATCTATAGAGATAGATCAAAAAGGCTAATTGGATTAAGCCAAGATACGTACATTGATAAGGTGTTGAAAAGGTTCAATATGCATGATTCCAAGAAAGGTTTTCTACCTATGTCACATGGTATAAATCTTAGCAAGAATCGGTGTCCTAGTACACCGATGAGCGGGATAAAATGAATGCGATTCCATATGCTTCGCTATTGGGTCCATTATGTATGCCATGCTTTGTACACGTCCAGATGTTTCGTATGCTTTAAGTGCTACGAGTAGATACCAGTCAGATCCAGGTGAAAGTCATTGGATTGCCGTAAAGAACATCTTGAAGTACTTGAGAAGAACTAAAGATGTGTTCCTTGTCTATGGAGGTGAGGAAGAGCTCGTTGTAAATGGTTACACCGATGCTAGCTTCCAAACCGACAAAGATGATTTTAGATCGCAACTGGATTTGTGTTCTGCTGAATGACGGTGTGGTAGTCGGAAGAGTTCCAAGCAGCAGACGGTTGCTGATTCTACAACGAAGCCGAGTACATAGCAGCTCAAGAAGGCCAAAGAGGTCGCTTTGGATCAAGAAATTTATTTCGAGCTTGGTGTGATGGCTAGTGCCTCCACCCAATGGACCTCATCAGTGACAATAGTGGGGCCATTGCACAAGCCAAGGAGCCTAGATCGCACCAGAAGTCCAAGCACATTTTACGGCGATTTCATCTCATCCGCGAGATAGTGGAGAGAGGTGATGTGAAGATATGTAAAGTACAAACGGATTTGAACATTGCAGATCCGTTGACAAAGCCGCTTCCCCAGCCAAAGCATGAGGCTCACACTAGGGCAATGGGTATTAGATACCTACATGGTTGACTCTAGTGCAAGTGGGAGATCATTAGTGATATGCCCTAGAGGCAACATGGAGATGTTATATATATCACATACTATGTTTATGATACATTACTTTGTTCCTTGGAATAGACATCATCATTATTGATCAATGAGTATGTGACTTATTCATGAGACTCTTAAATACTAAAATGTTGCTATTTCTAAATGATCCCTGATCGTATATCATATGAGGAACAAATATGATTCAAAGACAAAGATCAGCATATGTATTGATTGATGATCATGTCTCATGGATCATGGTATGGTGATACCAAATCAATAATATGGACATGTGTTAGTGAACATATGTTGGATAGACCTGCCATGAGACACGCAGAGATTCCATGTGTCATCGCTTGGTCTCGAGTAGTGTTTATGTAGAATCCTTAGACTTGAGATCATCATGGTTCCCAACATGAGTAGTAGCTTATTTTGGGACTACTAAACACTACTCCGTAATTGGGTAGTCATAAAAGTAGTCTTCGGATTTGCCATGAAACATGTAGTGGGATGTGAATGATCAAGATAGAATTTGCCCCTCCTTATGGGAAAGATATCTCTGGGCCTCGATGTAATGGATTATGAAAGTGCATGGCCATGCCAAGGTGATTGAGGAGTCAATCACAAGTTTATAATCCATCACGGAATCGAGAGAGTGATTGAGCTATTAAGAGGATGACACAGTCTCGCCTTGAGCTCAATCTATATCGTGAGGCAAAGGGATTCGTACATGAGAGAACATTACAGTTCACCGATATGATCTTTACATATACTTTGGGGTTAATATGTCTTACTAGAGGTCGCTATTAACAGGTGACCGGAAAGGTGTTTCCGGTCACGACCAAGTATAAGTGAACCTCTGGTCGCACGCTTAACGGGTTGGAACACCGATTCGAATATGATTTGGATATGGGCTCAATTCGGATAAAGATCCGAATAGACTCCTAATGGGCCTTGGTCCGCAAGGCCCACGTGAGGAGGTCTATATATATGGAGGCGAGGGGCCGAGGATTCGTCCTCGGTAACATCTAGCAAAACCCTAGCCGCCACCTCCCGAGCCAAACCCTAGTCGCTCACGAGTGCTAGTACACTCGCGATCGGCGCCCACCCGGACGTGTGGATACCGGTGGAGGCGCCGCTCGTTGCGATCTTGATCGGCGTGGCGGAGGAGAGACGATCTGTCGGGACGATCGGCTACTTCCACTACTACCTCGACGCGCGTGATTGGATCGGTTTCCAATTCATCTTCCGCTGCGCTGCGCGTCTAAGTGGTAACGATCCATGATCCTTCCTTAGCATGATGTTCTTGGGTGCGCGGTAGAAAAGTTTTGTTTTCTGCTTCCGTAGCCTACGCGTATTCCTTTAATGTTTTCCCTGCGCACTCTACTGAGTCTAAATAAGACGCGGATGTTCCGCGCACGCGCTGGTGCTTTCACCACGCGTACTCTCCGGAGTATAAATAAGACGTGGATGATATTCCCACGCACTTGACGGAGTCCACATACAACGGCGTGGGGATTCCAGAGGCTCCGCGCGGTCCCGGCAAACTGCGCGCGCCGCAGGGCCATGGACAGGCGGCCGCAAGTATAGGAGCGAGGCACAGGAGCTCAACGTGGGCCTTACGCTCAGTACTCCTGCATGCCGATCAAGCAGGCGGCACAGGAGCTCAATGGCCAGCGCCTCTGCAGACGAGCTGAGAAGCCAGACGCCCTCGGTGGAAGCGCCTGCATCGGTGCTAGCCTCCAGCATGGAGCGGACGCCTGCGCCATTGACGTTCGAGCCTGGGACGTGGCATCATCACAATAAGGCGCCGCAAGACGGAGAGCGCCCAGGACTCCTCCCAGGGCCTGCCGCCCCGAGCTGAAGGAGCCGGCGCCCGCCCTCGAAGCAGCGTGGCTCCCGGCAACACCGCAAGTGCCGCGACCTCCCCTCCTCATCCCAAGCGCCTAGTAGCTAGGGGAGGAGACTAGGGGAGAGAACAGGCGCCTGTACGGGACAGCAGGGCGGGACGTGGCCACGTCGGCGTGCCATAACAGTCTACTCCTGAAGCTAGGAGCGGCCTGGATGAAGTACAAGTGAATTGCCCATTACCCCGCACCAACCGCGGCTCTTCGGCACGCGGGCGAGGGAGAGACACACCGCGGTGTCGCATCCCCCCACGTGGACGGGATGCCCGACCCCGCGTCTGCCCAGGCGGCACTAACCGCGTTCCGGAGCCCTCCACGCTATTGGTCGAAGTTGGAACAAGTATGGAGTGCGATGTCTGGGAAGGCGAGTGCCGTTTCACTCACCCAGCCGCCCCCCTTTTAAAGAGCCCCGGCGGCAAGACCACGGATTTTACACCCCAAGAGTCCCATCGCCGCCCCAGGGGCACGTGGTGCGACAGTTTTGCCCCCACCCCACTTGCAGGGCTCTGTTAGCTAAGCACCACGCGTACCCACCCTTACCTTGCGGGGCCTGAAGCAATGGGCGACGGCTAAGGGACACCTCCCCCGTAGCCGTACCACACCATGTGCGGACCCCCGTTGATCTCGCCAAAGCTGTCCAATCGGCGTTCGCAAACTCAGCGAAACAGTGCCGCCCGTGAGGTCCTCCATTGACCACCCGGGCCAGGACCTTCGAGGCTAGGTCCCGGTCCCTCTCCAAGATTCCCTTATCCTACCCAGCGCAAGTGGTAGGGGACAAAGCGCTCGCGCGTCTACTTCAACTAGGCGCCAGCTTCGCTGCCACCACTTCAGAGGGTAGGGGACGGAGCGCTCGCGCGTCTACTTCGACTAGGCGCCAGCTCCGCTGCCACCACAGCGACTACGCTCCGCCTCCATGTCTACCACAGGCGTCTGCCCCAACCAGTAAGCCCCACTAGCAAGAAGACACAAAGCAGACGCATCCAAGAACAGCGACAAGGATAAATTTCCCGACTTGTCTACCACACCGCCACTCCATTCTTACAAAACCCGTCGGGCCGGCACTACTCCCCTGGCTTCGCTGGGACGACCCTTCGCACCGAAGCCTCGCCCGCCGAGGGCCGACTCGCCCAGAAATTAAGAGAGTCTTCGGCCCGCCACCAGTGACGTATGCGGCGCCGAGTCGCGACGTCAGAAACCAGCAGCAAGTCCCCATCGAGCAGCTGCTCGGCGCAAAATGGCAAGATCGATCAAGGAAGCGAAGCAGTTTGTAATTCATTCGCAGCATGGCGTATGCAAGGTTACACCACACACCAAGCACACAGGAACCCGGGGTCACACTTGCTTTGAGCCGTCGACCCCGTCATCGTCGTGTCGGACAACCTCGTGAAGCCACTCGCCAAGGTTCCCCTCGCCGTACATGTTCCGCCGTAGCTCCACCCTCGCCGCGACCTCCCCGATGTACTCCCAGATCCGCTCGTGAAAAAACCGAATGGCGGGCCGAACGGCGCGCACAGCACTAGACATCACCCTGGCTCCAGCGGGCATCTCAAGCCACGGGTTGCCCAACTCATCAACGTGGCGGCAGCCCCGGTGTTGGAGAAGAGCGCACGCCAGGCAAGCAGTCACGTAGGAGCAGTGATTGCCAAAGGACGTCGCAGTCGACTGAGCGAGATCGGTCGCTTCCGCAATCCGTCGAAGTGTCCGTGGAAGCTCCTCGGGTCCGAAGGAGCGGGGTGGTATCTCGGCAACAAGGTTCTCAAGGGTACCCTCCAGGGCCAGCATAGCCTCCCATGCCGTTGCCGACGCGGCACCCAGTGCCTCATCTCGCTCCCTCAGGGACGCAGCGAGGCGCCCGTTCTCTTCCTCCAGTACGGTGACCTGCTAGAGCAGCCCATCATGCTCTGCCACCACCGCCTGCCGAGTCGACGCCACACGCTCCGCGGCATATGAGACGGCCGCCGCGCGTTCTGCTTCTAGGAGCTGCATGCGGTCATCCTTAGCAGAATGCGCCTCCTCCGACGCGCGAAGGGCCCCTTCGACGGCGCGCAGCCGGCCCTCCAAGGCCTCCCGTCCCCGCACATGGGCCACCTGTAGCGCCCGGCTAACGGCGAAGGTTTACACAATGAAGCAATCAGCGCACCTTCCAAAGCCTATGGGCCGCTTGGGGTCAGGCACTTACCCTCAGTTGAGAGACGTCAAGCACCCCCTCAAGCAAGTCAGGCCCGCAGACCTACAAGGCATCGCGGTCTAAGCTCGCGGCCGCATCACCAGCAGCCCCCCGCCATGCCGCCAACACCTCTACCCGAGGAACGAAGTCTGCTAGACGACGGGCGGCATCCGCAGCCGATAGCCTCGGTAGCGCGCATGCCCTCCCAAGAAGTCGCCTCGCCCGTGGGCGCCGCGCCGGAGAACAATGTTGCTGTAAAGGATCACGACGGTTAGCCCTGCAAATACATAACAGGTCACAATAAGGAAGGTCTACCTTCAGCCCCGCCCTAATCCACAAGGACCTCCGCATCCTCGCCCACCTCGCCAACCGGGGGAACTTCAGTGTCGGAGCTCAGCTCCACCAAGCCCTCGCCACTGGCAGCCGCAGACTCAATTGGTGCCGCGGGGGCACCAAAGCACTCGGTGTCGGAGTTGGAGTCCCATGGGGCTCCGACCTGGCTCGCTACAGCAAAACCCCCAGTCGAGCGCAGAGGCGACCGTATGCGGGGCCGCTTCGCCTTTGGGGAGTATGACGGCCGCCCCGCCTCAGAAACCGCTGCAGAAGGAGGTCCCACGGCCATGGGCAATGGCCTCGCCCCAGCATCCTCCGCCAGCGATGGCCCCGTTCCAACTCCGGCTAGCGGCAACACAGCGCTTGCCCGTGCCTCCAAGTCTGCATGATGCGCTGAGCCGGAACCCGCGTCTGCCAGTACCACCTCCCCCGTGGCGTCGCGGTGAGGTGCGCTGGCAACTGGAACAACGCGTGCTGGCACCCTAACACCTAAGGCTTCGCACACGCGGTTCAACCGCCCCAGACCTGTCTCCGCGGTTGCAGCCGCGCGCAGTGTGTGCTCCTTGGCTGTGTACGGTCCAAGGAATGCATCCATCGCATGCTCCGCGTCCCCCAGAGAAGTACCTACGAAGAGCACGAGGACACATTGTAAAAACAACAACCTCGACGAATACTGCATGAAAGCCAACCCCAGCACAACTTACGCGGATCGAAGGGCCTCGGCAGCGAAGACACGGAAGGGCAAACGTTGTCATGCCGAAGCCCCCCAGGAGCAACGCGCCACTCCGCAGCAAGCGGCGCCACATCGTACATGACGAACTCCTCAGCAAGGTCGCGCATGTTGAAGCGGGCGGTGATCCCCACAAGCCTCCGTGCTACCCATTCATCATCAGCATTCAGGGGCGCGCCGGGCATGGCGCTAACCGCCACCGGTCGCCCCGAGCACTCAAGGCCGCTACCGCTCGCCACGCGGTGGTAAAACCACCACCTTGTCCAGTCTGGCCCCCACTCCGCCCGCCTCGACTCCGCGGGAAATATTTTCTTGCACTACGGGCGCAGCGCGAGATCGACGCCGCCGAAGGCGGGCAGAGCCCCGTCCCCCTGCCCCACCGCGTACTGGACATCATGAAGGAACGCGAACAGTGATGCGGTCGGCCAGCACGCCTCCGTGCGCGCAGCCCAACTATACACGGTAAGCCGAGCTATCACATTCGGCGTTACCTGCGCCAGCTCAAGCCCAAAGGCCCGCAGGACGTCCCCGACAAGCCCGACGGCCGGAATGCGTAACCCGGCCTCGAGGTAGGCGACGAACACGATCGCCTCCGAGCTGTCGGGGTGCCGTTCGATCTCGTCGCCCGTGGGCAGTCGCACATCCCGGCGATCCGACAGCTTCCCCTCACGAAGAAGGCCACGGATCGTCTCTTCCATCACCAGCGTTGAGCCCAAGACACGGGAGCACGGCTCCCCTCCTCTCTTCACCGCCGTCGACCACTCGTCCACAGTCGCGGAGCAGTGCCCCTCGAGGGTGTACTTCACCTCGAGCGGTGAGGCCCGCTGGAAGATGGCGCCGTCGCCCACCGCCCGCGCGCGCGCCCCGTCATCGGCCATCGTCCTTCTAGAACTCCGGGACGTACAACGAAGCAAGGAGGCCAGGAGATTGGGACGCGTGATCGGGAGCTAGAAGACAAGGGGGTGAGAAGGCAAGTGGCCTAATGCAAGGGGTACTTAATACCCCTGTGACAGTGATGTGCTGCTCTATCCTTCCCACGCATGCTCGAGAATCACCTGGAAGAGGGGGACAGCAAGAGTGAGATAAAAATCTCAGCAAACAAACTGTTTAACAAGCTAATTAAACTACAATGGTTAAAGCATCAACAATTATTTTCCACAAGTACCACATTTATAACCTCAACCCAAATCACTACCAACAACGGTAAAACTTTAGCAAATGAATCTCGTTTGACTACTTCAAATTCTCAACCACTAATACTTTAGCATTAACATAATTTTCCCCACTGACTTTATTAATTCCTACAACCACAACCGCAAATAACAGTTACCACAAGAGAACCCCTCATGCCACTACCACAACTCCTACCACAACACAAGGGGTGCGTGAACCCCATTTCACGACAACATCCACATTCCTCATACCACAAGTGACTCTCATGAGCCAATCCCACATGAAGTTGCATTTGTTTGCAAATAATTCAACCACAATACATTGCATAAGTACGCAAATGATTTATCCACAATATAAATGCATATGAATGCATATGATCTACTGCACCCTTATCTTGTAAGAGTGTGCATCGTACTACGGCAATGTATGATGTAGTACCGGTATGGTCGCGGCTATAACCAGCGACATCCACAATGCAAATGTCATGACATGTTATGAATGATATGATAATCTTAATTCACAAGAATTTGACCTCAAATAACAACATCATATTCATCATGAATTTAACCACAAAGGACAACAACATATTCAACATAAATACCACATCATAATCCACATATGATTCAATAAGGACATTACCACATAATCCACATTCGGTTCACCAAGATCAAAATCAATCTATCCAGAGGTAGTACTACCACATAGGCCATAATTTATTCATTAATAATACCGCCAATTAGCCCACAATATGATCATTAAGAGTACTACCACCTAGATCACAATATCCTCGTAAGGAATACTACCCCACAATCACTTTTGTTTTATTAAGAACTATACCACATAACTACAAATATTTCATCAAGACATAACCAATTGATTGCTAAATTGCAAGCACATAGACCACATTAAGGAAGCATGTAACCATGGCATAACATCTCAAATTAAGAGAATTAACTAGTGTGAACGTAGAATGATTAACGAGTTAAATAGTAGCACATCTGCTACATTTACTTGCCTCTACCGTTGAAGCGAAGCGCTCAAGCCCGGTCAAGAGCGACGCCACCTATCCAAAATTACCTCTCAGTACAAAACTATAGCAAGTTATTCGCGACTTAAGAAAATGAAGACGCCACTACACCCCAAACCCGACAATCCCCACTCCGCTCGACAATCCTATGCCCAGCCCACTGCAACAGTGCTGCTTGTTTTTTTGTATCTTTAAAACTATTAAGCCAATTATAGCAAATGAGATATCTTTGGAAACTACACTGAAATATCTTCAATTTTCAAGTAGACTACTTATTTTTATTCTACTGCTAACATGGTGTAATTTAACGCGCAAGACAGAGGACATACCCTGTTTCGGCAATCTAGCCAATCATCTTCTAACTTACCCCACCTTCTGTACAAAGCTCTAAAATTCATGATTTGTTTACAGCAACTGGATCACAAGATTTCCTACAACTTTTGTTATTGTGAGAAAAATCATAAAAATCATCTACTACTCTGAAACTACTAAAAATTCATTTGTATGTGTTCAACACATACCTAGATCACCTCAATCACAAATCATAATGTAAGGAAAACATAATAGAGGGAGAGGTGGGGGGTTTTGATGAGGGCTTCCCTATTATATATACATTTTCCACTCTAAGCATGCATGAGAATGTTCAAGAACCTATGGGCCTAATGACAAGGGCAAGAGCCAAGCTTTTGAACAAATAGGTGTTTTTGTTTCTTAAGGAGTTTTCTTTAGTTGATGATGAGCTTGGGATATAGCCTTATGCTAGTATTTTATGTATTCTTAGGTATGATTAATGTGAAGACTTAGGAAGCAAAGCTTTGGGGGGAATCTAGAGGAAGGAGTTCATCAGATTGCCATACGGCTAGAGGAGTTCAAAACCAAGCAGCCATGTGATCGTAAATTTCATGGTGTGAGAAAGATGTGGCCTGCATGCCAAAACATGAACTCATCTAAAGTTTTGCTCTTGTAATCAGATAGGGGCTTAGCCCGAAATTAAAGGAGACCAAATAGCTAAATTTGAGTAATTGGATTAGAAAATCATAACCAAATAAGAGATTGGCTCAGTTAAGGCTTTTCTTATGTGTGATAGGAAAGACACTATAAACACTCTTGTACTCTCCTATTGCTGGGCAGACCACCTTTGATAGAAATCAATCTACTAAAAGTTCTTGTTCGAGTTCTTTGTGATTACCAAAATTCTAAGGGGAATTAAGTGTGTTCTTCAATTAACATCGTTCAGCCTTTCTGCTGGGAATTGGGTGTACGATAGATCTTTGCTTGGTGGTGAGCGAAATCGACACGAGTCTGTTTTGGCGAATTAAAGAGTGTTCGTCCCTTGCACTGACATAGAGGATCATTACGTACGATTCATCAAAACTCCCGTGAGTATCCATCTTGCATCAAGAAGATTGGATGACCCCGTATCATCTTGGTATCAGAGCACGGTTTACTTTGTAGGATCTTATCGCTTTAAATTTCATTTCGTTATTTCATGTCCTATATTCCATTATAGCTTAAAATTGCGTCAGAAAAAAAAATGAAGTTTAGATTAATTTGTTATTTCATGTGAGTTTTATTAAGTTTTGATATATTAGAATTCTTGTTTACGTGCTGATCATCGTGTCTTTTGTGTAGCTTAATCTTTGCATATCAATTTCCTTGAAAATTTGCTAGTTGATCTTTAAATTAGCATCAAAAAATAAAAGATTCAATTCACCGTTCTCCTCCATCCTAGCTTTGATTGACCCCGTTCTTTTTTCTAAATTCATCTAAAATCGAGCTCTAGCTTTAGGTTCTAGTTTCAAGGTTTGTGGAGTTCATTTGCTTATTATTTTATGTGATTTTGTTGTTTCGGTCGTTTTCTCTCTCGTTAGATTCTGATTCCAGAGGAGTAGGAGAGACGCTAGAAGACCCCGAGTACCTCGCTGAGCATAATCAAGGCAAGTCGTAACTTTTGATTATGTTGAACCCAGTTTGCTATCTATTATTTAATTATTTCATTTTACTTTATCCTGCATTGCTATTTTAATACAAACCTTTGTACTAGTTGTTATAGTCCCAAATTGAATATTTCCTCCTTGTTATTTCGAACGCTATGATGCCATTGTCACCATAGGTTGGGAAATTTATTCGTGATGCTATGCTAGATGTCACCAGGGTGTACGATTAGAATGATTAGACTGCTTAATTTACGAATGGGTTTATCATCACCTGTGAATATTTAACTTGACTTAATGAAATACGGAACCGTGGTTGGTGCATATTTATTAAAATTTATGCCATGACATTGGTGTGGTTATACAAACTTGGTTTTTCACTCGGGCGAGTGATCGTGTAATAAAGCGGGAAGTGCAGGTTCACTTCGTGGGATGTGGTAGATTCGCCCGAGTATCATTAAGGACTTAACTTTGTGCGCCATTGATCTGAGTTTTATCGTGCAAATCACATGTCTAGTATGGGATAAACCTAGCTGATTAATTTGGGATATGACAACTTCAATCTTGCCATTGTGATGAACATGGTTGCTGATTTCCATGTGGCGCAAGGGGGGTGTGATGCGAAACCCTAGCAGGCGAGATTGAGTTGGAATTGAACTTTGTAAAGGTCTTGTTGTGATTTTCTTAGGCCAAGGTTAATCACATCGTGTGGGTACAGTTGTGCAACCTCTGCAGAGTGTAAATTATTCGAATAGCCGTGTACCCCAGTTATGGACAATGCTCGGTGATTTCACACGAGGTATAGTGACTTCATATAAACTTGCGGTTTATGGTTTGGAAAGTGAACGGGTAGTTCACGGTTGGTTTAGTTTGTGGATGGGAGGTTTACAAGTGGTTTAATTTCAATTCCGTTGATTATTTATTTATTATTGTCTTTCTTTAAAGTTCGCTTTCAATCTATTTATCATATTTATCTTGAAATGTCATTTTGTGCAAATTAACCTTTCAGCCATCCATTGGTAAGCCTTGCATACTATATTGCATTCATTTGTTACAAATGACTTGCTGAGTACCAATATACTCACGGCTTTATGCCTATGTTACTTAGTTGAGGAGGAGGAGTATTATCAGCAGGAGGTTCCAGAAGGTGAGTATTTCAGCGACTTCACGGATTAGGACTTCGTTCTCCACTCGATAGCTTGTGGGCGTATGGATTGGTTGCTATGCTTTGTTTTGGTTCTCTGCTGTTAGATTTTGAGCCCTTCGGGCTAGTGCTATTGTAAGCTTGACCATAAGGTCGTACCTTTGGATATTTATTGATATTTGAGGTTTTCCTTTATTTTAGTGTGTGTATGGTTGTGATTACACCTATGTTTAACTATGTGTACTAGCGTGATCCTGGACTAGTGTAGTTTACACAGAGAGTCCAAATTTGTATATTCGGGTCTCGACAGCTATGGTCATGGGAGCTCATTCCCTAACTGCTCTACTGCCCCATCTTGGTGACATTCTTTGCTGCAGGATAGTTCCCATTTCCATGGCACAACAACAAGTGGTTCTAATTCCAGAGTTGTTGCTTCCACTCCAGCAACCCCTACTGGCCACACATCAGCATCGTTGACCTCTTCAATAGCGCTCCATGCTGGTGATAGGCACCCCAACCCTTCCCATGGAGCGCCTTCTACCACATCAGCAGTGGCTTCATCTTCTCATAGCTGTGATATCGAGTGCTTTAAGTGCAAGGGAAGAGCGCATATATCTTCTTAGTGCCCTAGTCGAAGAACCTTATTTGTTGATGATCAAGGTGAGTTGGAATCAGATAGTGAGAATGCCCTTCGGGGCATTTATGTCATCACACATGCCTCACTCGATACTTACACCTTTCTAACAGACCGGTTGGGTTTAGGTGGGGGCCACCCCTACAACAGGAGCCTCTCATGGTGAAGGGCTTCACAGGCTGAAGCCATGCTGCCGAGCCCTTTGGCCCCCTCCGTCCCTACGGCCTGTGACGTACTGTAGATGAAGATGCAGGTGTGTAGTACAGACATACTTCGACGAGGCGTTGAAGTCATCCGCGGTCTTAGGGCCATCCCTCGCGGTGCCATAGTTATCGACGGGGCCATGCTGGGGAGCCAAAAGTGTCAAACATGCGAGGCGTGGCGTCGAGACTCCGCTTTGCGCAGGGCAGACCAGGCCTTCCCGCGTAACACTGTGTTGATGAGGTGAGTCGTTGCTTCGTCCGGAGTCGTCACGCCCCGACAGCGACACATTTCGAAGATGATGTCTGAATTGTTGGCGTGAGGCGCGCGGAGTGCTGAAAAGACTAGGGTGGGCTGCTGCGGTCGTACGCACGGTCCCGAGGGAGGGGTACACGCGGCGCCGCGTGGTTGGTGCATCGTGGGATGTCAGCAGTCGCACGATCGCGAGCCCGCGTCTGTTCCCAAGAGAGGCGGGACACGTGGCGAGTCGGCCTGTCGACGGTTGCCCTCCCCGATCGTGGGGAGGCGAACCAACGGGGCTCCTGCCAGTTGCGTTCCCGATCTTAAGGATGTGGAGGGTCTTCATAAAGGGTTATTTGCTGGCACGCGGACGCGCCCCTCACCCGTGCACCTTTGTCTGGTTGCTCTTTCCTGTTGTGCGAAATCCGCACATCTCCTGCTCCTTCAACCCTCCGTTTGGAAGAAGGATGTCAAGCCACGGAGATTTTGGCTGCCGTCTTAGCCGCAGCGCCTCGTCGAGCCAGCGTGGTGTGACGCCACCACCAGCGGAGTTCCCTCTGGTGGCTCGCAAGCTGTCGTAGGCCAACAAGTGGTACGACGCCATGCGAAGCTCGCTAGGGCACTGCTTCGGGGTGCTAGGGCGGAGTCGTGCTACGAAGGAGACGATCAAGGCCCTCCTGCGGGAGAAGAAGATAGAAGAGTGTGCAGGAGCTCGCCTGCCTGCCCACGACGAAGTGGAGCCTCACCCCGAGGAGTCGGAGGCGATTGTCTTCGCTGCATTTTTTGAGGCTGGGCTCCAGATGCCCTCGATGCTCTTCGTCGGCCAGGTCTTGGAAGCTTACAGATTGGAGTTGGCGTAGTTGACCTTGAACGCGATTGTTCGCTTGGCTGTGTTTGCCTAGGCGGTCCGGGTGGAAGGTGCTCGTCCCCGTGCGAGCTTGTTCACTCTTCTTCATGATGCGCGCTGTCAGCCGAAGAAGGTCGAAGGAGGGGCACTGTCTAATTTTGGCAGTGTCTACTTCGTGGTGAGGTCGGGCTGCGCAAAGCTGTTCCTCGCTCTAGCGACGCGGGAGAGGTGGGAGTTCGGCTGGATGCGGCAGTGGTAGAGAAGGGCGCTGAAGAGCACCCTCCTCGAGGACGAGGACGGCGCTAACCACTGTCGCTGAGGCACCGAGGTAGAGCAGGAGGGGAGCCTCTGGCGCCGGGGAGACCAGGGTAGGGAGGCTTGCGAGATGCCTCCTGAGGTCGTCGAAGGCGTTGGCGCAATCATCATCCCAACAAAACCCGTCGCAGCCGCTAAGGGTCTTAAAAAATGGCAGTCCTCGCTCCGCTGCCCTGGACAAAAAGCGGCTCAACACGGCCATGCGGCTAGCAAGCCTCTAGACCTCCCTTGTCGTCTTGGGCGGCTCCATAGCGAGGATCGTGTCAACCTTGTCGGGGTTGGCCTGGATACCACGCCCGGACACTAGAAAGCCCAAGAGCTTGCCCGCCCGCACACCGAATACACACTTATCCGTGTTGAGCTTGATGCCCGCCTTCCGGAGGTTGTCGAAGGTCTCTTGGAGATCTTGACTGTGGGAGGCCAGCTGCCTGGTTTTGACGATTAGTGCTAGCGCGATGAGGCAGGTGAAGGTTGCGCCCGCGTTCTTCAAACCGAAGGGCATCCGGACAAAGCAATATGTCCCTATCGGAGTGAGGAAGCTGATCTTGTCTTCGTCATCCTTAGCCATATAGATCTGGTGGTAGCCAGAGTAGGCACCCAAGAAGCTCATGAGTTCACAGCCGGCGATGGAGTCGACCAATTGATCTACCCGTGGTAAAGGGTAGTCATCCTTCGGGCATGCCTTGTTGAGGGCAGTGAAGTCGATGCACATACGCCAGGCACCGTTAGCTTTTTTCACCAACACCGGATTGGCCAACCAATCTAGATGTTGGACCTCGCGGATGACTCCGGCCTGAAGAAGCTTCGCTACTTACACCTTGGCTGCTTGCTGCCGGTCGACGGACATATGCCGAAGCTCTTGCCTGACCGGCTTAGCATCCGGGCGGACCGCTAGGTTGTGCTCGATGAGGGAGCAGTCCACGGCCTTTATGTCATCCGGGGACCATGCGAAGACATCTACGTTGTTCCGGAGAACCCAGAGCAGACCTTGCTCCACCTCCGGGGGGAAGCCTTCTCCGATGGAGATGACTTGACTGTTGGCCTGGAGGGGCACCCTCTTGACTCCGCCCTCTGGTCAGGGCTTGGGAGTCCACCCCGGGGCGGATGGTGCGTCCGCCTTGAGCTTCTTTGTGAGGGCATGCACCCTGCGGTGGGGTGTAACATCCCAAAAATTTTATTCGTTTATTAAAAGTATTTTCTAAATTTGTTAGTTTTTCCTGGATTTTATTCCAAGCCTGATTTGAGAAAAATTAAAATTTCTATTTTATAAAAGCCAAAAAGAATTTATTGCATTTCATGGAAGTCAAATAAATGTAATTCTTTTCCTAAAGTCAAATCTGTAATTACTTTAATTTGTAGGAAATTATAAAGATTTAAAACCCTCCCTTTATAGTCATTTTGTGTTTGTGAGAAAATCATTTATCAAAATGGGTTGAAAATATTTTTGTTAAGTCTAAAATAGTCCCAGAAGGTTCTCTGAATTTTTTTGGATTTTCAAAATTTATTTGGTATTTTTCCGAGCTTCCTATGGCTTATTATCTTTTCTGGAAAATCAAAAGAAAATAAAAACCCCAAAACCCTCCCGGGGCTGACACTTGTCACCCATTGGGCCGAACCCGCGTCGCCAGATCCTTTCCCAGCCGTCCGATTCAACTTACCGCTTCATCCCGCCTTCCCCTCCGCTCCTGCCGACACATGGTGTGATCGGGGCCGTTCACCGTTGTCGGATTTCATCCCGCCCATCCGCAGCCACTTACCCCTTCGCCCAAAACACCCAACGGCTTGGATTCAATCTCCGTTGTCAGATAGAATCGTGGCCATTCTACTTCACTTACCGGTTCGCCCTTGATCCAACGACCCCGCCTTCACCACCCTGCCACCTGTCGAAGATCCGACCGCCAGCCATCTCTCTTTCCCTTCTCCCTCTCTCGCTGACCGATGGGCCCCTCGTGTCAGACCCGTCTTCCCCGCAGCTTGCCTTTCTTCCTCGCGCGATCGCCGCCGCTACCGCCACCATTAAAACAGAAAACCGAAGCTTTAAAAGCTTTGGTTTCTTGCCAATTACTCTCCCGCACTGCTGCAAATTCGAATTGACACCTCCCCACACCCGTTTGAGGCTTAATTAATCCTAATTGCACCCATTTCCATCGTCACATTGAACTTCCACACCGTTGCTTTCCATCGAGTTTATGCGCGGCTGTTACCCCCCTCCTCGGCCTATAAAAGGACCTCCCCGAGCACCCTCTACCCACACCGCCCCTCCCTCACCTCTCAATCGAAGCACCTGAGCGTCGGAACCTCCTCGAGCCCGATTTTCCTCTCCGCGGCTCCGACGACTGCGACGAGCAATCGTCGTCGCCTCAAGCCTCCCCGAGCTTCACCGACGCCTCCCCGACGTTGCTTGTGCCCAGGCGATCCTCGACGTCCTCTGCCCCAAGCATTTGCATCACCGGAGCCCCTCCGCCGCCGTGAAGCCCTCTCCGACCGCCGCTCCTCTCCGCGGATCTTCCTCTCCGGCCATTCTCGGACATCGTGCGAGATACCAGGACGCTCCCCTCACCCTCCCCGTCATTTCCCACGCATCGGCTGGCGCCGCCGCCCGCCGGAGCTCCGACGACCATCGGGCCCCGAGCGCCACCGCCGGCCGCCCTGCCCCGTCAGCCATCGGGCTAAGGTGACAGCAGACGTGGCCGACAGTTGGGCGCCACGCCAGCGCCACCCTGCGTGTGCGTAGCCACGTCGGCATATTGCCATGCCGTGGCAGCCACGAGGCGACCACGTGGTGCCAAGTGGCAGCCACGTGGAGGACACGTTAGCCCCCTGCCACGTCAGCCCTACCAATTTTTAATTAAATCTGAAAATCCTTGCTGACGTCATGTTGGCGCATTAAATCTGATTTTCTAGTATAAAAATAATTCGACCAAAATTAAAATCCCTGTGCTGACGTCATAATCTGTTATTTCCTTTAGGAAAATAAATAAGGCTGACGTCATAAATGTTTTTCCGAATAAAAATAAATTCAGGAAATAACCTTTTTCTTTTTATTTGAATTAAAACTTTGGAAGGCTATAACTTTCTCATTTTAACTCCAAATTGAGCCGTTCAAATTTCTAAATTTTTTAAAAATCATGATCTATCCATTTCTGGCATTATTTTGAAATTTTGAGTTTATTTGAATTTCTTTTGAATTGGCTCTTTACGTTAGATTTTGACGATTCCGAAGAATTCGAGTTCGACGATTCTCAGCAGGACTTCGATCAAGGTAAGTTACACCTTTGACCATGTTGAACCTAATATTTTAAATTTATTTATGTTGTTTTACTATATATGCATGCGTACTTCTATTCAAATTTAATTTAAATTACGTTTAAATGTTAGATATACCCATAATCCTTTGAATATGGCCAATTTGAATCTCGAATTCATATACCTTGTCACCCTAGCTAAAAACTAGTTAGTACCATAGTATTGACTAGAAAATTGTATAGAAATGCTTAGCCTGGCTTAGTATAATTCTAGGTGGGATCAAATCTTTCACATGGAATGACGATTTGAAAATGAAATCTTGACTTTGGTGAGTCAATGATGGTTTATGAAAATGGTTTAAAAATGAAAATAGAAACTTATGATTTGGACTTAGGCTATTGGTTAGGTGGTGGGTGCCGGCATGCCTCGTGTTTGGTGACACCTGGTTGATTGTCGTGCATGTGGGTATGTGGTTGAGCCTAAGTCGGATTAAGGACCGTTTCTATGATTCATTTTACGAAGTCACTTCGTACTACCACAAGTCCGGTATGGGACGGACCTGGCTAAATAATTTGTGAAGTTCCAAATATAATTTCACTATAGGCTGAATGTGAGCGTGGCGTAGGCCGCGAGAAGTCTCACATGGCACCAGAGGGGGCTCCAACTCGTGGATTCGAGTTGTGGAGTAACTTTAGTGGCAGCGTGATTATTTTGGCTATGGATCATTGGAACAGCCTTGTCATGAACTCTCCGCCGCACACCTAAGGTAGTGTGTTTATCGCGTGGCTCAAGTGAGAGGGAATGTCTTGTGGGTAAAGTTGTACACCTCTGCAGAGTAACAAACTATCTGGATAGCCGTGTCCATGGTTATGGACATGCTGAGTAGAGTTTTCACAGATTAGACTTAGTTTTTATAAAACTTGATTTTTCGGACAAACAACAGTGGTTTTGACAATGGTCCGGGTGGGATGCCCGTGGTTAGGTTAGTGTAGGTCGGAGCCTACACTAACGATAATACTTTGGTTAAAATATTATTTCGTATGTTGTATTAAAAATTCAGCTTTTTCACTTATGCTATTGTATTTAAATTCAGTACCACTTTTCGCACAAATAAACTTAATAAACCTTCCTTTGTTATCCATATGCATGCATGAACTCTGTTATATTCCTGGTGTAACTTGCGTAAGTACTTTATGTGTTTACCTTGGGAGTACTTTATGTGCTCACCTTGCTAAAACCTGTTGCCAGACTTCGAAGGCGACTACGACGGTGAGGACTACTTCAGCGAATAGGACGCGTCTTACAGTCATTCGCCTATGGGAGGCTGGATGGGTTGTTCTGCTACCTTTACTGTTTTTCCGCTGCTTTTATTTTCAGTTGGCCTTGTACCATGTTATTGTAAGACTTAGCCATAAGGCTGTATTTTCGTATAATAAATCGTGGTGATTTTGCATGATATACATTACTGTTGATCCTGTGTACACTAGCTTTTCCTGCGATAGTGCGATTTACACAGAGGGACTTGGAGTTGTTGTTCCGGGTCCCGACATGGGGGCGCGTGGTACGAATCTCCACGCGCCGGGCAAGATCTTGGTCGCCGAAGATAGTGATAATGCCTCGCAGACTCGGGAGCTTCATACACAAGAAGCCATGGTGCGGGACCGCCCCGAAAGAGTTGAGGACGGGGCGTCCTAGTACGGCGTTGTACGGGCTTGGGGTGTCCGCGACGTCGATGATGACATCCTCGCTTCTGATGTTGTCGCCCTGACAGAAGGAGACTAGGAGGCATACCTGTCCCCACGTGCTCAGCGGTTGATCTGCAAGACTGTGTAGCGGGGCCCTTGATGGCCTCAAGCGACTTCGAGGGATCCCCATGCGGTCGAAGGTCTCCGCAAAAAGCACATTCGTCGAACTACCCCCGTCGACAAGGAAACGCCTGACATCACAGCCTGCAATGTCAGTTTGGATAAGCAGAGGGTCTTGGTGTGGAAACTCCACGCCCCGGGCATTGGCCCGCGTGAAGGTAACCTCACCATGGCCTACCCCCGGCCTTGGTCGCGCCAAGGTTCCCAACGAGGAACCTCCGGAGATGACGCTGATAGTCTAAGCTTGTGGGGGGTTCCGCTGCAATTGCTGCACATGGGTCTCCGGAGCGACCACCAGCCGGGTCTGCGGGCTCCGAGCCTCGTGCATAGCCTGCATGGCCCCGCGGAGATCCGCTAGTTCCCGCTGGAGTGTGGCAATAGCCATCAGCAGGGTGCTTTCCCTACTGGCGTAGTCAAAGCGAGCGGCGCACCCTGTTGCGCTGTTGGGGCAGTGGCGACCGCGGCTCGCGCTTCTGAGCTACCTGTTACGTCGGTGCGGACTGCAGCACCGCTGTCGAAGTCGGCATTACTGCCGGGACCTCTCGACGCTCCTGTACTGGGGGTGAGGATGGTGTCGTGCCTCTGCAGGCGCCGACATTACTACCCCCCGCCGCCCGGCCGGTGCCGGCAGAATTGGTAGTAGCGGGGTCGGTCGGTGCATTGGCGGTGGCGGGGTTGGAGTCGACGGGGTTGGAGTCGACCGCTGCATCGGCGTAGGCGGGGTCGGTCGTTGCGTCAGTGGCACTGGAGTCGGCCGTTGGTCGACGATGGCGGGGTCGATCGTTGTATGGTGAGCATCATCGTTCACCTACGCGACCGCCGATGTCGAAGCCCTGGTGCTGACGCGGGACCTTGCCGTGACCCCTTTCCTCTTCTTCGCCGCTGATGATGTCGGTGCCATCTTTCTTGAGATCTTCAGGCTTGCTCCTGTCGTCCCCACGGATGGCGCCAACTGTTGTGGTTACAGACCAAACAGAGAGAGAGAGTGGTAGTGGGGAGTTAGGTGGGATGTCCCCTCTCCCTATGCTGGCATCACGTATATATCTCTTAACGAGAAGCGTCTTTACAAGAATGCCCTTCGGGGCATTTACGTCATCACACATGCCTCACTCGATACTTACGCCTTTCTAACAGGCCGGTTGGGTTTAGGTGGGGGCCACCCCTACAACAGTATGAAACATCATTATTGAAAGTGGTACCTGCAATAATATTGTTTGCACAAAGATGGCAGAAAAGTTGGGTTTACAAGTTAAGAGACATCCTCATCCATATCATATGCATTGTGGATCGATGCAAGTAACAAGCATGGTAAAGGTACCTTTTTCTATTGGGAAGTACAAGGACGTTGTGGAGTGTGACACGTAGTTCCGATGCATGCTTGTCACTTGCTATTGGGACGACTATGGTTATTTGATAAAGTGTACAGCTTAGTAGTTGTACAAATCGTGTTACTTTCTTTCATGTAGGAGAGAATGTTACCTTGCTGCCTATGACACTTCAACAAGTCCAGAGGGATGAAATCAAAACAAAAGGGAAGGATGTGGGAGAGTGTCTCCACAGCCAATCTAGAGCGAACCGCAATCATACTGAGAGAGAGTGTCTCCATAGCCAAAACCCCAATGGCCAAAATAAATGCAAGCAAAAATAGGAGAATAATGGGTTAGTTATGATGGCTAGGAAAGGAGACATTAAAGAATTGCAAAATACCCAATCTAAGTTCTTGGTAGTCTTGTACTCTCTACTCTTCCAAGTATTGTTTTTGATCTATTGCAGAAATATGAGTGTTGTAGGGGTGGCCCCCACCTAAACCCAGCTAGCCTGTTGGGATGGTTGTAAATCATGTAAATGACATAGCTTGTCCTCGAGGGGGAACTCGGTGTAAGGATACGATGGTAAAGTCGCTCCTTCCTAGGGAACGTCGATATATCATGATCGACCCTGGGAAAAGACTCAGGAGGTCATTTGCTCACCTAACTCTCCACTGCCATACCTCTCTCTCTCTGTTTGGTCTGTAGCCACAACAGTTGGCGCCGTCCGTGGGACGACGAGAGCAAGCCACAAGATCTCAAGGATGGCACCGAAAAAAGCTTCATCATCGGCGTCGAAGAAGAAGGGGGTCGTGGCGGGGCCCCGCGTCAACACCAGGGCTTCATCATCAGCTGTCGGGCACGACAATGGCGGCGTTCATCGCGCGACCTTCGACCCTGCCACCACCGACGAGACCATCGACCCCGCCACCACCGACGCGACCATCGACCCCGCCACCACCGACGCCACCATCGACCCCGCCGCCACCGACGCAACGGCCGACGCCCGTCGAGGCACGACCACCGCTCCTACACCCAGTGCAGGAGCACCAAGCGGCCTCGCCGAAGACAGGGGCCCCGCCGTCGACGTCGGAGTCCGCCGTGTGGACGTGATGAGCAACCCAAGGACACAAGCGGTGGTTGCGGCTACCCCGGCCGTGCGACCGGATGTGCCCATCGCCCCATCTACGCCCGCAGTGGAGAATGCCCTGTTGGTAGCCCTCGGCACGCTCTAGCAGGAGTTGGTGGATCTCCGGGGGGCCGTGCGGAGAATGCAAGAGGCTCGGAGCCAGCCGACCTCGCCGGTGGTTGCACCGGAGCCCACGCCCGAGCGTGCGGATAGCCGGGACGCTCCCACATCCAGTCGCGCTTTGTTACGCCGCGTGGATCCCGAGTCCCCGCTATTGGCAGGCCTGCAGCAAGTGGCATGGCCAAAGGATTTTTAAATTCCCCAGCGTTGTCGCGTCGTACAAGGGCGACACGGACCCCCGGGAATTCGTCCGTGTGTACAAGACCACCATTGAGGCGGCAGGCGGAGACGACACCACCAAGGCGAAGGGGCTCCCGCTCGCGCTGCAGTGAGTGGCGCTCTCTTGGTTCTTCACCATAGAGCCGAACTCCATCTACGTGTGGGAGCAGGTTCGCGACCGCCTCTACAACAACTTTCAGGGGAATTACGTCGAGCGCGTCGACGCCGATCAGCTCTTGCAATCAAGCAAAAACCATCGGAAAGGCTCCGCGAGTACTTCAAACGCTTCGCGAAGGTCCGCTGCCAGGTCAAAGACGTCAACAAGACAACAATCATCAACGCAGCGGTACAGGGTCTTCGCCCGGGGCCACTGGCCGAGTACAACGCGCACAAGCCAATCAAGACAGTGGCAAAGCTCTTCGATAAGATGGAGGAGTACGCCCGGGCGGAAGAAGTCATGCGGCGACGCCAGGACAACGAAGTCGCTGTCAATCTAGTGGAAGATGTCGCGAAGAGCGCTGACCCGTCGAAGCCAAGTTCCTCGAGGAGCAAGCATAGGTAGGAGACGTCGAAGGACGCCTCCCAACACAAGGACGCGCAGGCTGACAAGCCTCAGCGCGGCCGCCAGACGTCCCGACGAGCCCGGTACGTCTTCGACGTTGAGGGTGGCTCCGAAGACAACGCCCCCGCCAACCGCGGGGCCAGGGCTCGACGAGGTCAGGGGCGAGGTCGAGGCCGAGGCCGTGACGGTTGGGCCCGCGCAGAATATGGCAACCAGCACCGCCCACAGTGGTGCGAGGTGCACGGCCAAGGCAGCCATGACACCCGCTCCTGCACCACCATCGCGGCACTCCGGCAAAGTGTCGCCAGAGACAAGGATCTCGAGGCGCGCCCGCCCATCGTGGCGCACGTTCAGTTGCCACTGGACGGTCCCCTGAGTATTCGGTAACAGGAGCGGTAGCCTCAGGAGGGCCTCCGGCGGATGCAAGCCCAGGCGCAGCAGCCCTAGGACAGCCCCTTGCGGATTCATGCCCTTGAGGGCGCTCCACGCAGGGTCATCAACGTAATCTCCGGAGGCTCCTCCTTGGAGTTCGCCTCGGAGCGATAGCGCAAGGCTTACGTGCGGAGGCTGCACCGTGTGGCGGCGTACCCAGCTCACGCACTGCCAGATTGGGCGCAGCACGCGATCACCTTCACGCCCGCCGACGCCGAAGGCGTGGAGTTCCTCCACCAGGATCCCCTAGTCATCCAGGTCGCGGTTGCCGGGTGCGAGGTCTGGTGTGTCCTGGTCGACGGGGGCAGCTCCGCAAACGTTTTGTTCGCACAGGCCTTCGACCAGATGGCACTCCCCCGAAGTCGCCTAGGCCCCTTGAGGATCCCGCTGTAGGGCTTCGGTGGTCAGCCGCTGCTGGCGTTGGGTCAAATATGTTTACAGGTCTCCTTCGGCCAGGATGATAACGTGGCGAGCAGGGATGCCACCTTCGATGTTGTTGATATCCAGTACCCCTACAATGCCATTTTGGGGAGGCCGACTCTCAATTTCTTTGGGGCGGTACCACACCATGGCTTCCTATGTGTGAAGCTTCCAGGCCCGCGAGGTATCATCACCGTCCTCGGCGACCAGCGCATGGCTCGGCACCTGGAACACGGAACCCGCGGCCCGTACCTGGGGGCCCAGTAAGGCCCTCAGGTCGGGCGCACCCGTACACGCCCTACAGCAGCCCAAGCACCAGAGGGTTCGCACCTCACCACCACGACAACGAGTCTAGCGGTTAGTCCATAACCTTTTGTACTCGCTCACCCGCGCAAACGGGAATTTAATAAAGTTCGCCGTTTGCAAAGCTATCCATGCCCCCCACCAAAAAACACGTGCGGAGGCTTGCCCCCGCGCGCACTCCCTGGAGTATAAAAAAGACGCGGATGTTTTTCCTGCACACTCTACTGAGTCTAAACAAGGCGCGGATGTCACGCGCACGCGCCGGTGTTAGCACCATGCGTACTCTCCAGAGTATAAAGACGTGGTCGATGTTCCCACGCACCACGCGGAGGCTCACCTCCGCACACGCACCACACGGAGGTCCGCCTCCGCACGCACTCTACGGAGTATAAATAAGACGTAGCGTCGAGGTCCGCCTCTGCACGCACTCTACGGAGTATAGAATAAGACGCATGGTCTCCACCTCCCGGATTCACGTGCGCACTCTACGGAGTATAAATAAGACGTAGCGTCGAGGTCTGCCTCCGCACGCACTCTCCGGAGTATAGAATAAGATGCACGGTCTCCGCCTCCCAGATTCACGTGCGTACTCTACGGAGTATAAATAAGACGTAGCGTCGAGGTCCGGCTCCGCATGCACTCTACGGAGTATAAATAAGACGTAGCGTCGAGGTCCGCCTCCACACGCACTCTATGGAGTATAAATAAGATGCACTAGGGGGACGCCTCCGCGCGCACTCTACGGAGTATAAACAAAGACGCGGATGTTTTCCCTGCGCACTCTACTGAGTATAAATAAGACGCGGATGTCCCGCGCGCGCGATGGCGTACCCTTCGGAGCTTAAATAAGCCGTGGTCGATAGTCCCACGCATTCTCTGGAGTACAAACAAAGACGCGGATGTTTTCTCTGCGCACTCTACTGAGTATAAACAAGACGCGGATGTCCCGCGCGCGCGATGGCGTACCCTCCGAAGCTTAAGTAAGCCGTGGTCGATAGTCCCACGCATTCTCTGGAGTACAAACAAAGACGCGGATGTTTTCCCTGTGCACTCTACTGAGTCTAAACAAGACGCGGATGTCCCGCGCACGCGCCGGTGTAAGCACCATGCGTACTCTCCGGAGTATAAGTAAGACGTGGATGATATTCCCACGCACTCGCTGAAGTCTGCATACAACAGCGCACGGGCACCAGAGGCTCCTCACGCTTCCAGCAAACCGCGCGCACCGCACGGGCGAGCGGCCGCGAGTGCAAGAGCGAGGCGCACGAGCTTACTGGCCTGCGCCTCCGCAGAAGACCCGAGAAACCAAATGGGCTCGGCGTAAGGCGCCCACACAGGCCCGGGCCCATTGACGTCCGAGCTCAGGGCGCAGCATCGCCCCAATAAGGCGGCACAAGACGGAGATCGCTCAAGGCCCCCAAGGCGTGCTGCCCCGAGCTGGAGGAGTCAGCGCCCGCCCTTGGAGCAGCACGGCCCCCTGTAGCACCGCAAGCGCAAGGGCCCCCCTCATCTCAAGCGTCCAAACAGGCGCCCGCACGGGACAGCGTGGCTGGGTGCAGCCTCGCTGGCGCGACATGAAAGTCCACTTCCAAAGCTAGGAGCGGCCTTGATGAAGTACAAGTGAATTGCCCACCACCCTATACCAGCCGGCAAGGGGACAACACATCGCGGCGTCGCATCCCCCCATATGGGCGAAATGTCCAACCCCGTGATCGCTCAGGCAGTGTCAGCCGCATTCCGACACCCTCCACGCTACTGGGCAAAGCCGGGGCGCATCGGGAGCGGCAGTTTCCCCAGAAGTTGTGAGGGTGCGATGTCTGGGAAGGCGGGTGTCGCTCCACCTGACCACTCGCCCCTCTTTTTAAAGAGCCCTGGAAGCAAGACCGCGAACATTACGCCTCAAGAGTCCCATCGCCCGCCCCAGGGGCACGTGGTGCGATAGTGTCGCCCCACTCCACGTGTCCTCCTATCCCGCGGGGCCCGAAGCAACGGACGACAGCCAAGGGACACCTCCCTCACAGCCGTACAGGCCATGTACAGACCTTCGTTGATCCTGCCTCAGCTGTCCCATCAGCATTCGAAAAATCAGTGAAACAATGCCGCTCGTGAGGTCCCCCATTCACTACCAGGGGCAGGACCTACGAGGCTAGGTCCCTGTCCCTCCCCAACCTTATCTTATCCTTCCCAGAGCAAGCGGTAGGGGCGAGCGCGCGCGCGTCTCGCCGACCAGGCGCCGGCCGCGCCACCACTCGGAGGGTAGGGGACGGAGCGCTCGCGCGTTTACTTCTACTAGGCGCCAGCTCCGCTGCCACCACTTCGGAGGGTAGGGGCGGGCGCTCCCACGCCTATTGACCAGGCGCCCGGCTCGCTGCCACCACTTCGAGGGTAGGGGACTGAGCGCTCCGCGCTTCACTGACCAGGCGCCCGGCCCGCCGCCACCACTTCGGAGGGTAGGGGACTGAGCGCCGCGTCTCACTTTCAGCAGGCGCACCTCGCCGCCACCACTCGGAGGGTAGGGCATGGAGCGCTCGCGCGTCAACTCGAGCAGGCGCCACCTCACCGCCACCACTGAGGGTAGGGGACTGAGCGCCACGCGTCTACTGACCAGGTGCCACCCGCTCGCCACCACTTCGCCGGGTAGGGACGGAGCGCCGCTTGTTCATTGACCAGGCGCCACCCGCGCCACCACTTCGAGGGTAGGGGACTGAGTGCTCGCGCGACTTCGCCCGACCAGGCGCCCGCCCGCCGCCACCACTGGAGGGTAGGGGACTGAGCGCCACGCGTCTCATTTCGACCAGGTGCCAGCCCGCCGCCACCACTTCGAGGGTAGGGATGGAGCGCCGCCGCCTCACCCGACCAGGCGCTAGCTCCGCCGCCACCACTCGGAGGGTAGGGACGGAGCGCCGCTTGTTCACCGACCAGGCGCCACCTCGCTGCCACCACTTCGGAGGGTAGGGGCGGAGCGCCGCGCGTCTGCCGAGTAGGCGCCACCCGCGCCACCACTGGAGGGTAGGGCATGGAGCGCCGCGCGTCAACTCGAGTAGGCGCCACCCGCCGCCACCACTCGAGGGTAGGGGACGGAGCGCCACGCGCCTCACTCGACCAGGCCAGCCCGCCGCCACCACTTCGAGGGTAGGGGCGAGCGCCGCTTGTTCACTTCGACCAGGCGCCACCCGCCGCCACCACTTCGGAGGGTAGGGACGGGCGCCGCTTGTCTCACCGACCAGGCGCCAGCTCGCGCCACCACTGGAGGGTAGGGGCGAGCGCCGCTTGTCTACTTCTACTAGGCGCCACCTCGCGCCACCACTTCGACGGTAGGGGACGGAGCGCCGCTTGTTCATTTTCGACCAGGCGCCAGCCCGCGCCACCACTTCGGAGGGTAGGGGACGGAGCGCCACGCGCGTCTACTTTCGACCAGGTGCCACCCGCCGCCACCACTCGAGGGTAGGGGCGGAGTGCTCCGCGTCTACTTGACTAGGCACCACCCGCGCCACCACTCGAGGGTAGGGGCGGAGCGCCGCTTGTCTACTGACCAGGCGCCACCCGCCGCCACCACTCGGAGGGTAGGGGCGGAGCGCTCGCTTGTCTACCGACCAGGCGCCGCCCGCGCCACCACTTCGGGGTAGGGGACGGAGCGCCGCGCGTCTCACCAGTAGGCGCGGCTCGCCGCCACCACTCGAGGGTAGGGCATGGAGCGCTTGCGCCAACTCGAGCAGGCGCCACTCGCCGCCACCACTCGAGGGTAGGGGACGCTCGCCACGCTCACCGACCAGGTGCCACTCCGCCGCCACCACTCGAGGGTAGGGGCGGAGCGCCGCTTGTCTACTGACCAGGCGCCACTCGCGCCACCACTTCGAGGGTAGGGACGGAGCGCCGCTTGTTCACTGACCAGGCGCCACCCGCCGCCACCACTTCGGGGTAGGGGCGGAGCGCCGCTTGTTCATTTACTGGCGCCAGCCCGCCGCCACCACTTCGACGGTAGGGGACGAGCGCTCGCTTGTCATTGACCAGGTGCCAGCCCGCGCCACCACTCGGGGTAGGGGACGGAGCGCCACGCGTCTCGCTGACCAGGTGCCACCCGCCGCCACCACTCGAGGGTAGGGGACGGAGTGCTCCCGCGTCTACTTTGACTAGGCACCAGCCCGCCGCCACCACCGAGGGTAGGGGCTGAGCGCCGCTTGTCTACTGACCAGGCGCCACCTCGCGCCACCACTCGAGGGTAGGGGCGGAGCGCCGCTTGTCTACCGACCAGGCGCGCCTCGCCGCCACCACTTCGGGGTAGGGGACGGAGCGCCGCGCGTCTACCGAGCAGGCGCCACGGCTCGCGCCACCACCGAGGGTAGGGCATGGGCGCTCGCGCGTCAACTCTCGAGTAGGCGCCACCCTCGCCACCACTCGCCGAGGGTAGGGGACGGAGCGCCACGCGCCTCACTGACCAGGTGCCAGCTCCGCCGCCACCACCGAGGGTAGGGGCGGAGCGCCGCTTGTCTGCCGACCAGGCGCCAGCTCGCCGCCACCACTCGGAGGGTAGGGGACGGAGCGCCGCTTGTGTACCGACCAGGCGCCACTCCGCCGCCACCACTCGGGGTAGGGGACGGAGCGCCACTTGTCTCACCGACCAGGCGCCAGCCCGCCGCCACCACTTCGGACGGTAGGGGACGGAGCGCCGCTTGTCTCACTGACCAGGCGCCACTCGCCGCCACCACTCGAGGGTAGGGGCGGAGCGCCACGCGTCTCACCGACCAGGGGCCAGCCCGCGCCACCACTTCGAGGGTAGAGGACGGAGTGCTCCCGCGCTCACTTGGACTAGGCACCAGCTCGCGCCACCACTTCGAGGGTAGGGACGGGCGCTCGCTTGTTCATTTCGACCAGGCGCCACCCGCCGCCACCACTTGAGGGTAGGGGACGGGCGCCGCTTGTCTACTGACCAGGCGCCACCTCGCCGCCAAGACTTCGAGGGTAGGGGACTGAGCGCCACGCGCTGCCGACCAGGCGCCACCCGCCGCCACCACTCCGAGGGTAGGGGCGAGCGCCGCGCTCTACTGAGTAGGCGCCACCCGCTGCCACCACTCCGAGGGTAGGGGCGGAGCGCCATGCGTCATTTCGACCAGGCGCCACTCGCTGCCACCACTCGGGGTAGGGGACGGAGCGCCGCTTGTTCATTGACCAGGCGCCACCCGCGCCACCACTGAGGGTAGGGGCGGAGCGCCGCTTGTCTACTTCCGACCAGGCGCCAGCCCGCCGCCACCACTCGGGGTAGGGGCGGGCGCCGCTTGTCTGCTGACCAGGCGCCACTCACGCCACCACTCGGGGTAGGGGCGGAGCGTTCGCGTGTCACCGACCAGGCGCCACCCGCCGCCACCACTTCGGAGGGTAGGGGCGGGCGCTCGTGCGTCTACTTCGAGTAGGCGCGAGCTCGCTGCCACCACTCGAGGGTAGGGGACGAGCGCCCCGCGCTCACCGACCAGGCGCGGCTCCGCCGCCACCGATTCGAGGGTAGGGACGGCGCCGCATGTCTAGTTCGACCAGGCGCCACCCGCCGCCACCACTCGATGGTAGGGGACGGAGCGCCGCGCACCTACTCGCGCCTACCTCACGCGCCTACCTCACGGCGGGACGAACGCTCGGCTTACCTATCGCGCTGTTATAAATCGATTACAAAACCGCCGCACCAACACTACTTGTCCGCCTCACCGACGACCTTCTCGATCAAGCCTCACCCGCCAAGGTCGATTCGCCAGAAATTGAGTGAGTCTTTGGCCCGCCACCACCAACGTGCGGCGCGCTGCCACGGCGTCGAAAATCAACAATGGTCCCCATCGGGCACCGCTCGAATAAAGTGGCACGATGGATCAAAGAAGGAAGCAATCTTCATATCATTTGCTACATGGAGTACAAAGGCCCCAACACACACTAGCGCAAGAATCCGGGTCACACTCGCCTCGAGCCATCGGCACCGCCATCGCTGCGCCGGCAACGCCGTCCAGCCATTCGCCAAGGCTCCCCTCGCTGTACATGTTCCGTCGCAGCACCACCTTCGCCGCGGCCTCCCCGATGTACTCCCAGATCCGTTCGTGAAAACACCGAACGACGGGCCGAACGACGCGCACGGCACCTGACATCACCCCGGTCCCAGCAGGCAGCTCTAGCTGCGACTCGCCCAATTTGTCGACGTGACGGCAGCCCCGGTGTCGGAGAAGAGCACACACCTGCATGCAATCCGCGTCTGGCGGTGGTTGCCAAAGGATGTCGCGGCAGCCTGAGCAAGGTCGGCCGCTTCTCCAACTCGCCGAAGTGTTCATGAAAGCTCTTCGGGTCCAAAGAAGCGTGGCGGCACCTCGGCACCGAGATAATCAAGAGTACCCTCCAGGGCCAATATAGCCTCCCATGCCGTCGCCGAGGCGGCACCCAACGCCTGATCCCGCTCCTCGTGGATGCGATCGGTGGCCGTTCTCTTCCTCGGTCGCGACTTGCGGAGCAAGCCGCCCCATTCCTCCACCGCGCTGCCGAAGTCGATGCCACAAGCTCGCGCATATGAGATAGCCCCGCGCTTACGCTTCCACGAGCCACACGCAGCTGTCCTTAGCGCACGCGCCTCCTTTGACACACGGCGGCTCCTTCCGCGACACGCAATCGGTCCTCCAAGGCCTCCGCTCCCGGACATGGGCCGCTGCAGCGTCTGGCTAAGGGCGGCGCTATGCGATAAAGCAATCAAGATACCTCCAAGGGCCGTGTCGCCGTGGTCGACACTCACCTCAATTCGAGACCTCCAAAGACTCCTCCGTAAGTCCGGCCCGCAAATCGCAATGCATCACGGTCTAGGCTCGCGTCGCGCCATCCGCTGCCCCCACCATGTTGCCGCCTCCGCCCGAGGGACGGTCCGCCAGCGCCGGTGGCATCCGCGACGATAGCCTCGGCAACGTCGGACGTCATTTCCAAGCGACCATTCTCGGGCTCTGAGGGCTGCCCGCGTTCGGGGAACCGTGTTGCTCCAAGGGGATACGACGGTCAGCCTTGTGAATATCTAGCAGGGCACGTCAACAAATATTTACCTTCACCCGCTGAATCCGCAGGACCTCCGTATCCTCACCGCCTCGCCAAGTGGGGAACTTCAATGTCGAGCTTAGCTCCACCAAGCCCTCGCCCCCGAAAGCCGCAGGCTCTGTCAGGCCACGCGGGCACCGAGACGCTCGGTGTCTAAGTCCGAGTCCCATACGGCCCCGACCTGGCTTGCTACAACAAACCCCCCAGACGAGCAAACGGGCGACCGTATGCGGGGCCACTTAGCCTTTGCGGAACAAGAAGGCAGCCCGCCTCGAAAACCACCGCGAAGGAGGATCCACGCCGCGGAACGAACTCCGTGGGCGATGGCTCCGCCCAAACCTCGCGGCGGCGAGGCAAGACTCTCTTGCCTCCAAGTCCGCATGATCCGCCGAGTCGAACCCGCATCCGCTAATACCCCTCACCCGTGGAGTCATGGCAGGTGGGCTTGGGGCCGAACAACGCGCCCGGCACCCTCACACCCAAGGCTTCGCGACACACGGTTCAACCGCCCGTGCCCGCTCCGCGGTCGCAGCCGTGCGGGCGGAGCGCAGGTTCCCGGCCGTACGCCCAAGAAACACGCCCGCGCATGCTCCACGCCTTCTAGGGAAGCACCTACGAGGCACGGGGCACGTTATCGGGCAACAGCCTCGGGCATAGCATACGAAGGCAAGCACCAAAGACAACTTACGCGGGTCGGAGGGTCTCGCAGGCAAGACACGAACGGGCGGACGTTGTCGTGCTGAAGCTTCCCAGGGGCAACACGCCACTCCGCGGCAAGCGGCGCCACGCCATACATGACGAACTCCTCGGTGAGGTCGCGCATATTGAAGCGGGCGGTGATCCCCACAAGCCTCCGTGCTATCCACTCATCATCATCATCTACTAGCACACCGATGTGATGTCAACCGCCACCGCCGTCCGAACACTCAAGACCGCTACGCTTGCCTTCACCTGTAGGCCACGAATCGCTCGCTTCGCTACCGGCGTCGGTCCCGTGGATGCGGAGCACGGTCCCTCTACTCTCTTCGCCGCCCACCGCTTGTCCACGCCGCGGCCGCGCCTCCTGGTGTACTCACCTCGAGCGGTGACGCCCGCCGGAAGACGGCATCGCATCGGCCGCCGCGAGCGCGCTCGCCATATGCCATCGTTCTTCTAGAGCTTCGAGGCGTGGAAGGAAGCAGGGAAGCCAGGAGATTACGGCGCGTGAGCGGGAGCTAGAAGGCAAGGCGAGGAAAAGGAACGACGCAACGCAAGGGGTATTTAATACCCTGTGTCTCCCACGCCGCTTATGAAGATAATCGCTGGGAGGCGAACCGCCCACCTTCCCACGATCGCCATCGTACTCGCACACCTACCCGCAGCGCGCCATGCCCGGTCAAAGGCGGTAGCACCAAGGGCCCCGCAACGCGACGGCACCAATAGAGCCTCACCACGTGTCTGCTCAGGGATCTATGCAAGATAACACAGGTCGCCGCGGCATCTTCGCCGCAAGGAAGTCCTGTGTCCGCTCGACGCCAACACGCACCCATGCGCGGTAAGCGCCCCGCCTTGGGGAGCGCTCGTGGAGCAGTCCGTTCAGCGGAGTCTGCGCCGATCAACGCAGCGGCCTCCTTCCCCTACGCGCGCACGCCGGCCGGCGATTGTCGGAATGTTGCGCTCGAAAATAGGCCTCTTTCAGTTCATCAACACGGCAATATTTCTATGCATGTTCATAAACTAAAGAAGGCATATTTTCGAGATCAAAGACCATATCAGCTAGTCCAGAAGACGCTACGACCCTCCTGGTATGTATTTATGCAGCTCTCCCCTGCGTGTAGAAGCGCAATCGACGGAGACCGGCGGCATGGCCGCTCGTACGCGTGCGACATTCCCGCTGGCTTGCACTTGCGCATATGGCTGTGTCGACGGGGTCTCCACCCACGCAGGTTAGATGCGGCACCACCAAGGGCCCACAGACCCACCTTCCGCGAAGCCTTCACCTCAGCGGAATGACTCGACTCGCCCGACGAGATCTTCGCCGCGGCGCAACCCCGAGTCCGCCATCGGCTCGGCACTTCACTGTGCAGCCACGCGTCGCGTGTCACTCGGGTGGCTCGGGGCAACCCCGGCACTTGCTGCACATTATACCTCTTCACTCTTACCACAACCGTTTTAGTACTCTAATGTGTCCCATGCCTTTCCATGGGCGCTAGGTCGCAGAGAGCACCGGCGCAGTGGGTTAGTCGGCGGGAGTCCGCACCGACCGACGCAAAGCCAGCCGCCAGCAAGGGGTCACCGTCGCCCCGGAGCATAATGTCCCGGCACGCCCGAGCACTGGAGGATGCCCCAGACGCAACGCCCGATACTTCTTCATCAGCACGGGGCGTGAACCTTTCTGCCAACTCAAGAACGTACCTTCTTCCTTCCACAAGCATGCACAAGAGCACCCCAGCTAACGCTAACCCTGTCGCATGCTCGTGAGAGGAAGAGGTATATTCCTGAGACAGGCTGTCCCAGTAGTCCTTCGTCACACCGCTACGGCCGCATATATAGCCGCGCTCGGAAGCGCAATCGGCGCAGACTCAACCGCCGTGGCTAATCACACGTGTCCTACCGGCGGGAGTCGGACCGATGCGGTTGCTCCCGCGCATGAGATGCCCCAACCTCCGGCGCTTGCCCGCTCCTCCCGTATCGACGAGGTCTTCGCCTTCGAAGCGTAGGTGCGACTACGCCTGCGACCGCCCAGCGCAAGACTTCGACAACAGCTCTGCAGCGGACCCTCAGCTTCAACTCTGCTTCACCCACAATCACACAACGTCACAGGCCGCAGGGACGGAGGGGGCCAAAGGGCTCAGCAGCTTGGCTTCGGCCTGTGAAGCCCTTCACCATGAGAGGCTCCTGTTGTAGGGGTGGCCCCCACCTAAACCCAGCTAGCCTGTTGGGAAGGTTGTAAATCATGTAAATGACATAGCTTGTCCTCGAGGGGGAACTCGGTGTAAGACTATGATGGTAAAGTCGCTCCTTCCTAGGGAACGTCGATATATCATGATCGACCCTAGGAAAAGACTCAGGAGGTCATTTGCACACCTAACTCTCCACTACCATACCTCTCTCTCTGTTTGGTCTGTAGCCACAACAATGAGGATATGTTTCAAAACTAGGTACCACCCTTGTTGCCACCACAGCGAGGAATCGAGTATTAGATCGACTTGGTACCTAGAGCACCATTGCCTAACTGACCACCATACCGCATAAACCCCGAGGAAATGAAAGAAATACAACACCAAGTTGTAGAGCATATTAATAAAGGGTATGTGCATGAAACACAAAAGTTCACAATCCTTAACCGACTCGAGTGAGAGTTTCTCACAACTATCACATACAAGTTTTCCTTTTCACCACATGTCGTATCCATATGTATTTCCACAATCCAACCAACACGTGCGATTTCCTTTCGCATCATGAGTTATACACATATCTTGCCCAAGTTAAAATAATAGTTTTTCAATTTCATTTTCTAGGCAAAATATTCAGTGGTGACCACTCTAGTCTAGTAACATTATCGACCCATTTTTGAATGTATATGAAATCGATCATCTAGTATATTGACAACTAAGCAAGGCTAAGCAACTCTAATTTATACTTGTTCTAAACTTCCACAATTAATCATGCTAGCTATGGATATCATTACCAGCATGACAACAATGAGTATGGCAACTTTTCAAGGAATGTTCAATGCAACAAATTGACATAACTGACCACCTTACCAATGTAGTGATTTTACTACTAATACATGCATGCATAATAGTTTGAGCAAACAAGATACTTAACATTGAAATATAGGATCAACATGGTCAAAGGGGTACTTGCCTTCATCTGAACACTTGTGTCTTGCGCTGATTCTTGAAGTATCACTGCACGTTGATATCTAGCGAATAAAGCCAAATAATAGAAAGAAATGCCAAATAAATTCAAACAAAGGCTAAACTCAAATTGTTTTGTAGATTATGGAATATCATGATTTTAGAAATAGGGACACCCATGGATGCCTTTGGTGAGCTTCATTGGCGGTAAGGGGAAGGACAAGGAGACAGTGGGAACTAGCAAAATAGATTGCTTAGGAGACAACAGTCCCAATGGCGGTCGTGGCAACGTGCTCTGTTGTGGCTCATGGTGGAGGCAAGTGATGGCCAGGATGGGCATTTGTGGTGTAGCTCACTAGAGAAAAAAAGGGAGGAAATGGAGGGGTGTGTGAGTCCATAGGCCAGAGGAAACTCAACAAACCACTCAACGGTGGTGGAGGAAGGTCAGAGCGGGCTACCCATAGAGCATCGGTGGCGATGATGGGTGCACATGGAGAGAGCTTCTCGGTGGATGAATCTTCAAGCCGCCTTTAGAGGAGGTAGAGGGGCAAAGGGATGCTCTAGTAGTGAGGAATCAAGGGGAGGTGCTCGGTGAGTGATGAGAACATCGCTTCTACTCGATATGAATACTCCTCTTATCGCTTCTATGAATGATGGGTAAGGTCTAATTACTCGGCACGTGCTCGTCAACTCAACTATCGTGAATTATGGAGAGGAGGAGGCAACTCACGGCGACACCTAATTTGTCCAATTCCACCAATTTGGCTGCATTCATCAAGTCTACTTCATCGGATTGACGAATTTAGGCTTATTATCTATGGTGTCATGACACCTTTGGGCCGAGGGCCTTGTATCAACACTTAGACTATTTGGGTTGGCACTATTCATGGGCCGGTACTATTCACATGAACAGTACTGCGGCCATACTGTTCACATGAATAGTACCCATGAATAGTACCGCACCCCCATTTATTAGATAAGTACGGCCTCCCCCACTCCTATTTAAGGAGGTCGCACCTCTTTAGTTTTCCTCGGGTTTTTCTTAAGAGATTATACTGCTTAGTAGTCTCACCGCACGTCTGGTTGAGGAACCCCAACTTGTGAACTTAATCTTTATTCCCAATACAATTTCAGATTGCATCTTCTACTCTCTTGCTTGTGTTCTCGATTCGCTTGCAGGAGATAGCCTTCTTGGCAAGGTCAACCGCGTTCGGCATGGTTGATAACCATCAGAGTAGTGGTGTAGTGATTGCGAGGGGATCGATCTGCTTTGGTCGGAGCCTTTGGATCATCAACGCCGTGTTCTCCATAATCGACTTATCGCACCTCCCTAAGATCGGGCCATCGTCACATTAGTGAGGAGTTGCATTGGCGGTGGCATTCTTTGGCCAATTTTGGCCGGAGGCGAGGAAGAGGTCAGTTCCCAGAGATTTGCTAGATAAAAGTCAAAATCAACAGAGGGTTTTTCTCCTTAAGGCAAAGAAAGCATTATGATGTGAACATCTTGGAAAAATGTTTATCGATGGAGTGGGGATAATGACATTATTGCAGTGGCTACGACGGGCGTGTCGCCAAAGATCGAGAAAGACATCTATGTTCCGCCAAGGTAGTGCAGCTCAATAGCTCAAACTTGTGTAGAATGTTGAGGGAAGAATGGCAAAGAAAGAGACATCATTGAATGTTTAAATAGGGTGAGAAAATTGTGGGAACAAGAGGGAAAAACCAAGGGGCACAACATGAAATCTTCAGGTAGCAGGTTGCGCCTCTGGTAGGCATGGATGCGAATGAAGATGATGACGGCTTGGGCGACAAAGAGGTGTAGGGTCTTGGGCAGGGGTGCTCGAGGAGTATGGCTCACTTTTCATAGGCGGCCTACTATAGTTTGTTGTGCATCGCTTGCGCATCCATGGATGACATCTTGAGGTGGAAGAAGCAAATGCAAGTAGTCCCCGTGTGCAGTCAGACAAGAAGATGAGGTGGTTGAGAAGTTTAAGGAAGTTTTAGACATAGCAAATGGGCTCCAAAAATTATAAAATTTTTTTGATGGCTTTGGATGCAGCATGCATTTTTGTGAAAATTTGTAAGAATTTTATTAGCTTTAAAGTTTCCTCAAAAATTCTTTGAATGTTACTAGATTGCACTATATGAGTTTGAATATTTTCTATTTACAGTAAGGGTTTGGCAAACTTTTAAACATACCAAAGGCATTCCAAAAAACCTAAAAATTCTTGGAGAGGCTCTTGGCTTAGTATATTTCCTAATAAAATTTAATCCTACCATTTACTAGCTCCCAGTTTTTCTTGAAAATTAATTGGTTGCTGTAGCATTTAGGTAGGATTTTGTCTAGGCCCAAATATGCAAATCTGGATTCTCTGTGTATACTGCACTAGTCCAAGATTATGCTAGTGCGCACAGTAGAAACATAGATAGAATATCAACCATATTCATGATTAACCAAGAAAAGATCAAATATTATTGATTATCGAGTTGCACCCTTATAGCCAAGTTTACACCTTAATAGCTAGAATGGCTTAACAAACTAGAAATAGAAACACAACAAAAATGAAGTGCTCATTCGACATGCCCATAGGCAACCGACTGGGAAGCAAGACCCTAATTCGAGAAGTTGTCGTGGTATTCTCATTCAGGTACCTCCAGTTGAAATGGTTTTTTCTTCAACTCGAGCAAATGTGGATATAGCCATGAGTACATAGAGTACTCAATAAGTCGCTTGCAATAAGAATGTAATATAATTATGCAAGACCTACTAAACGATGGATGAGTGGTTATTTTGCGAAAGCAACAATTTAAAGTAAATACAATAAATAGATTGAAGGCAAACATAGAAAATGATAATGAGTAAATAATCAAAAGAATTGAATAAACTATAAGTGAACTAAACATTCACCCAATTAATCACCCGTGAACAAACTATTTATGTAATGAACCACGATGAATTAACCATTCACTTTTCAGACTTAACCCAACCAAGTTTTTATGAAAACTCTAATGCTCGTGGAAATCATCGAGAATTATCCATGACTAGGGACATGGTTATTTGAATAGTTTTACACTCTACAGAGGTTGCACTACTTTACCCATATGATATGATCATCTCGTATAGTGACGCTAGAGCAACACGCTTCCTTGGGCATGCTAACCAAGAAGATCATAACAAGACTATTAGAAAGTTTCATCTCAACTTAGTTTCACCCACTAAGATTTCACGATTGAGTAGGTTAACCACCTAGTTAAACAAATCTCTCTTATTCCCCATGGAAATGTCTAACTGACACCCACTAACATACTAATGGTGAAATCGAAATTAAAACATCACAAATTAATTAGCTAGGTCCATCTCATACTCGACATGTGATTGCACGATAAGACTCAAATCAATGGCACATAAAGTTAAGTCCTTAGATATTACCTAGGCGAGATATCCACATCCTCAAAGTGCTAACCACACTTTCTCATTTATGGCATGATCACTCACCCAATGACACTACCCATGCCATGGCACTCAAATTTTATAACGTGGCTAACCACCATGATTCAATATCTCATTAAGTTGAAATTAATTAATTAATTAATTGACATGTGATGATAATCCCAACTTACTACAAGCATGGTTAATCATATTAAATGTACAACCCATGTGATAACCAGTATTTCATTATTAGATAATTAGCAAGCTATCCTAAGATGACAATGGAATCATGGCATTTAAATTATGAATGCACAAGTAATCAAGTTGGACCATAGCTTCTAGGTACAAAGGTTTGTAGTAAAATAGCAATGTATGATAATTTAAAACAAAATGATAAATAAATAGATTTAAAAACTAAGTTCAACATGATCAAAAGACATGACTTGCCTGGCCTTTCCTTAGTTACCAACTCTTGGTCTTTAGATCCCGCTTCAACTCCTTTGAAGACGTTATATAACGAAACACAAATAAAATTCAAATGAACTTCAAAAACTTTAAAACTAGAACCAAAAGGTAGAGCTCAATTTTTGATAAAGTTGGGAAAAAGAATCAGGTCAATCGGAGCTAAGACGAGAAGAATAGGCACTCAGAATATTAAAATCTAAAGAAAAAGGAAAATTGGATTTACTGGAATTATTTTTCTAAAGAAAAGTCCTAATTATGATGTCAGCATCTATTTTCTTTTTTGGATGAATTATTTTTCTAATGGAAAATAGGATTTATGAGATCATTACTGATGTGGTGGATGACTGAACTGCTAGGGTTGATGTGGCATTGAGGACTGAGGTGGCAGGGTGATGTGGTTGACAAGTGGCATGGTGATGTGGCACTGACACATGCTTGGGTGGCTAACATGGTGGACATGTGAACTGACACATAGGATCTAGAGCTATTGACTCGGTTGCTTGCGTGGTTGGCTCACAAGTCTACAACATAGTCCTATTGGTAGGTGGGCCCTACTTGTCAGTGGCTTGGTTCACCGAGGGCGTGGGTGCATGCTGAAATCGGCGCTGTCGTTAGTGGGGCACGCGACACGAGGCGTTGGCTCGGCTAGTAAAGGAGCAGCGTGGATCATGAGGCAGCGAGCTACATAGGCGGCTGTAGTGTGGTCATAGACCAGGGCACGGCGGCAGACGTGGCTGGCAGCGGTTGACCAGAGTGTGACCGGGCGATGGAGCAGGCGAAGGATGACAACGGCGACTTACCAGCGATGATGGCGAAGGTGGTGGTGGAAAAGTTGACCTACGCGCGGAAGACGGCGAAGATGATAACGATGATGGTGACGGCGCATGGGCTAGTTTCGCGAGGGCTTGGATGCGAAGAACGAGGGGATAGCTTAGGTTTTATACCGAAAAATCGAGGAGTCCACACGAGCACCGGACGTTGAGTCCGGGTAAAGATGCGCAAGGTGATGGTGACATCTCAGACATGGACACTGAGAGTCCCAATCAAGACGCAAGGGGAAGACGCACAAGCGGCTGACACATGGAGAATCGCGATGCATGCGGTCGAGCGACAGATGGCCCACACTCGTCGGTCACGGGGAGAGATAGGATAGGTAGGCTGGCAGGTCGGATTGGGAGAGATAGGCTAATTAGGGATTTTTGAATGGTTTTCTAATTTTAGAAATTAGAGAAAATTCAATTGAGCTCTAGAAAATAGTAAAGAAACTTTATAAATTTGTAAAAATACAAAAATTCCTCAAGCATATGTAAGCCAAATAAAATATTTTTGACAATAATTAAAGTTTAGATTACTCACAAGAAACCCTTTTAATTTGTAAAATGAAATTTAAGCTTCAATTAATTCCAAAAAATCCAAATGGTGAACGTTATTTTAAAAGCTTTAAGGAAACTCAAAAACAGATGTTACTGATTTTTCTTTTTCAAACAAATGCAGAGAAGTTCAAAAGTAAGCCAAAATGTTTTTCATACACTTGCAATAGAAAACTCAATTAAATTATATCAAACATCTAATAATTTAATTATTTTTAGAAGATTATTTTTAGTCACAAAAATTAGAAAAGCTTTTAATAAATCCTCAAAAAATTTAAAATCTATCAAAATGCAGGAAACAATGATTTGAACATAATTTAATGAGTAATTAGAATTTTGGAATGTTACATAGATATGGTAAGAAATTTCAAATTTCACAATACGGTTAAAATAATATGATCAGTGCAATTGATGAACGCTATAATAGTTGTTAGATCTTCATGTTTTATAGTAATCAAGTTAATGAAAAACATAAATTAAACATGCAACCTGTGCAAATACATGGGGTGATGACTAGTTAAACCTTAATCAACATAGCTCGGTGTTATTGGATGAGGATCGCTCCGCATGCTATTTGTTATTGTGCCAAATAATTAGCATTCGAAACAAAAGCATAAACTAACTTGAGGATATGTAATTAAGTAAAATTTATTGCAAGAAACTCAGAATTTCTCCATGAAATTGAGAAACCTTATGCAAGGAGGTTTACATCATCGGCAGTCACATCCCAAATTATTAAAGGTACATTCAGTATTTCAAATTTTTGATTCACCCTCTTATTACCTAGTTTACATCATCGTCTCAGAACTAGAAGGACAATACATCAGTAAGCTCATTTATGCATGATTACATTTACCATTTGTCACTGAATCCCATGCATGCTAGGTAGTCATATATGTCACATTTCGCAATTATACATACAATGACCAATGTGCTACCACCCTGGCATTCTAGTCTCGAGTGTCAAGCTTTCATTCTCCATGCATTCAGCAATCGCTTTTCTACCCTATTCTGCTAGCTTTGAACAATCACTTTGTGTATGTCATGCTACACTGTGCTCCTAGCAAGTCTGTGAGCTGCTTGCCAGCTAGCTGCTCTTGTCTACTTCATTTGTATGTGTTTAACACGTACCTAGATCACCTCAATCACAAATCATTGAGTCCCTATGAAGACTGAAACTAGTCTTGCAGTCATTGTTCGTTAACGGCAAGTGGTGCATGCAGAAAGCACAGCATCTCTGCGGTGGTGCATCAACTTTTCTGCTAAGTTTTGGGGTACTGTTTTTACATATTCTTTTCCCCATTCCTACCAGCTACTCGTGCACACTGGATGCATGGAAAGAGAAGTAAGAGAAACATTAGTGCAAGAGTAATTGAATTATCTTGTATTACATGAAAGTTTAATTTGCGATGTTTGATGAGATAATCAATAAATGCTGAAATATTTGGGTTTTCCTCCATGAGTTTACACTAAAACCATTACCACACAGAAACATGGGACATAGGCAATTAATCAGAACAAGAGTTTTGAAAACCCTACCTATATATCTGCCGCTAAATTCCATCGAACTGATCAGTATTGGCTGCATTTACAAGTTGGGTGCATCAAGATTGACGATATAAGTGACATACATTTGCACAGAAGTTAACATTGCTGAAAAACATATATGACAATATTAATACGAAAGCAAAACTAGGTTGGCAGTTATAGGTTCTGTATACTCATACGCTTCAATTTTGATATCTTATACCAGATACTCAGAGATATTTCAATTTTCAAGCCACGATAGACTATATTCTGTTAGATGTTTGAGTTCCTCAGGCCGGCAACGCTTTGAACAGACAGGAAGGTGAAGCTATTAGCTAGATCCATTTTACCAGACTAAGGAAATCACGATTTCATGTTATATGGAGTAGAGGCAACAATTGTTTCTTTTTCAGGAAGAATCTCTCTAATAAACAATTCCTATTTTTGAAACACAAAATAATACTAGATAAGCTTGTCAAAAAGTTTGTCTAGTTGTTTTCATCAATGATTTGTATTTTTTCAGTAAATTATGGTTGCAACTTCATCTGACAACAGCATGAGTCCATCACGAACAAAGATAGCTCTTTTCCATACATTCCAGAAAATGAGAGCGTTTGGTAAACATGCCATTGAGTCATTTTCCGTGCTATCGGTGAAAAATTATTGTCATTCACTTTATCTTGCGTATGACATGTCAAAATTACTTGATGTGCACTTGTGATTCTTACTCGCTTAATAATGTCCACGATCGGGATCCACTACACTAGTTGCACAGTAGTTATCTGTCTTAATTTGGACAACAACAATAATTCCAAAATGTAAAGTGTCTGACGTTTGAATGCTGTCTGGAAAATATATACCATCGGGGATATTACCTGTTATTTGGTTTGGGCTAGGCCTATTTCCATGGTTTTTTTTCCTTCAGAATAAACTGTCGTGGATATATATATCTTGTTGGTTCGTTTCATCAGAAAATAATAATTTCCAAACATACTCCACAACCATGTATTTCCACCAGTAAACCAACAGCTGAATAGGGTGATTGGAAGAGATCAATCAATCAAGACCCACCTCCACCGTCGAGCTGCTCTAAGACGTACTTATTGGTTACTTTCGGAATAAACCATCACGGATATATTTCTTGTTGGTTACTTTCATCAGAAAACGATGATTTCAAACATACTCTACAACCATGTATTTCCACGAGTAAACCACAGCTGGACAGGGTGATTGGAAGAGATCAATCAATCAAGACGTACCCACCTCCACCTTCGAGCTGCTACTACTAAGAATTAGTTTCCACGAGCATGTGTGGCTCCAGTGCTTTCATTCTTAATTCTTTCAGTTGCCATGAAATATGAGCCTGCCAACAAGAGCCATTCAATTTGTTTTTATCTGTGGCCCTCCGCGCACAAGCGATATAAAATGTAGAGGTTTTGTGTTCATCTGATCCGGTGCAAGTCAATAAAAAATACCCTATTTGTTATACATACGTGCACTGCACTATCAAACAATTAATATCCATTTTTTGACGAGGTCATATATCTTGCTGATAGAAAAAAAAATTATTTGCAAGTACAAAAGCACATCTATGTAGATATATATGCTGTTGCATATACTCTGAGAGTAAATTTAATTAGGTTTCTGTGAGATATGATAAAACATTAATTATTCGCAATGGAAAATTATTCGATCTGCGCTTGTGATTCTTACTCTCTTAATAATGCGCATGATCGACATCCACTACACTAATTGCGCAATGGTTATAAATATAAACATTTGGACATCAACAATGATTCCTTTCAGCTACTCTCATTTCAATTTATAAATATAAACATTTTACTCTTCCTTCATGATATTCTTTAACCACTATAGTATAGTAATTATGTTCAAGCAATTTAACTTTCCATGGTTTCTTCTTAATTTTCTGTATTAGATATGTGAGTATAATACGGCTGATCAAAGGTTGATACATGTTAACCATTAATTTTATACGTTAATACTTAGTAGAAAAATAAAATGGGCAAGCGGAATAAGGTATTTTTTAGTAATTACAAATAAGAAAAGTTATTAAATATGTGGAACAATAAAAAGATGAAAACATATAATTAGTTGGAAACATTTTGTCAAAACATCCAAATTATGGACATATTGTACTTTGAGAGGAGGAGAGTTAAGTCCCACTTTATAGTTGCCTTTACTTTGTTGTTATTTTTTGGGTGCTCGTTGATGACGACATGCATGGGTGCGATATAACACAAGTTGTTTTTGCACTTTATAGTTCTTTCTTTTACTTAGTAAACACTTATTCATTGATAGAAATAATAATGATTCCCTTTAGCAGTTAATGATTTTATATTGTCACTACTTGTCAATTCCCTTTGTTAAATTTATTATTGGTTCATATAATTATTAATTGGTTCATCTTAATGGCAATTACTGATTTCTATATTGCTAAAAGTACTGTGTTCATGGCCATGTTGAGAAATTATATTCAAGCCTAGCTATTGGTAATGTGTAATTAATGGTTTAAATTGGTAGCAATTGCAGTGGTGGGTGACATTTAGGCTTTTGTTAAACTGGGGTATTCAATAAACAAAGGTCCAGATCAACATTCCATGTTTACAAATTCTATGGGTATACCATTTTGTCTTAACATGATTTGGTTCAACATTGACATAATCTAGCACTCATGTCATTGTGTATCTGAGATCCGTTGCAATGCATGGGCAGCGTACTAGTTCTGTTAGATGTTTGGGTTCCTTGGTTTGGGAACACTTTGAACAGGCAGGAAAGTGAAGCTATTGACTAGATTCATTTTACTAGACTAAGCTAGGAAATCATGACTTCATGTTATATGGAGTAGAGGTGACAATTGGTACTTTTTCAGGAGTGATCTCTCTAATAAACAATTCCTACTTTTCAAAAACAAAATAATACTAGATAGGCTTGTGAAAAAGTGTGTCCAGTTGTTTTCATTTGTGGTACAACAATAAATAATCAACATACATGATTAATTATTTGTAACTTTTCAGTAAACTATGGTCGCAACTTCATTTGACAACAGAATGCAATTGTCCATCATGAACAAAAATAGCTCTTTTTCACATCATTCGACAAAACGAGTGCGTTCGGTAAACGTGCCATTCAGTCATTTTTTGTGCTATCAGTGACAAAAATTATTATCATTCACTTTATCATGTGTATGACGTGTCAAAAATTATTCGATGTGTGCCTGCAATTCTTACTCGCTTAATAATGCGCATGACTGAGATCCACTACACTAGTTGCTCAATGGTTATCTTCGTCTTTGGAAACTACAATGATTCCTTGCAGCTACTCTCTTTTGCTTGTATAAATACAAATGTTTCACTTTTTTCATGATCTTCTTTAACCACAATAGTATAGTAATTATGTTCAAGCAATTTTACTTTCCATGGTGTCTTTTAATTTTCTGTATGAGATAATTGAGTATAATACGACTGATCACAGGTTGATACATGCTAACCATGAATTTTATACGTTAATTCTTAGAAGAAAAAATAAAATGGCAAGTAGAATAAGGTATTTTTTTTCTGCAATTACAAACAAGAAAAGTTATTAAATGTGTGGAACAATAGAATATGAACACATATAATTAGTAGGAAACATTTTGACAAATGTCCAGATTTTGGACATAGTTTTACTTTGAGAGGAGAGTGAAGTCCAACAAAGTAATTATAATATAAAATAAAAAGCAATATGAAAACATAATGATAAAAATATGACAATAAAATATAGACACATTACTTGGATAAGCTAGCTAGCAATGGATAAAGATGGTGTTGTCTAGCAGCACGGGGCTTTGCGAAGCAATGGATGTCACATGAAGTTTTGCAAGGTTTGGTACCGTGATAATTGGCGGAACGAGAAAACCAAAGTTTTGGGTTAGGCCTATTTCCATCAATTTTCCCTGCAGAATAAAACCGTCACAGATATATTTCTTGTTGGTTAGTTTTGTCAGAATATGATGATTTCCAAACATACTCCATAACTATGATTTCCGCTAGTAAACCAAAAGCTGAACACAGTGATTGCTAGAGATGAATCAATCAAGACCCACCTCCACCTGCGGCCTGCTACTAGGATTTAGTTTCCACGGCAAAGACGAGCATGTGTGCCCTTGTTACTTCCATTCTCCTTTGCCCCAGTGCTTTCATTCTTCTTTTGTTTCCACGGCAGAGACGTCCAGATTTTGGACATAGTTTTACTTTGGGAGGAGAGTGAAGTCCGACAAAGTAATGATAATATGAAATAAAAAGCAATATGAAAACATAATGATAAAAATATGAAAATAAAATATAGATAAATTACTTGGATAAGCTAGCTAGCAATGGATAAAGAAGGTGTTGTCCAGCAGCAGGGGCTTTGCGAAGCAATGGATGTCACATGAAGTTTTGCAAGGTTTTGTACCATGATAATTGGCGGAACGAGAACACTAAAATGTAAAGTACCGACGGCACTACTACAGAAATTATCATCACGATGGTTCAAAATGTCATCACGCATTTTACAACCGCCTCAATTTATGGGTCGTGATAATCGAAGGTTATCATAGACAGCTTTGTAAGCCGTCTGTGATAAATATAATATAGACGGTTTGTAACTAGAATCGCTCGTGAAAAACACTATCTCGCATTTGGTTCTATATATAGAACCGCTTATGATACTCGCACATCACGCATTTGTTCTATATGTAGAACCATTTGTGATATGTGAGTATTACAGACGGTTCTATATGTAGAACCGTCAGAATGTGTGAGTATCACAGATGGTCTATATATAGAACCATCTGTGATACTCACACATCACAGAAGGTTCTATATATAGAACCATTTATGATGTTCTTCACAGATGGTTTATACTACAAAACTATTTGTGATAGTTCATTCTATACCTAAAATTTTTTCTATTTTTGAATTAGCCTTAGGAAATATTAGCTATGTCATTTGAAAACAACCAAATACGATAGCAAACATAGTAGAGAACATTCTATTTATATTACAATCCACCAAACGCCACAATGTAGCAACACAATGTTACGTAATCAAATACTAGAAGAAACAATGGAGAGAGCCCTAACCGATCTATGGAGGATTGAGGAGGAGATGAAGGAGCCCTAGCTAGGTAGGTCGATTGAGGAGGAGACAGAAGGAGCTCAAGAGATTTTGAGTGCATGAAGGGTAGGGGATGGGTTCTGTGAGTATTTATAGGGAGGGAGAGGTGGGACGATATATGGGGTGTGGGTTGGTCGGTTTCATTGGCTAGAATTGGGTAGAGGAGGATTGATGGGCCCAGCAGTGAGACCAATTTATCACTGCATTTCTTACCTAGAACCGTCTGTAAAAGCAGCACAGACGGTTATTATTAAGAACCATCTGTGATATTGTCTATATATATATATATCGATACAATATAAATAATTAGTCTCAAAATATGAAATAACAAAGTTCTGTATGGCTTATATATACTCATTTGAAAGGTTTCGACGAGATCTACAACTTTGCAGTTGAGGCAAACCCCAAATTTCGAAGGGAATTTCGAAAATTTGGCAAAAACTGAAATAAAAAACTTCCAATGCAAATTTGAGGCTAAAGATGCTAATTTTGGGGTCTTAATTAAGAACCATCTGTGATATCATGGAATATCACAGACGGTTCTTATTAAGAACCGTCATGATATTGCCAATATCACGCATTTATTCTTAATAAGAACCGTCTCGATAGTATTACGACGGTTTTACCAAGAACCGCTTGTGATTGTATTTAATATAGATGGTTTTATGAATCGTCTATGATGTTGCGCCTACTATTAGGCTTTCTATAGTAGTGCGGTTGAATACTCGTCTGAAAAAACGCGCGGAAATTCCATCGTTTTTCTTCAGAATAAAATCGTCAAAGATAAATTTCTTGTTGGTTAGTTTCATCGGAATATGATGATTTCCAAACATACTCCACGGCAAAGACGAGCATGTGTGCCCTTGTTGCTTTCGTTCTTCTTTTGTTGCCATAAAGTATGAGCATGAGAACAAGAGCCATTCATTTTTTTATCTGATGGCCTAGATTTGAGCTAATGCTACCCTCCGTGCTGTAGCGATATAAAAGTAGATTATTCGTGTCATCTGATCTGGTGCTAGTCAATAATTAATAAAATATTCCTATTTATTATATATACGTGCACTGCACTATCCAACAATTAATATCAAAATTTAGATTAGTTCGTATATCTTGTTGATAGAACAAAAAATTATTTTGAAGTACAAAAGCGCATCTAAGTATGTATATATGCTGTTGCATATACTCTGAGATTAAATTTAATTTGGTTTCCGTGAGATATGCTAAAAAAGAATTAACTACCATAGCGGTCTGATATATCTTATGATGTTTATAATAAGAGAAAATGAGCAACCTAAAACTTGATCTATTTTGTAGACTACGCTAGCAAATCATGATTTCATGTTCAGTGGACTAGTGACAGCGGCCGATCTTTCTTCAGGTGGTATATTTCTCAATAAGAAAGGATTACTTTCTAATATATCATAGCAATAGGTAGGTAGGTTCGTGAAAACCATGATGTGCTTTTGATACTAACTAAATAAAATGTGAATCAACATTTACTACATCTATTTTACTTGCAATAAAAGATCAGACTGGCGTCTTGAAAAGTTAGAGTAAGTAGTGACGAGTGCCAACCGATGCTAAGGTCTACTTAGCTAGGAAGCTGTAAGACGCTGGTTGTGGCGTGATTAGAGATGATTTTGTCTCATCAGCTATGACCTTTCTTGCTGGCAGGCATGCATGGCTAGCTATCTTAGGTGAATTAGTGACGTACCTTCCTTCAAACCAATTAGGAAGGGTTTATGTAGTTCACAAGCACAGTGATGCCATCTGCCAATTCCATGATATGTACAAAAATCTGCCTGACACATTGGAACAAGAAGAATACATATAGGTAAGTTATGATTCCATCTATCTCTGTAGCCAAACTTCCAGTACGTGCAATGGAAAATACACCGGCAAGTCTGGAGATGTTCTCTGAAGAATTAAGCATCCGTTCTGAATCAATTGCCCTCGCTAGGTACTGTTTGGTCTATTTCAAGTCTCATGAATTCATACGTAGCCCATCAGGTCAGTCAAGCTGCTGCAAAGCCTGCTACTTCTCGACAATGTCTAAAGAATAAAGTCTGCAGACGAATGTCGCTCGAATACACCACATGGACAAGCAATCAACGCATGCAGCGGAAAGCCATGGTCTGCAGCCCTGCTGTTGGTTCATCGACTATAGAGCTGAAAGATAGGTACGGGCGTCTAGCTAGCTTTTAATTCGCTGTCTACTGAATACCATGTGCTTAATAAAATTTGTTTTGTTCCAAAACTAGCTTGTGGTTTATTCATGGAAATAAAAAATGTAATATATCTATCACGAAATTGTCGAAATTAAAATGATACCTACCTGCTTTCTTCATACATGGACAGCCAGTAGCACCAAGAAAACGAATTGTGCAAACTACGAATATAGGTCTTCCATGGAGTAAGCTATATATCTTGCTCTTGAGAACTGTTCATGACCAGAGCTTAGTGTCTCTGTTAATTATCCCATAAAGTATAGATATAGATTTAAATCAGCTTGGTAGAATTAAGATAGACTGCTTATTTTAAGCTCTTTCTATGTTTAGTTGTGTTTCTAGCTATCACTAAATAACAATCTCATACTATTGATGGGTTCTCATTGGAATAAGAAAGCATTTCCTATTTGTTAATTGCTATATGCAACATCGATTTGACACTAGAAAACAATTCAAACTTTTTACTGTATCTAGAGTAGCATATAAAAGGTTTTGTTGATGTGCACATAGTAATTTTTCATTTGGTACAATTACAAGATGTCACATACTCAGGTATTAATGTTTAAGTGAGTATTAGTTTGGAAGATGCTAGAAACATTAGATTTAAAGGGAGAGATTAGTTTTCTTATGCAATACCAATACAAGTGGCAACTTCCTGCAAAGAGGTCGGAGCAGGGAGAACAATTTCGGCCAAATTTTGGTTTTGTTGGTGGCATCCGAAAAATTGCAAAATCGGTGAATTTCAGTTCAAAATTTGGAGTTTAGCTAAATTCCTTAATCAGTACAAGGTAAAAAGTACTTCGCTAACCTAGTGGTAAGGATGGTGGTTAGTGAGCACTAAGGTTTGAGTTCAAGCCCTAAAACCAACACTGTTTTTTTGTTTTTCCATTTGTACTCAAAAAACCAGATTTAAAATTTACAAATTTTGAACGAATTTTTCCGAGATTTTTTGAAATTTTTTGAAATTCCGAATATCGGATTTATTAGTGGGGGCGAAAAGATATTTTTTTCGGAAAAGTTTTCCCTGGGTGGGAGTAAAATTCCACCCATCATAGTTGGTTTTGAAGTCAATTATATGCGATTTTTACCTTTAGTTTTCTTAATTGTACACTTCATAAAAATACACAGATACAGTATTAGTCACAACTAAATTGTTATTCCCACTACTTTGTAGGTATATTGCGCCAACAACTATTAGCATTTGGACGCAGGGCTTTCATAAATTGCACATCATGAGTGTCTAGCTCCTACATTGATACATATCTCTCTATCATGGTTATGTATAAGTCTTGTTTGTCAATGTTTATTATCAACACATGCCAGAACTCAAGAAAAACAAGTGAGCTTTCCATTATGGAACATCAGCATACTTTGCTCAACATGGTTCAAATTAATTTCCATCTCTTAATTCTGAACTTATAATCTATGCATGTTCATGCAGAATACACAAAGATGAAGGCCTCAGTGGCTTCATGGAAGTCGATCTGGACTAATAAGTTGTAACCGATCCTAATGAGGACTCATGTGATCTAGGCACGATTCATCTAATAATCTCCAGGGTTTCCAACAACGGGGTTTCCGGTGACGCTAGGTTTCTGGCCGCTTGAGATTTCTGGCCACGCGAGGATTCCGTTGGTGGCTTGAGATTTCCGGCCACAGTGTTTTCAGCGGTGCAAGGTTTATGGCCATGGGGTTTCTAGCCACGTGAGGTTTCTGGCTGTTGTAATAAATGGATCTTTGTATTTGTGAGAATCAATCTAATGTAAAATTAGATAGATGCTTGTATTTGTAAGGCAAAAAAATCTAATACGAAATTAATGAATATATATATATATATATATATATATATATATATATATATATATATATATATATATATATATATATATATATATATGGAGAGATGCTATTTTGAGTAAAGAAGGGGAAATAATGGGTGGCGCGTGAGATGTACTTTTCATTCTAGTAAATGGCGATATGTGTATTGGTAAGAATAAATCTAATGTAAAATTAATGTGAGATAGATGCATGTATTTGTAATGAAAAAAATATAATGTAAAATTAATGAAGAAAAGAACATTATAAAATTAATGAATAGTTGGCTTGGGCTAATCTCTGGCGTCCAAGGTTAATCCAATTGCAAAAAAAGGAAATCCTGACCGTGTACAACATCGTTTATTTCTAGACAATACTCAGCGTGTTGCTGTCGGAATCTACGAGGTAGCTACCCACACCCTAGATGCCGCTGGATATCGGTGAGCAGAGATACGATGGGCACCTGCTTAGATGGTTGCTAAAAAAGGAAAATTTATTACGAGAAACTCTTAGAATTTCTCCATGAAATTGAAAATCTTATGAAAGGAGGTTTACATCCCGAAGGGTCGTTGGCGGATGAGCTCCCTAGCATGCTCTGGTCGATTTGCAATTCCTTGAGCCGGGCCACGGGTTCACCTTGTTTAAGCTTTTGTATGGTGATGAGCCATCGCGACCGAGGAGGTTAAGCTTGGGTCTCTTCGTACCATGGCAGCTTTGAACAACGCAGTCTAGCAGATCTCGGTGGAATCGAGTGATGCCATCCAATATTGACCAATATCAAGCAGCGATGGCCAAGATGTACAACCGAGCTGTCCGACCACGCCCCATCCAGGTTGAGGATCTCATCCTCAAGAAGAGGCCAACCTCGACCTCGACGGAAGTTGAGCTCTAAGTGGATAGGGCCATACGAAGTCATATGAGCCACTCGTCCTGGATCATTTCAACTGCAATCACTTTATGGGGTTGAGCTCAAGCATAACTAGAACGCGGACAACTTACGTAAGTATTATATATGGCTACTAAGCTTTCATATCACCTTTGTCACATCATTTTGCATCTAGCCTGGTATGATTCCCCTCACCTAGAAATACTGTTAGACCATGTGGTCAGGTCTAGACTAGATGATGAATAATTGACAACGTTAGTTATGATATTACTTTTGATGTGTTGCGTGTGCGGATTGTCGTACGTTGCATAATACGCTCGTGTGAGGTATTGTGCGGATTGACTTGAGTCAAGTCGTGGACTTGTGCTCATACGCGGTTACGTGGTTATTCATGTGCAGGTGTTGCTTGAGGCAAAACGTCGTCGATGACGGGACTGAAACTAGGTTCGGGTGGAACTGAGGTTTCGGGACTAAGTTCAGGGAGGAACTGAGATCCTATCGGTCAAAAATGTCATGCGAGATGTTCAGGCTAGAAAACAATGCGTATGGAGATGATGCGTGGAGAAGATACAGGTGGCGTGGTCCTGGAGGCTTCGACACGTGGAAGGCTGGAAAAATCGGAAGCATAAAAGAATTAGAAAACCCATGTTATGAAGGGTTTTGGGTCCTTTGAAAAGTAGTGGGCCAAAAAGCCTGGTTGAGGCAAAAAGGCCCAGGATAAGTTGTATTAGGGTTAATGACGTATTGGAGTAGGTTAAGGAGTTTTAGTTGAGGAGGAGGCCGACTAGATAATATATATGTACTGGACGGCGGCTTTGTGGGCGTGTCGTGCTTTTCAGAAAAACAGGGCTTGCGGCTTTTGTTTTGGCCGGGCTTGATAAAAAAAATTGTGGCGCATGCATGAGTTTGTGATTGGTTGCTATTTTGGTTCGATGCGAAGAAAAGGAGAAATCGCGACGGTGCAATCGGCTTGGAAGATCAAGAAAGAGGCGACGCGTCGTAGGCTCGGCAAGATAGCGTGCAGCGATCCAAAAGCGGAGAGCGACTCGGCGTGTTGTTGCATCCGCGCCCTCACCGCCAACTCGTCGGTGTGGCGCTTGTGCTTTGGTGGGCGTGATTTCTTGAAAGAAGAAGCAGCGAGCGACGCTTTTGCGGGAGGATCGCCGGCGGCCGCTTCGCTCAGCCACCCGGTGTGGTGTTCTTTGCTTGTGTCTGTGCTCGAAAGAAAAGGAGTAAGCGCGACAGGCTTTGGAAAGGACGTGAGAAGCAAAGCGACTTGAGGAAGGCCATACGAGATTAGAGGTAATTGCTAATTAGCATTTTGCATTGGATTATTTGGCTGCTACGTTTTAGAATTGCTATTAGAGTTTCTAGAGAAATGGCTGCATGCATGCATGTGGGTGTTCGGCCAATAGTAGTAATATCAAGGTGATTAGGAGAGGTAATTATTGCTAATTAGCTTTCTTATCGATAGCCTTAAGTCTTTTGAATGCATGCATGGTGTTGGTAGATGATGCATGCATACGTGAGCTCTTCTAGTATTTCAATAAATGAGTGCAAGTGCTAGTTTCACGTGATGATATTTTTGTTTCTTTTAGATCTGCATGCTTTGGTAATAGTATTGCTTCGTTGGATTGAAAGCTACTAGTAAAAGTGCTTGCTTGCGCACTGCATTTAGATTAATTTCTGGTTTATGAGCTTTGGTTTGATTTGATCCATCTAATATAGCTAGGGCATCAAGTTTGTGATCTCGAAAGTTTAGTTGATTAATTCCTTACGGATTTTGCTTAATTGCATAATTAGGGCTTAATCAATTCTCGTCACTATCTGCATCAGCGATCTTGTTTATTTTATATCTCGAGTTCTAGATCTCCGTTTGACGTAATTCTAGTTGGGTTAGTTCAATAATTTTATCTAGTTTATTCTGTCAAATTTTGAGGTTGATTGGAGTTACGGTTTTTTATTGAGATCAGTTTTAGTAAGAGTACAGCGTTTTGTCTAGATTTTTAAAACGAGGTTTAAATAGGTTTTGTGTTTAAGGGTGAGTCTTAAAATTTATTTTTAGCTTCCGCAATCATTCACCCCCCCTCTGATTGCCTATCTTAGAGTGAATCGATCCTACAAATACATATGCTATTGCCATACTCTTGTTGAATATTTTGTGTTGTTAAGCCGCAGGCCAGGTCGAGTGGGCGATTTCCCCCTGGGGTCAAGATGGCAATTTCCCTCTGGGGCAAAGTTGGTGATCACCCTCCTCTCCAGGGTTGAAGTCCTTCCCTTCGGGGTCGAGTGAATCTCCCCTTCGGGGTTGAGCTAATTCTCCCCTCCGAGGTTGAGTCTCCCTTTAGGAGTCGAGCTAGTCCTCCCCTCTAGGGTCGAGTGAATCTCCCCTCCGGGATTTAGCTAATCCTCCTTCGGGTTGAGTTGATTCTCCTCTCGGGGTTGAGCAAAATCTTAGCACCAAGTCTTCTTCAATGGGGGCCTTGTCCTGAATGAAGTGCCGCTCGAGAGTCTCATCTCAAGTGTCAAGTTTTTTTCGATGGGAAACGGTGATGTCCTCTCCTCCTCCCCCTAACAAAGTTTCACTCAAGAGCGTCATCTCGAGCGCCAAGTTTTTTCTGATGGGAAACATTGACGTCCTCTCCTCCTCCCCCTAACAAAATGCCGCTCGAGAGCCTCATCTTGAGCACCAAGTTTTTTCTAATGGGAGGCAGGATAACAAGGATACCCCTAGCAAAAAGAAAAGGGAAGCGGGGAGTAGTAATCGATCTTTATTTTGGCAAGTCGAAGTTGGGGCTCCATAGTCCCCGCACAATATTGTTGTAGAAAACCAAACGACAAGAGGTCAAAAAATAAGTCTCAAGTGCCCTGGCTCTATGTCATGCTAGTCGGTGTGTAGGTCATTGTGATTTAAGACCCCTCGTGCTAAAGAGTCCCAACAGAGTCGATAAGGTCTATTGCCGAGCACATCAAGCGCCACAGCCTGGCTTTGGCCTCAGAACTTACCGCAGCATAGATGTTTTTCGCGAGGTGCAATGCTTAAGCGACTTAGCTTGGGAGGATTTAGTGCCCAAGTGACCGGCAACAGACTTGGTTCACCACATCATTGTCTAAAAGGTCGAACACTCATTGTAAACATTCTATCATACGATCGTGTTCCAAAAAGGAAAGAAAAAGCAAAACAAAAAAACATTAGTTCATAGTTGGCATCATGGCTACAAAAAAGGTCAGCTCCCTAGGTACGAGAGGCTACATCGAAGACTATGCCTACACAGTGTGCAAGTGAGCTAAAGTGCAAAAGAATGTTAGCCAAAAAACATCAATATGCTGGAGATACGCCTCACACTTTGGACGGCCTTGGTCCCTCAGGGTCCTCCCGCGCCCTATAGTCTCCCTCGGCCAAACGAGCGTGGGCACACTAGACAAGTCCGTCAAGGTAGCTAAACCCATGTGAGTTCCAGATCTGCGAGAAGAAGGAACAGACAGAGTCAGAGACAGACAGTAGTGCCAAAAGCCCAACACTGATGCCATAGCTACCACGTCAGTCTCGCTCAACTAAGCAAGCCAAGTCTCCTCAAAGACCTCAGAAGAGTCAAAGGGGAGCTCCACAGAGACACCCAAATCCTTGGCCAACCCGAGCATTGTTCGAGTAGCAACAACTGTAGCGAAAACCACCTTGTCCTGCTCGTTTGAAGGTTGAGACAAGCCATGGTAGAGACACTCCATGTCGGACTCCTACTCGGTCAACTTGCAGGATAGCTCGGCGTTCGCCTCGCGACGACCTCCAAGTCTCTTGCATAGCAACCCTACCTTCCACCTTGTGCACAGCCCTCTTGTTCTCCGTCAATACTTTGTTTGTATGGTTGACATCTTGCGTGTGGTGATGAGGCACTGCAAGGGAAGAGCAGTAAGGAGTCCTCCAAAGCAAGCTAAACAAACAGCCTAGTTACCTTCATGAGGTCACACCCCCATCGAAGTAAAAGCCTACCGCTTGGTCAGGGGGTCGCCCTCCAAAGCTCAGTTGAGGTCTGCAGGTATCGGTATGCGACGGCCTCGCTCGAAAACTTGACCATAGGCTTAGGCAGGCAAAGTCCCTAGTGGCGACGCATCCCCAAATCAGCAAGGGAGGCTGGAGCTTTCTCTAGGGTGTACACATGCGCGGTGTGGATGTGGGGATAACGTGCTCGGCTAGGCCCTAGGGGCTCACTGGCAGCCCCATGGTGGCGGAAGAGCTGCGCCGTCGCGATCTGTGGGTGGTGAGCTGAAGTGGTGTCCATTGAGTCAACCTTGATGGTTGCGTCATTGACCCTTCGCCCTCCTATTAAGGCAAGTCCTCCAGTGATGGCTTGGTGGCGTACACATGGGGCACTAGGGGTGTGTGGCTGCCTTTGTCCCCGTGGCTCCGCCATGCGAACACCTCTGGAGCTAAGAGTTGAAGCAGCGCTCGGGGACGAAAGGTGTGGTCCTGAGGAGCCCTAAAGGGGTAGGGTTGGTCATTAGGCCATTCCCTTATCTAGACTACGGGAGGTACTGTGGCACTAACCAGACTCTGCATGGTGTGAGCCCTTGCGGTTACCCAACTCTCCTAACCGAGGATGGGGCGAGTCCACGAGGACTTCACGTGGGCACTTCGCCCGTGCTTGGATCCTCCATCTTCATCAAGGGTGCCGGGCAGCACTAGAATCTGAGCATCTCACATGCAGTTGCGGCTCGCCCACGATCAAGTCCTCCACCATGCCCTTCTTGACCTTTGTCTCACGCTCGAGTAGGACCACCACTACAGACTCCACATGGGGCGTTAGTCCAACAAAATTATGGGGTCGACAAAGCCAGAGTCAAACAAGATTAGAAGCTAGGCAAAACACTTACATTGGGACTTTGCAAAGCCACGGAAGGTGTGAAGACCCTTTGACGCATTCTTTGTCGGCGAAGGACAAGTTCCACCCTTGCCCAAGGAGCTATCCTCAACATGTAGTATTCTTCAACAAGACCGTGCATACTGAACTTCGCCATGAGTCCTTGCAGTAGGTGGCAATGTGCCTTGTCTACGGACCTTGAGAGGCGAGAAGTGCGTGGAGCCATCAACCGAGGCTTCTTCTGATGCCGCTGGGACAGACTCTCCAATAGGGTAGTAGAACCACATGTCCCTCCGGTGTCCCACTTAGCCTGTTGGCCTTGGCGGGAACTTACACCGGTGGCCTCGGTGCGCAGACGGCGTGGACAAGACCTCGAGGTTCGGTCCTCTAGGCACAAGATGAAGTGACTACGAAGCCCTATCGTGAAGAAGGGTTATGCATAGTGCAACCCAATCACGGCATGACCTAACCACGCACAATGTTTGACCATGGACAATGTCCGCCGCAGAGAAGGTCGGACACCCAAGCGTGGCGTAGCCTAAGCGGTTCGATGGCACAACCCGCTCGGTGCGGCGAGGGCAAGTAGTGGTAATCCCATTTGTTTTAGTAGCGACGACACCACCCAACGCGAGGTTGATGGAAGCGTCGGTCCTTGGCATTGATGTAGACATAGCTTTACAAATCGTCGCGCCTTTTCTTTAGTTTTCTCCACTATTTATTCATAGATTTACAAATTAGACTCGGATGCAGACATTGACTCAAAACATAAATTTTCTAATTCTAAACCGACTCGGACTCAACTCGATATAGACTCAAACAGATTGGTAGAATTATTTCCAACAAACACCCCTAATCCTTGCCAACTTAACCAACTTCCTTGATGCCGAGTAGGTCAATCATACGACAAAATTGACATGTCCTAACGCTCTTGCGAGTGTATAAGCCCTCTGTTCTTTTATTGAGATATGTGCAATGGTCACCAATCCTTCTTCAACACATTCTCAAATAAAATGATATCTAGTATCAATGTGTTTGCTTCTCCCATGAAACACTGGATTCTTTAGAAGTGCTATTGCTGACTTGTTGTCCACAAATAATGTGAACGGCTTGCTGGATTATTTAATCAATTCATGAAGTAATCTCATCAACCAAATACCTTGACATGCAATTGAAGTTGCTGCATGAACTTTGCTTCACATGATGATAAGGCTACACTTATTTACTTCTATGAGCATCATGTAATCATGTTTCTATGCAGATAAAACGCCATACCAGTCATACTCTTACGATCAACTAGGTCATCGCCTAAATTACTATCAATAAATCCTTCAAGCATTGGAGTGTTGTCATGCTGACATATATCAAATCATGATCAACTGTTCCAGCTAGATATCTGAAAAGGTCAGGTCGCATATGTATCAAATACCATAGGGGGAACTCGGTGTAAGGCTATGATGGTAAAGTCGCTCCTTCCTAGGGAACGTCGATATATCATGATCAACCCTGGGAAAAGACTCAGGAGGTCATTTGCACACCTAACTCTCCACTACCATACCTCTCTCTCTGTTTGGTGCAGAGCCACAACAATGAGGATATGTTTCAAAACTAGGTACCACCCTTGTTGCCACCACAGCAGGAATTGAGTATTAGATCGACTTGGTACCTGAGCACCATTGCCTAACCGACCACCATACCGCATAAACCCCGAGGAAATGAAAGAAATACAACACCAAGTTGTAGAGCATATTAATAAAGGGTATGTGCATGAAACACAAAAGTTCACAATCCTTAACCGACTCGAGTGAGAGTTTCCTCGTCAACTATCACATACAAGTTTTCCTTTTCACCACATGTCGTATCCATATGTATTTCCACAATCCAACCAACACGTGCGATTTCCTTTCGCATCATGAGTTATACACATATCTTGCCCAAGTTAAAATAATAGTTTTTCAATTTCATTTTCTAGGCAAAATATTCAGGGTGACCACTCTAGTCTAGTAACATTATCGACCCATTTTTGAATGTATATGAAATCGATCATCTAGTATATTGACAACTAAGCAAGGCTAAGCAACTCTAATTTATACTTGTTCTAAACTTCCACAATTAATCATGCTAGCTATGGATATCATTACCAGCATGACAACAATGAGTATGGCAACTTTTCAAGGAATGTTCAATGAAACAAATTGACATAACTGACCACCTTACCAATGTAGTGATTTTACTACTAATACATGCATGCATAATAGTTTGAGCAAACAAGATACTTAACATTGAAATATAGGATCAACATGGTCAAAGGGGGTACTTGCCTTACTGCTGAACACTTGTGTCTTGCGCTGGATTCTTGAAGTATCGCTGGTACGTTGATATCTAGCGAATAAAGCCAAATAATAGAAAGAAACGCCAAATAAATTCAAACAAAGGCTAAACTCAAATTGTTTTGTAGATTATGGAATATCATGATTTTAGAAATATTTAGAGACAAAAATACTAAATTTGGAGTTTGTATGTAAATGTTATAAGTGTTTGAATTTAGTTTGGTTTGAAAAATCCTGAAAAAAGAAAATGTCATTTATTATTTGTCCATGGGCCCATTATCGAATTTATTCCATTTCTATGAAATTCCAAATACTTTTGCTTACAAGTGGGTCCTACATGTCATATACTCAAATTGAATGAGTCTTCATTTAACCTAACAAGTGGGGCTAATTTGTCATATAAAGGGAGCTTCATCTTCCTTTGTTCTGTTGGGGGAGGAGAGAGAGAAATAGGGACACCCATGGACGCCTTTGGTGAGCTTCATTGGTAGTAAGGGGAAGGACAAGGAGACAAAGTGGGAACTAGCAAAATAGATTGCTTAGGAGACAACGATCCCAATGGCGGTGGTGGCAACGTGCTCTGTGTGGCTCATGGTGGAGGCAAGTGATGGCCAGGATGGGCATTTGTGGTGTAGCTCACTAGAGAAAAAAGGGAGGAAATGGAGGGGTGTGTGAGTCCATAGGCCAGAGGAAACTCAACAAACCAGTCAACGGTGGTGGAGGAAGGCTGTGGCGGGCTACCCATAGAGCATCGGTGGCGATGACAGTGGTGCACATGGAGAGAGCTTCTCGGTGGATGAATCTTCAAGCCGGTCTTTAGAGGAGGTAGAGGGGCAAAGGGGATGCTCTAGTAGTGAGGAATCGAAGGGAGGTGCTCGGTGAGTGATGAGGACATCGCTTCTACCGATATGAATACTCCTCTTCACGCTTCTATGAATGATGGGTAAGGTCTAATTACTCGGGCACGTGCTCGTCAACTCAACTATCAGGAATTATGGAGAGGAGGAGGCAACTCACGGCGACACCTAATTTGTCCAATTCCACCAATTTGGCTGCATTCATCAAGTCTACTTCATCGGATTGACGAATTTAGGCTTATTATCTATGGTCTTTGCGACACCTTTTGGGCCGAGGGCCTTGTATCAACACTTAGACTATTTGGGTTGGCACTATTCATGGGCGGTACTATTCACATGAACAGTATCTGCGCCCATACTGCTCACATGAATAGTACCCATGAATAGTACCGCACCCCATTTATTAGATAAGTACGGCCTCCCCACTCCTATTTAAGGAGGTCGCACCTCTTTAGTTTTCCTGGGTTTTTCTTAAGAGATTATCTCGCTTAGTAGTCTCACCGCACGTCCGATTGAGGAACCCCAACTTGTGAACTTAATCTTTATTCCCAATACAATTTCAGATTGCATCTTCTACTCTCTGCTTGTGTTCTCGATTCGCTCATGGAGATAGCCTTCTTGGCGAGGTCAACGCGCTCGGCATGGTTGATAACCATCGAGTAGTGGTGTAGTGATTGCGGGGATCGATATGTTTTGGCCGGAGCCTTTGGATCATCAACGTCGTGTTCTCCATAATCGACTTATCGGTACCTCCGAAAGATCGGGCCATCGCCACATTAGTGAGGAGTTGCATTGGTGGTGGCATTCTTTGGCCAATTTTGGTGGAGGCGAGGAAGAGGTCAGTGTTCCCAGAGATTTGCTAGATAAAAGTCAAAATCAACAGAGGGTTTTTTCTCCTTAAGGCAAAGAAAGCATTATGATGTGAACATCTTGGAAAAATGTTTCTCGATGGAGTGGGGATAATGACATTATTGCAGTTGGCTCGACGGGCGTGTCGCCAGATCGAGAAAGACATCTATGTTCCGGCCAAGGTAGTGCAGCTCAATAGCTCAAACTTGTGTAGAATGTTGAGGGAAGAATGGCAAAGAAAGAGACATCATGAATGTTTAAATAGGGTGAGAAAATTGTGGGAACAAGAGGAAAAACCAAGGGCACAACATGAAATCTTCTGTAGCAGGTTGCGCCTCTGGTAGGCATGGATGCGAATGAAGATGATGACGGCTTGGGCGACAAAGAGGTGTAGGGTCTTGGGCAGGTGCTCGAGGAGTATGGCTCAGCCTTTTCATAGGCAGCCTACTATAGTTTGTTGTGCATCGCTTGTGCATCCATGGATGACATCTTGAGGTGGAAGAAGCGGCGTGCATGTAGTCCCTGTGTGCAAATCGAGACAAGAAGATGAGGTGGTTGAGAAGATTAAGGAAGTTTTAGACATAGCAAATGGGCTCTAAAATTATAAAAATTTTTGATGGCTTTGGATGCAGCATGCATTTTTGTGAAAATTTGTAAGAATTTTATTAGCTTTAAAGTTTCCTCAAAATTCTTTGAATGTTACTAGATTGCACTATATGAGTTTGAATATTTTCTATTTACAAGAAGGGTTTGGCAAACTTTTAAACATACCAAAGGCATTCCAAAAACCTAAAAATTCTTGAGAGGCTCTTGGCTTAGTATATTTCCTAATAAAATTTAATCCTACCATTTACTAGCTCCAGTTTTTCTTGAAAATTAATTGGTTGCTGTAGCATTTAGGTAGGATTTTGTCTAGGCCCAAATATGCAAATCTGGATTCTCTCGTGTATACCTGCACTAGTCCAAGATTATGCTAGTGCGCAGTGAGAAACATAGATAGAATATCAACCATATTCATGATTAACCAAGAAAAGATCAAATATTATTGATTATCGGTTTGCACCCTTATAGCCAAGTTTACACCTTAATAGCTAGAATGGCTTAACAAACTAGAAATAGAAACACAACAAAATGAAGTGCTCATTCGACATGCCCATAGGCAACCGATCGGAAGCAAGACCCTAATTCGAGAAGTTGTCGTGGTATTCTCATTCGTACCTCGGCTTGAAATGGTTTTTTTTCTTCAATGAGCAAATGTGGATATAGCCATGAGTACATAGAGTACTCAATAAGTCGCTTGCAATAAGAATGTAATATAATTATGCAAGACCTACTAAACGATGGATGAGTGGTTATTTTGCGAAAAGCAACAATTTAAAGTAAATACAATAAATAGATTGAAGGCAAACATAGAAAATGATAATGAGTAAATAATCAAAAGAATTGAATAAACTATAAGTGAACTAAACATTCACCCAATTAATTACCCGTGAACAAACTATTTATGTAATGAACCACATTGAATTAACCATTCACTTTTCGACTTAACCCAACCAAGTTTTTATGAAAACTCTAATGCTCGTGGAAATCACTTTGAGAATTATCCATGACTAGGACATGGTTATTTGAATAGTTTTACACTCTTACAGAGGTTGCACTACTTTACCCATATGATATGATCATCTCGTATAGTGACGCTCTAGAGCAACACGCCTCTTGGGCATGCTAACCAAGAAGATCATAACAAGACTATTAGAAAGTTTCATCTCAACTTAGTTTCACCCACTAAGATTTCACGATTGAGTAGGTTAACCACCTAGTTGAACAAATCTCTCTTATCTCCC